>OZ019971.1:5133490-5308490 GCA_963970395.1 Ephialtes manifestator
GGCTTTTTACAATTTTCTTTCACACCGATAATATTTTGTCCCGGAAGAAAATACGTTGTTTTTCTTAATTTTCTTTCAGTATTCCTTTTTTTAAGCACAGGTTTTGAGTTTTTATTAAACGTGAATTTATTTTTTAACTAATACGTATCTTGATAACGGCCAACGGTATGGTGAAATTTTAATAAGACTAAATTTGGAGTTTAGATAAAATAAATGATTAGTTTTAAAAAAAGTTTAATAATGATTGTCAAAATATATAGAGTAGCCATCCCAGCTGAATTTTATCCACTTTTAAGAGCTGATAATAATTTTAATAGCACTTTTTACCATTAGGGAGAAAAATGTAGTTCGAGTGTTGAACGAAATTGTTCAGTACGACGTCGGAAAAATACACTTTTCTAGACGGCGCTCAGAAAAATATGTTTCTATTGTCACGCAAATCGCGCATTTAATTGCACGATTTATTTTCATATGTGTTGATGTTAAATTGAAATAAAAAAATTATGGAATATTTTTCAATAAAACCCACCGTAAAATATGAAGTGGAAAATATTCAGTTTAAATCGAAGTTTGAACATTTTTTAAAAATATATATGAAATCAAAAAGAACTGAACTAAAAATGATAAAATAAAATTATGCTCTAAAAAATGAACTAAAAATAGATCCGTATACTATGAATATTTTATAGACAAAAAATGATGATTTCTGCATTTAAATAAATTCCTCAAAGTTTAAAAAATTGTTTTAAAAAAAATTCTTCTAAAAAACTGAACTAAAAATCATAAAATAAAATTATGGTCTAAAAATGAATTAAAAATTGCTCCGTATGCTATGAATGTTTTATAGTAAAAAAATAATGATTTCTGCATTGCGGAAAATTGTAGTTACCGGTGAGGTTTGCCGTAACCTATTTGTATATATATCTCATGCTCCTGTTTAGCGAGATCGATCGTATCGGGCACTAAGCATACTCAAGCGATATACAGCATCACACAAGTGTGATTTACGGCTGTTTAAAGCAAATGGGGAGGTCCAGGTCAATATACGGTCTATTACGGTTAACGCATCTTAAGTAAGTCACGCTCGTCGCAGAATGCGGCCAAAATAATGATTTGCCTCTAATAAACTTATTGAGTGTGTACGGAAAATATAGCACGTTGGCGACGAGACGCATCGTACTCAGTTATACGCGGCGATGATGATGCAGTTGATAAATTAGAACGTTGCGATACTCGGTATCCCAAACACGAGACAACCACTTCCGCAACATTACTATCAATATCATTTCTTCACTAAAATTGCATAAACACCTAGCAATTAATTTTTAAATAATAAGGAATATAGAAATATACTAATAAATAAATAGCATAGAGACAAATATCGGTTGCAAAAATTGGAGTAAGCCCAAATATTTGCATACTATTACTATATTTATAATAATATAATTTTTTTAATATAATATTTATAAAATTACTTCAGGAACTTCGCTATCAATATAATTTATTTATAACATTTTATGAATTCCTAACAATTGATTATTTTTTAATGTATGGCGTTCCAAAAAGTAGATAAATCATTTTATTAATTAATCCAGTAGACGGGATAATTATTTTAAAGGAAAATATACAAATCAATAACAAATGTAGAAGTACGTAAATAAATAAATAAATGGCATAGGAAAAAATATTATTTGCAAAAATCTGAATAAGCATAAATGAAATTATTTCGGCAATTTCACTATCAATATTATTCCTTTACTAAAATGTAATTAGCCACTAAATGAATTATTTTAAAATGTACAACGTTCCCAAAAATAAATAATTTATTTGATGAACTTATTAATCAAGTAACTTTACCGAATCCTTGGAAAAATACAAATCGACTCCCAGCGCAATAAATAATGGAAAATAATTTGAATAAATAAGTAAATAACCCAGATTGAAATACTCATGGGAAAAAGGAACTAAATGCCTGCAGCTGAGACCCAAATTGGAAATAATTGAACATTGCAAGGAGAAATATCGCGTGACGAAAACCAGAAAGGCGTATTTGTTGAACACAAGCACAGATGATATATAAGCCCTTTGGCTTTTCAGTCACGCGATATATTTTCTTATTTTCACACAAATGAGATGCATCGTTTGGATTTAAAGATAAGCTAAACACAAGATAAGTTGCACTGTCGCAATCAACGGCCCATATAGCATTTTCACATACATTTCATATACATTGCATAAACATGTTCGGATTTTAGAAAAATCAGCAAATTCATGTAATAAGAAAATTTAAAAAATATAATTAATCTTATAGCTTGTTACTCTGTTATATTTTATAGTATAATTCATTAATAATTATGAGTTTTGAACTTGAAATTAATTTTCTTAACATTTTTAATGACACATTTATACAAATTTTTTTTTCAGATTTTTAAATTACGACCCTCAAGATTTAAAAAAAAAAAGATTAGAAAGAAAATATGACTGCTACTTCGAGTCAGAAGAATGACATAAAAAACTTGGACTAACAAGGAGAAGGAAAATGATTAAAGGAGGACATTTCTGATCTTGATTGAATTCTCAGTGGAAAAGTAAGAGAGCATTGGAAGAAGGAGAAGAATAATGATTAAAGGGGGACATTTTTTATCTTTATTGAATTTTCAGTAGAAAAGTACAATGATATTGGAAAAGGGAGGAGGAAAACTATTAAAGAAAGATATTTCTGATCATTACTGAATTTTTAGTGGAAAAGTACAAGGGCTTTGGAAGAAGAAGGCGAAAAATTATTAAAGGACATTTATGATTTTTATTGATTTTTCAGTAGAAAAGTAAGAGAGCATTGGAAGAAGGAGGAGGAAAATGATTATAAGAGGACATTTCTGATCGTTATTGAATTTTTAGTAGAAAAGTACAAGGGCATTGGAAGAAGAAGGCGGAAAATTATCAAAGGAGGACATTTATGATCTTTATTGATTTTTCAGTAGAAAAGCAAGAGGGCATTGGAAGAAGGAGGAAAATTATTAAAGAAGGATATTTCTGATCGTTATTGAATTTTCATTAGAAAAATAAGAGGACGTTGGAAGAAGGAGAAGGAAAATCATAAAAGGAGGAGATTTCTGATCTTTATTGAATTTTCAGTAGAAAAGTAAGAGAGAATTGGAAGAAGGAGTAGGAAAATGATTAAAGGAGAACAGTGATGAAATAGGCTTGTGACAAATGGGGCGGATTAGTATCATAAAGAGAACAAGAGGGAGATATTGAGAGAAAGACGTCACTCGCAGGGAAAAGACAGTGAGAAAGAAGAGGAGGGCCCGTTGCATGCGAATAGTGTGTCTATGAGTAGAGGATGATGACCTCCCCTACGAGTTGGTGCATCTGCTAAATAGTTGATACAACGCTTGCGACAACTCTAGTTGCCCTCAGACACAGCGAGAGGCGAGTCGCCTCTGAGGAGTCAAAGCTGCCTGAAGAAGTTACTAATTTCGATCGGGGCCTCAGGCCCAAAAATAGGCACTTGCTCTTAAAATGGTCAAACGTGGATTTAGACTTTTGGCCGTGCTATTCGCGGCCCAGTTATTGACCGGATGGGAAGTCGATTGCGCGAAAACTCGAAGACATAAACCTAGACCGGTCCAAGCTCAACAACCGGCCACCGATGATTACAACGAGTTTGAGTATTACGAGAATTACGAGGATTATGAAGAAAATCGAAACGGTATGAAAAAAAGAAAAAAAATGATAGCAGTTGGAGTGATTTAATCGAGGGAAATAAATATGTGAAGGATTTAATTAGAATGAAGAGATTTGTTTATGATCTCAGACGAGTGCGGAAGATTTTGGTAAAAATCAGTGACATTTATTATTGATTTATTAGTGCAACAAATAATGGTAATTATAGAAGTATGTAAATAAATAAATGGGGTAGGGACAAATACCTGTTGCAAAAATTGGATAAGCCCATTTATAAAATCACTTCAGCAACTTCACCATCAATATAAATTGTTTACTAAAATTTCATGAATAAACTAATTGAAACTTTAATAATCAAATGCTAGGTATTCATCTAGCAATTGAATGCAAAAATATTTGTATACAATGACATTCATTAAATCACTTTAGCAACTTTACTATCAATATAATTTTTTGAATAAAATTTTGTGAATACCTAGCAATTGATTATTAGTTCGAATGTGACTATTACCAGAATTACGAAACGAAAAGAAAAGAATTAATAAACTTTTGTCTCGCATTATCAACTTTTGCTGATGCTAGAGCGAAAATCGTGTTTCTTTGTAAATTTCAAAATGTCGTAAAATCTTAACCACTTTACCGATCATCGTCAAATTTTGTACGTGGCATAGCTGCATGTTCCTTTTCGTCTGTAAAACATTTCGGTTCAATTGGTGAAATTCAACGTAATTAATAAAAAAATGATTTTTTTCGAAACATTCAAACATCCATAAAATCTGAACCGCTTTACCAATTTCGCCCAAATGCAATGCCAAACAACATTGAACATATATTTATTTATGAATAACTATTTAGCGAAATCGTTTAATTTTTACGAAAGTTAGAGCGACCGCGCCCTTTTTTCAAAAAATTACAAGTACCATAAAATCAAAATGACTGATTTTTTTTTTTTCAAAAATCTCTACATTCAAAGCGGGGCAACTACTTCACTTGCGTGCCAAATTTGAACCATATCGCTCAAACTGTTACTGAGTAATAGTTTATCAAATTTTCGGAGCCCAGGACACACCAACACACACACACATACATACGGACATTTTTTTCTAAACCACTTTTCTCGACGTTTTGGACAATTCTAAACATACTGGCATGAAAATCTCGATAAAAAAATGTTTCATGAAAACAAAGCTTCCTCGATGAGGAAACAAAATGGTAGCAGTTGAAGTGATTCAATCAAGGGAAAGAAATATGTGAAGGATTTAATTAGGGTTATGAGATTTATTTATGATCCCAGACGAGTGCGGGAGATTTTGGTAAAAATCAGTGCTATTTATTATTGATTAATTAGTGCAACAAATAACAGCAACGATAGATGTAAATAAGTAAATGGCGCAAATATTTGCATACAATAAAATTTTGGAAGCCCTCGCAACGACAAAGTGATAGCTATTCATTTTTAATCCATGCAATTTGTTTTTGTAGTTACGGTAACTAAAAATTAAATTATAAATTTAAAAAATAAATTCTTTTCTCTTTTGATCTTTTATTCGGTGACTCTGTTCACTTAAGAATATGAATGAAAGGAAAAAATAGGAATTGGGGCGATAAAGTCGAGGAAAATAATTTTCAAAGGCTCGGTAGCGTTTAATTAATAAGACTTCTGTTAGAACTCTAATTAATGGTGAATGTATGATCTCGCGAAGATGGCGATTAATCAATTATTGTAATTGCTAATACTCCTCGAGGCACTTTCATTATCGTATATTCAATTGGCCAGTTTCATGAGCTGTTTCCGGTGCGAAAAATTTTATAATTCAATAAATACATCGAGACATTTGTCGCGCTATATTGTTGATCTTGTGCAGAGACAACAACTGAGGGATCACCACCGCGAAACGATCGCGGACGATCGGACCGAACAGGTAAGCATTTATAAATAATTTCACCAAAGATTTAATTACAACTAGAATTTTATTTTAACAATAAAATAAATTTTAATTTATTTTTGTTATCCATATATTTTTGCTCCTTTATAGAGAAAACTTTGTTTTTTAAATTTGTTTTTCATGTCAGGATCCTCAAAATTATCCAAATTCTAATGTTCCTTATACATGTTCGAATTTTATGGATTTTTTCCATAAAGCATCAAATTTGGGAAACATAAAATATGCGATCCCAAATTTTGTACATAAACGAAATAATATTCAGTGATAATAGATATATAATTTAGTGAAGATCGATAGAATGTTTTGGACTTTATAGGTACCTGCATTTTTTAAAATTATTTATTATTTATTTATTTATTTATTGTTCGGTGAACGGGGCAAGCCCCTTGACAAAAATAATACAATAATGGCAAAAAAAAAAGTAAATCAGCAAGTAACACAAACAACAAAAAAGAAAAATAACACAATGATGGGGAAAAAATACAAAGATCTTATAGAGGCTTATGTAAACTAAAATATCGCTGAACTTCAATTATTTAATTTATTTAAAACAAGTAGAATTTTGCACATTGCTTCGTCATTATTTTTTACTTTTTACAAAATTCCCTCCATGAAGAAGCCAAAAATGATTAACATAAATGGCGCTAGGTTTTATTTTGAATTTTTTTTTAAAGGTTATTCCACAAATGCTCCGGAAGCAACTTTTCCACCAAGACCGGAAGTAAATTATCCATCAAGACCAGAGGCAATTTTTCCACCAAGACCGGAAGTAAATTATCCATCAAGACCAGAGGCAATTTTTCCACCAAGACCGGAAGAACCCGCTGCCACGTATCAACCGGAGCCTGAAACTACACGTCCTCCAGAATCTGGTACTTTTCACATTATTAGCAAAAATGAATATAGTGATTTTTTGTTCTTTCTGAGGACATTTTTATAAAAAGTAATTTCTGCAGATCGGAATTTTCCCTGCGAACTTGACGGAGTGATACGCGCCCCCGGCGAAGTATGGAACCCAAATCCGTGCACCACGTGTCGTTGCTTAAGAGGACAAGTTGACTGCACAGAAGACTCAGATTGTCAAATAGGTTTTACAAACAAAATATTTAATCGTAGTGGTAATATGTAATCTTCAGTGAAAAAAGCGGCTTTTTTCACTCGGTGCGTTAATGGACGTTTTACATACGCTTCTCGTGCGTAAAGACACCTTTTCCCCACGTTGTGAAGTACCATTTTTTTACAAGTTGAAAAAACTTTTTCGTTACTCGTGAGATTGTAATATTCAACTTCGGCTCGTGCTGCAAACTCACAATTGTCAGAATTTTTTTACCGCACTTGTATCGTAATATACTAATTTATTTAGTTAAATTTAAGAGGAGTAAATGTAAAGTGACTTTTATTTTTAATTGACTTTTGTTTATTTATCAAGGATCAGCTGAATTACGTCCTCCTTCAGAAGATAATGTTCGTCCGGTATGTAAATCGAAAGCATAAGTATTTCCATTTTTAGTAATACTTTTTCTTCTTTTGTATTAATTTTTTTTAACTTTTCCGAAAAAATAAAATAACAATTGTTATTATTATGGAGATGTGTTACAATTAAAGATGATCTGTTCTTAAATCTTTTTAGATTTCCGGAAAAATAAAATAACAATTGTTATTATTATGGCGATGTTACAGTTAAATATAATCTGTACTCAAATCTTTTTAATTTTTCGAAAAAAAAATAACAATTGTTATTATTATGGCGATGTTACAGTTAAATGTAATCTGTTCTTAAGGGGCTGCTGGAGTAGATTTTTTTACCGACATTTGTCGGCAAATATATGCTATTTCTTAGTATACACTATTCATCATTATTACGCTACGTATATGCTTTATATTTGACAGGGATGTAATATGAACATAAACGCTTTGGTGTCCGGTTCAATTGCGGTCAGAAACTTACACGAAACAGGAAGAATCGCATATTACTGAACTTTCCGAAAACCAATATGGCCGCACTTGATATGTCAACAGACCTTCGTTGTAAGATATAATCGTTTCTAGAACTTGGATGTGTCATAATAGACCAGACAACAATTCTTCAACGTTTTTCGAATATTCCAGAACCATCAGAATGTCGATTCCACAAACCAAATCTACGTATAGTCTTTTCTACGTTCGCGTAATTTTTGTGCTTTTTGCAAAGGTTCCGAGCATTTTCTACGCGAACGTAGAAAAGACTATACGTAGATTTGGTTTGTGGAATTGACATTCTGATGGTTCTGGAATATTCGAAAAACGTTGAAGAATTGTTGTCTGGTCTAATATGACACATCCAAGTTCTAGAAACGGTTATATCTTACAACGAAGGTCTGTTGACATATCAAGTGCGGCCATATTGGTTTTCGGAAAGTTCAGTAATATGCGATTCTTTCTGTTTCGTGTAAGTTTCTGACCGCAATTGGACCGGACACCAAAGCGTTTATGTTTATATTACATCCCTGTCAAATATAAATCATACACGTAGCGTAATAATGATGAATAGTGCATACTAAGAAATAGCCAATATTTACCGACCAATGTCGGTAAAAAAATCTACTCCAGCAGCCCCTTAAATCTTTTTACTTTTGGGGAAAAATAAAATAACATTTGCTATCAGGTTAAGTGGCAATTTGCAAAATCTATAATGAGAATCCTGTTACTGTTCCAGCAACCGACCGAAATCGTCCCGGGTGAGAGCAATCTTGTGAGTTCTATTGCTGTCACGGGACCACGTGTAAGTGACCTAAATTTGCACAATTCTGTATGCCGCATAACATATGAGCGTTAATTAGAGAGCAGTTAAATTAAAGGGATCGCGTGACGAGCTCCTTATATTTAACAAAATAAATACTGCTATTACTTGTTAAGAAAAACTTTCATGCAATTAGCAATAAAAAAGGGCATCATCTTCAAGTATTAATTGTTATGAGTAACTCAATATTTAATTTCTGTTTTAGGGAGAACAAGGTAGACCTGGTGATCATGGACGTCCAGGGGATTCTGGATTTCCTGGACAACCAGGAAATCCTGGCGTGCCTGGCCCACCCGGACCTCCTGGACACGTCCCCGATGCAAGTTTTATTTATTTTTTTACTTTTGCTTCCTCATAGAGGAAGCTTTGTTTTCGTCAAAATCTTTTTTTTCGAAATTTTCATGTCAGTACACTCAGAATGGTCCAAAACGTCGAGAAAACTCGTTTGTGCGAAATGTCTGTATGTGTGTGTGTGTGTGTGTATGTATGTGCACATTTCCTTGTTTACACGATAACTGTCGCAATTTTCGATGAATGCGCTTCAAATTTGCATTTGCAAATTTGAATACGTAAGTGGGCTATCATAGAATACTGTTTGGGATTGTAGTTGACGCGAATCGGTTCGAAAATTTAGATTTTACAGCATTTTGAAAATTTTGAAATTCGTTTTCACGCTATAACTTCCGTAAATTGAGAGATATCGGGCTGAAATTCTGTACACGAAAGGACTACGATCAAAACATAATGTGTACCAAATTTGGCGAGAATCTATAGGGTGATTGTAATTTTATTGCCATTTCAATTTTTTAAAAAGTGTCTTCAAAAACTTCATCTCCTATAAATTCTGAGATATCGGGCTGCAATTTTCGACATGATTTCACGATTATTGAATGTTAATGATGAATTTAGTCAAAGGAATTAACGATATGTCAGTAAATTTCGATTTTGGTGAATAAAAATTAAAATGTCGTCACGAAATTTTTTTTTATCTTTCCCAGATTTATCTTAAATTTTGTTCACATATGGACTACCATCGAAAAACATTCGAGTACAAATTTGGCGCAGATCTGTCCAGCCGTTCAAATTTTATGGCATTTTGAATTTTTCGAAAAATCTCATTCTCGCGCTGGCTCGTGCAAATTACGAGGTACCGCATTTTAATTTGGTCCACACACAGACTACTATAGTATAAGGTTTTAGTACAAATTTGAGAAAAATCGGTTGCACGGTTAAGATTCTTCGACACCTTGAATTTTTAGAAAAATATCTAGAACATAAACAAGCCTGCAAAGTAGAACTTTGCAAATTGCTTCCTCATTATTTTTCGCTTTTTTTTATTTAGGTTTAAAAAAAAAATGTCGTGGTCACGGAGTCACGCAAAAATTGCTTATATGATTTGACAGATATATAGCTTGTTTATCTGCTGATGTCATTTAAAAAATTTATATTCTTTTGGACCCAAAAACAAATTTATTTTTGCTGTATGACAAAAGTATTTAATTATGACAAATGAACTAGAGGAAATTTATGGGTGTTTGAACTTCTTCACAGTTTCTAAAAAATTTCAAAGAAATTGCACAGTTGCAAATAAGAAGAATTCTTCCATCGTAAATGTAGCGATTTGAGATAAAGATAAAATTGGAAAAATGCCACAGATTGGAATTTTTATTTTTTAAAATTATTTTCATAAAAAAATTATAACTTCGCTAATTTTAAGAAAATAAAGCTACATTCATGTTGGACGAATTTATCTTATGTGCAATTGAGCAACTTTCTAATTTTTTTTTTTTTTTTAATTTGTATGCTTGTCAATGAATACCAGTATTTTGGGTCTGACTCCCATTCCAGTTTTTTTAATCTATAATTTTTTCCTTTTGTTTAATGTCTATTTTTTGTTGAAAAAAAATAGGTATCACTGTACTACCAACAGTTAGCTTTATCTCAGGCCAGCGGAGATAAGGGTCCCACAGGAGCTGCAGCACCTTTATATGGTGGACCTGAAGCTTATGGATACGTACAAACCCAGGTCGGACCAGTTGGACCACGAGGGCCTCCAGGTAGTAGATTTCTCTTTCTATTATTTCCAAATTTATTCAAAACAAGGTTGCAAAACAAAACCCCCTAACGTTCTTATTATTTTTCATTTTTTACAAAGTTTCCTCTATGACAAAGTCAATTTTAATTAACATACTTCCTAATAAAAATACACAAAGAAATTACGTACATACTTACACAAAAGATATTTTGAGTGTAAAATTAACTCTTCAAAAATCGAAAAATAATGACTTCTATTTTGCATCCTTGTATCTATTTTCTTGCTCTGCTGCACGTTTTTTCTAAAAACGTTTGTATAAATCAATCGTTTTTGTTTCCGAACCAGGTCCTCCAGGTCCACCAGGTCCTCAAGGATTTCAAGGCAGCAGGGGCGACACAGGAGAGCCTGGAATTCCAGGTCCAGTTGGAGCTCAGGGTCCAAGAGGTTTACCTGGTTTGAACGGAAAAGACGTTAGTAATTGCATTGTAAAATTTATGGGCACATAGTGAATGTGATATCATAGTAAAAAAAAATGATTTAAACAGGGAGAGCCCGGTGATGATGGGGAGACAGGCGCTCCAGGTTCTCCAGGTCCAGCCGGTCCCCGAGGATTGTCCGGAATGCCAGGACTTCCGGGAGCTAAGGGGCACCGCGGATATCCTGGTCTTGATGGAGCTAAGGGGGAACAAGGAGTTATGGGGGAGAAGGGTTCTTCTGGAGGACCGGGACCAATGGGTTTGATGGGCCAACCGGTAAATCATTAGTTTTAAGTGACAACCATTTAAATTACATCCGGTTATATTTCTCCTTGTTTTTTCTTATATTTTGTATTTGAATTTAGCCGATCTTTTCCTGATAAAAAGCCTATTTCATTCGGTTATCGCCATAGATATATGAAATTTTCATGTGTCGAAAAATATATCTCCTTTGGAAAGTTCTTCCATGTGGTCTAAAAAAGTGATTCTAAATATTTTAATTTAATAAAACATGACATTTTTCACACTTAAAATTTTTAAAAAATTAATTTAGGGTCCAGCAGGTCCTCGAGGAGAACGAGGTCGCGATGGTTCTCCAGGTCCTTCAGGATTGCGAGGTATTGACGGTATATCTGGACCTCCTGGACAACCTGTAAGTTTCACAGACAAAACAAGTCAAGTTGATTGTGTTATTGAGACGATGGAAGACAAACAAAATGAAAATTGCAGGGTGCGATGGGTAAATCTGGACCACCCGGATTTCCAGGAAGTCCGGGAGTAAAAGGTGATCAGGGAGTTCAGGGTTTCAAGGGAAGTCAGGGTCTCCAAGGTCCTCGAGGTATTACATTTGACTTATAAACGTTTCTACCAAAATTCGCAATGCGAAATGTTAAGTCACTTTTCTACGAGAAATCCATGAACTGTGACTGAATATTGACAATGTGATTCGTAGGTGAATCCGGAAGGCCAGGACAGCCAGGAGAATCTGGTCCGCAAGGACCTCAAGGCAAAGATGGGTCTCCCGGAGAAAAAGGAAATACAGGATCTCCAGGATTGGTGGGTGCCCCAGGTTTTCCAGGTGCTCGAGGTCAGCCTGGACCTTCGGGGATCCCTGGAAGTCAAGGAAGCAAAGGACAGCCTGTAAGCTCGCAATTCAAAGATTGTCATTTTCCTCCGAGGCTCATGAATTTGTTCTGATTAAAATTCAATTTTCAATTCGATTTTCAATACGATTTTCAGTTCGATTTTCAATTCGATTTTCAATTCAATTTTCAATTCAATTTTCAATTCAATTTTCAATTCAATTTTCAATTCAAATTTCAATTCAATTTTCAATTCGATTTTCAATTCAATTTTCAATTCAATTTTCAATTCAATTTTCAATTCAATTTTCAATTCAATTTTCAATTCAATTTTCAATTCAATTTTCAATTCATTTTTCAATTCAATTTTCAATTCAATTTTCAATTCAATTTTCAATTTAATTTTCAATTCGATTTTCAATTCAATTTTCAATTCAATTTTCAATTCAATTTTCAATTCAATTTTCAATTCAATTTTCAATTCAATTTTCAATTCAATTTTCAATTCATTTTTCAATTCATTTTTCAATTCAATTTTCAATTCAATTTTCAATTCAATTTTCAATTCAATTTTCAATTCAATTTTCAATTCAATTTTCAATTTAATTTTCAATTCAATTTTCAATTCAATTTTATTAAAAGGGTCTTCCTGGAGAAAGAGGGTTTAAAGGAGAAACCGGCAATAAAGGAGACAATGGAATACCGGGCCCCAGAGGACTTCCAGGAGTCGCTGGAGCCGAGGGGAAAAGAGGAAAACGAGGTCCTCGAGGTCCTACAGGTGCTTCCGGTCCTGCAGGAGAGAGAGGAGCATCTGGGCAAAGAGGCCTACCTGGCTCTGATGGACCACTTGGTCCCAAAGGTAATAAGATTATTGAGAATCTGCTTTTTCATATAATGCCAATATATAATATATACAGAATGATTCACTAAGGAAAATATTCGCTTGAATCTAACTATTTAAGTGTCACCTGTTTAGGGCAAACCGGGGAACGCGGTCCAGTGGGTCCGATGGGTTCCAAAGGAGCAACCGGCGATCCTGGGAGACATGGTCAGCCTGGGTTACAGGGTCAACGAGGATTAATGGGACGAACCGGAGCTCCTGGAAAACAAGGAAATCCCGGTGAACGGGGAATTCAAGGAGCAGATGGAAAGCCGGGAGAACAAGGTCCACCAGGATTGCAAGGACTTTCAGGGCCCATTGGTTTACCAGGAGACAAAGGATTTACTGTAAGATATTTTTGTATTGTGCGATTTTTTTAGTGGGTATTTATCGATGCTAAGCCAAATTTTCGAATAAAATGCATAAATATCTTAACGGATAATTTATACAAGAGATTCAATCTTCTATCGATATAATATACATTGATAGCAATAATTTTAATATTGATCTGTCCTATGCAGCGTTTGTATTGTAGTAAAAAAAAATCATCTTTTCAGTCCACCGTCCAGAAAAGTTCATTTTAATTGCTTTGTGATGTCGTATTGAAAAGTTTCGTTCAACATTCGAGAGAAAACCTTTCTTTCCCCTAGTGTTGAAATGTAGTATTTGGTATGCTAAATGGTACATTTCAACAGATTGTGTGAAGACCTGCTGACATAATTTGTAATAATATGGTAATTGTTGAATCTATGATAAGGGCGAGGCAGGAAAGGACGGTGAACCTGGAAATCCAGGGCCGCCAGGCCCAAGAGGTGACGCTGGTAAGGAAGGTCCACCAGGACAACAAGGTTCTCCAGGTCCTCCGGGAGTAGACGGCGAGAGAGGTTCACAGGGACAAGCAGGACCTCGTGGATTCCAGGTACGCGAACGTTTCCACAATTTAAATCTTACAATAATAATATAATTATTAATTATATTGTGTATTTAATGCCGCTGTTGTTTTCGTGTCCAGGGATTACCTGGAGCCACTGGTAATGTTGGTCCTGCAGGAAAAGATGGAGAGCCAGGACCTCAGGGAGCTCCTGGTCCGCCGGGAGCTATTGGAAGTCGAGGAGAACGTGGTTTTCCAGGCGACAGAGGACCTATAGGGACTCCAGGTCTCTCAGGGCCTAGAGGTGAAACTGGAGCACAAGGATCCGACGGTCTTCCGGTAATGTCATATCTATTAATTATTCCTCATCTTCCGCGTTACAAACTAAAAATAATAATAGTAGAATACAATAGATAAATATGGCTTTTTCAAACATTTTCAGATTTAGATAGTACAAAAATAAAACGACCGAAAAAAGTCTGTCAAATGATCACTAAACACTTTCTGAGAATGCAATCATAGGTAAAATTGAGTTATACTTTTCTTCTAGGAGAGATCTTCAAGTAGGTCCTGAATCTCTTTAATAAGCATATAACGCAAAAAAAAATCTCTCTTACACTTTTCTATACAAGGCATTTTTCAACTTCAACTTTCATCAGTTGTTTTTTTTTTAATGTTTTTGTTTGCCGATTGTAACAAAATGTTTTCTTTTGTATCAGGGTCTACCAGGTCCAAGAGGAGATAAGGGACATCCAGGAATTGCAGGTTTAGTTGGTCTGCCAGGGGCGAGAGGTTTTCAGGGTGAACCAGGACAAAAAGGAGACCGAGGCTCGGTTGGTGCGGTAGGACCAGAAGGTCCTTCGGGTCGTATCGGTGAGCGCGGCCCTCAAGGACCAATGGGACCAGTTGGACCTCCTGGCGAACCCGCAGAACGTGGAGATGTAGGGCCTCCGGGCCCTCCAGGAGAATCTGGAGCAAATGGAACCCCTGGAGAACGTGGAATACAAGGTGCGCAAGGTTCTCCAGGATTCCCCGGCCCTCAAGGACTTGTAGGTTTACCTGGGCTGAAGGGAGATCGTGGTTGGGCCGGAGCTAAAGGAGATCAGGGTTCTCCAGGAACAGCCGGTAAATATTTACAGTCAAATTATTCCATAATTCATTTACCACAACGTTTACGAATAAATTTAATAAATCTATTAATTACACTAACTTTTTTCAGTCAGGAGTTGTTTAATTTTTATAAAATCATTTTACCATGAACAATATAATATAACTTCATTGTTACGAGGAACATTCGTTTATATATATTTCTAATGCGACCACAATTATTGTTGCACGTAGGTGTTCCTGGAGAAATGGGTGCACCAGGTGTAATGGGCCTTACCGGGGCAAAGGGACCGCGAGGAGAACCAGGAGCGAGAGGAGAAGCTGGATTAATGGGACCACCCGGTATACCAGGCTTAGTTGGGGCAGCTGTAAGTTTTTACCACATAATCTAAATGGTTCAACGCTTAACTTTTAAAAAAATTCCTTCGATAAATGTCTTTTGATAATTTATTTATTTATTTATTTATTTATTTAAACGGATTTATTTATTTAGATAATGGTTGGAACATTTAATCCTTCGCAGGGACAAACAGGAGCGTCCGGTCCTCCAGGTCCACAAGGATTACCTGGAATAAAAGGAAGCTCAGGAGAGAATGGACGTCCGGGTAATCCTGGTCCGATTGGTAATCCTGGACCGCCTGGTCCCGATGGAATTAGGGGTGAAAATGGATCGGAAGGACCTGCAGGTCCGATTGGACCACAAGGACTCCAAGGATCTTCGGGCGAGAGGGGTGTTCCAGGTTTTCCAGGTCCAACTGGTCCAGTTGGGGCACGAGGAATGAGGGGTCCACCTGTAAGTTACACTGTCGTCATCAATAAGTTGATTAATTACGTATCGATACATTGGAAGTTGCAGAAGATCCTGTTGATCAATTACAAAATTGTTATTTCAGCTGCGTCATGCGACCATTTTGCTAAAATGATAATTAGACTAGCAGAACTTAGATTTGAGTCAGTGATGCCTAGATTCCAATGTTACCGATGATCTTCGACAAACAAATCGAGTCGCTAAATTTTATGTCGAGTCTAATTGAAAGTTCTGTAGCTGTATCCCTGCCCATTTCTGTGTTTTCTTAAATAAAAATGCTTCATATTTAGCGTAAAATTAAATTAGGATTAGTCGCATCGGAACCTAATTTGAATTCATCCAAAACATCAAGTGTCTCTGAAAAAATAGCGTAACTAACTTTTTGATTCAATCGGAATGCTACATCGTCTTATCCGTTATCTGTCAGGGTGAAACAGGATTGTCTGGAAAACCTGGTGCGGAAGGACCACCGGGTCAACCAGGAATCATGGGACCTCCTGGTCCCCAAGGTCCGACAGGAGACAGCGGACCCGAAGGACCTTCCGGCAAGCCGGGACCTCCTGGCATCAGTGGAAGACCTGGTGACAAAGGGCAACCGGGAACAGCTGGAGCACCAGGACCGTCGGGACTTCCTGGACAAACTGTAGGTTTCCAATTCTGCATTACGCTTTAACTGAGAATATTTATTTATTTATTTATTTATGTATTTCAACGGGAAAGTCCCTTTTACAAAAGAAAATAGTGAATATAAAGTGTTTTTCTAATAATAATGTGATATAAAAAAATAGTATAAAATGTGAGTGCAGGAAACTTTAAAAACTTTGAAACTTCAACTAGATAGAAATATTGCACTGTCACACGTAGATGAAAATCTTTTATTATCCTTTTTCTGTTTCGTTTCTGTCTGTGTTTTTGCACACACTAAGAACTGAACTCAATCTAGAGATGTAGAAAATCTTTTTCTTCTTTTTTTTTCAATTATATTTTATGGAGTCTGACAAAAAATTAGGGTCCACCGGGTCAAGCTGGACCTCCTGGAGCTGTTGGTGAACGAGGAGCCAAGGGCGACAGCGGTCCTCAAGGTGTCGAGGGACAACAGGTAAATATCGTCTGCTAGCAAAACCCATTAATAATGATTTCAAAGTTCAAGCATATTACACTAGTTATTAAATTTGCTACATTATTAAAAAGGGTCTCCGCGGAAAACCAGGACCAGCGGGTCTAACAGGACCAAAAGGCGATCGTGGAGAAGAGGGCGTCAAGGGTTCAAAGGGACATCGTGGTTTGATAGGTTTACAAGGACTGCCTGGATCACCAGGTTTGCCTGGTGAAAAAGGTACGACAAAAAATAAAAACCACTGCAATAGACCATGAGGAATTTCGGTTATTACGTCGACAAATGACATACTTGATTGTGGAATGCATAGGGATGACGGGAATGCCCGGAATCCCTGGAAAAGACGGAGAAATGGGTATTCGAGGTAGTCCTGGACGAGATGGAAATCCTGGGGCGATGGGACTAACTGGAAATCCTGGACCCAGAGGTCCTGCTGGAGAGGAAGGACGTCATGGGCCAACAGGTCCACAAGGACCTCCAGGACCTCCGGGTCCTCCGGGAGAACTCGGTCTAGGATACGATGCGGCTTCACTTGCAGCTCTTTTGGGTGAGAATTGGAAAGTTCAACTGAAATGTAGAAATGTATTCGTTTTATTCGACAGAAAGGTCGTCCGCATAAATAAAGACAATGGCAATGACAAATACCATATCTATTCCATAATACCATATTTATTCCAGAATATCATATCTATTCCAGAATAGATATACAAATTGTTACGTCCCGAGCTAATGAGACATTGGAAACGGATATATTTTTGGGAGTTTTTGTTCGATGAAGAGAAATTTTAATTTCGCATTAACACACGCGTAAATTCTTTATTGAAAGAATCAAATTTAACACTTCTAATTAACTGATTTAACAGGAAAGAACTTCTTATTTATCGCCGTTTACGATAATTACTAAATACTATAAATTAGGCTTAGATTTAAAGGTTACGCTTTTTCAGCGTTAATAATGTATTATTCCATGTTTGTTATATATTTATATTATATATATAAATTAACTTATGAAAGATCAGAAGGGACACATGCACATATACGTTTCACTTATTTGGAATAATAATATTATCTATAATATGGAGGTGATTTGTTAAAGGTGCGGGTCAAGGACAAAAGGGTCCGGATCCTTTGAGTGGCGACGAGCCTCCAAGGCTTTTCGGCAAACCCATTACCGAGGAGGAACGACGGGAGTTGATAACCAAGGCGTACGAACAACTAAAAACATCCTTCGATAAGATCATTAAACCCGACGGAACAATAAATTCACCTGCAAAAACATGCCGAGATCTTTTCGTGGCTCATCCGGACAAGACATCCGGTAAGTAATGCAAATGGAGGTTGATCTAAAATGTTTTCCGAAATACCACGTTAAGGATATTTGGAGCAAAATTGACAGAATCTGTGTTAAACTATGATCTTCATTGTGGTGGGTTTTTATTCCGGATCGAACAAAAATTGGGTTGCAGTCAAAATATCGAATATTCAAAATAGCGAATTTCAAAACAATGAACGTCTGAATCTAGAATGGCCATCATTATGAAATTCGCTATGTTGTTTACATTTTAATAGGATGGGGGTCAAAATAGCGAATGGCTGAAATAGCAAACTTAAATATAATGAATGTCTGAATCTAGAATGACAATTATTATGAAATTCACTATTTTGATCATTGGCTATCTTGATTCGCTTTGGGATCGCATTACTAAAAAACTACACGGTTAAAAAATCTTTCCAAAATGACAAATGATTCAGTGTTCTGTTGCCTACGAACTAGCAAAGTTTCATCGCGATCGGCCAGAAACGCCTTTTGGCCCAAATATTCTTAAAGCGATGCAATTACTATGACGATACGATCGATTCTCTCGCAGGCGAGTACTGGATAGATCCGAACGAGGGTGATATTCGTGACGCTATTTTGGTCCACTGTGACGCAGAGAACCGAGCGACTTGCGTTTTGCCTAATCCTACGCGTTCACCGGAAGTTAATTACATCGGCAACGAACAAGAAGTCTGGTTAGGCGATATTGACGGAGGCATGAAGGTTGTTGAATTTCATAAATCAAGACGATTTTTTTTATTTTTTTCCCTTAATGTTCTCTTGCTCTAAATATTAATTGTCTTATTGATGTTTTTTACAGATCACGTATAAAGCGGACGGGAATCAAATTGGTTTTTTGCAACTACTCTCGAAGCACGCGCAACAGAATTTGACCTATCATTGCAAGGAGAGCGTAGCCTATTTCGATGCAGAGCGACGAACATATCGTCGGGGCATGAAACTTTTGGCTTGGAATGATGTCGAGTTGACACCGCGTGGAAATCAGAGACTTCGATATGAAATGATTTCGGATACTTGCAGGGTGAGCATCGATCTTTTAGGGGATTCTTGAAATATTGTCCCTAACGGCGAAATTTACTTTTTTGGAAATTCAATAATCACTACAGTTCGCTTTACCTCGATGGACACACAGTAAAAAAATAATTTGCTGACATAGTGACAGCAAATCTTATTTGTTGGCCTAGAAATTATTTTTGCCAGCCTAGAAAATTATTTTGCTGGCCTAGCAAATTATTTTGCTGGCCTAGCAAATTATTTTGCTGGCCTAGCAAATTATTTTGCGGGCGTAGCATATTATTTTCCTGGCCTACCAAATTATTTTCCTGGCCTACCAAATTATTTTGCGAGCCTGATACATTATCTTGCTGGCCTACCAAATTATTTTGATGGTCTACCAAATTATTTTGCTGACCTAGCAAATTATTTTCACTGGCCTAGCAAATCCTTTTTCTTGGGCTAGGAATAAAGCTTGGTGTCACTATATTAGCAACTGATTTGCTGATGCAACAAAAGTTTTATCTCCGTGCTGATAATTGGTTGAAATGAAAATAATAATTTTTTTTGTCATTGTCATTCACAGCTTCGAAGTAAAGAATGGGGCCAAGCTGTCATCATGTACCAGACCGAAAAATCGGTTAGATTGCCGATCGTGGACATAGCATTGCGAGACGTTGGTAAAACAGAACAAAGCTTCTGGATAGAAATCGGTCCCGTGTGTTACCGATAACACACATTTTGACCCCGAATTCACATGATTACTCATTTTGTAAACGCATTATTACCATTATTCTCGGATTAATCATCCATCAACGTCATTATAATTGCCCAAAGATTTTTATACTGTTACCGAATGAATTAAAAAGTGGCCCGTGCATCTATCATCGATATCATTTTGTCCGTGCACTTTTACAATTCTGCACTTCTTACGTTTTAATTTTATACATATTAATCGCTATTGCAATACTATTCTGCACATTACATTTAGGGGAGATTCGTCGTCATTGGACTTAGCGAAAAATGCTTGTAATTGTCTCGAACAATTTTTTAAACGCATTAGAAAAGAGGTCCATTCATAAAATGTGATTATACTTTGATATTCCAAACAAAGTTAAATCCATGAGAAATGCATTGATGCAACTGTGCCAATAACGCCGTTTCTCCCCTTTATTGTCGCGTACCTATTTTCATACAGTTAGGCTATATTTATCGAAAGGGATCAATAGAATCTATGTTGATGTTGGAAATTACGTAAGTCTATCTCCGTTTTCCCGACTCTTGGTGATGATAACTATTTATACATGGCTGGAATTATAAATATATACTTAATAAATGCATTTTCAAAGTTTGCACTTGTTTTTTTTTCTTTCGTCGATAAAAAGATATGGAATAACACGAGACTGGCTGCAGTGGTTCGTTATGCTAGTAGAGGATGATGCTCGCAACGAGGATTCGTAATACAGGGATAGACCGGGTTGGTGAATGGTGATGTCTGTAAGAGTTGAATGAGAGTGAGAGAGAGAGAGAGAGAGAGAAAGGACTCGGATATGAGGGTGTCGTGCAAGCCGCTCACGCCACGGTTGCCATGGCAGCGACACAAGCGATAAATCAACCCTCAACACCCTTGAGGACCCGCAACACTATACTATCATTCGTGGTGGTACAATGCTTCTAGTATATACTCTATTGGGCGAATGTGTTTATTTGCGCCATAATATCAAAGCGTAACATCGAAAGCAAAAGCTTTCCTACGCGTTTCATTTTCTCTATAAACTGTAATATGCATTAGTCGCATTTAGTACTTTTGTTCTATTGAGGTGAAGATATCAATTTTTTGTGTGATGTTTGTTTGGTTTAAATGATTAACCTTAATTCATTTTGGCCAGACATTAACATGAAAATACCCTTTCTTATTTGTGCGTTGATATGAGACTATTGTCCTTCTGCTAAACAAGTTTTTGTTCTATTGAGGTGAAGGTATCATTTTTTTTAAAGATGATTATTTCGTTTCAATGATTAACATTAATACATCATGGGTAGAAATTAACATCAGAATATCCTTTCTTATTTCCGCATTCATATGAGGCTCTTGTCCTTCTGCTAAAGGAGCTCGGAGCCTGAATCTTCTCTGTTTTTATAATGTTTTTGTAGGACGATCTAGTTATTATATATTCATGTTGCAATAACGAAAATAATAGTGTCGCTGCGTTTGGCGATTAGGACTGAGGGGAAAAAGGATATAAAAGAAAAATCCTTGTAACTTTATTACTTGGCGGAGTATCAATGATTGAATGATGAAAGGTCATCCCCAGATTCAAACATTTATTAATAAGGAAATTTATTATTAAGGAAAGATTCAATTATGAAATGACTGATACCAAAGTCAAAATATTGAATAATTTTCTAATTATGTGCGAAAATAACAAAATAAGCCTTAATATTTTCTCAGCTTATGTTGCGTTATGAAGAGAATTGGGGTTTCGATCAAAAGTAGCTTATTAAAATTAAATTTGCTTCCCAAATATTTTTGTAGAGCATCGACAGTGTTAGTTGCCGAATATATACTTTCAGCGATTGGTGTGCCTAGAGGGGCACCTGTTGCTTCTTAATTTGTCGCGCTTTGCTTCGCGACCTATCTATACAGGCACCTGTGCGATTACGTGTAGAACGTACGCACGCTTATGACACGTTAGAAATAGGATATCGGGTGAAGTGTAAACTTACCATGAGAATATTTTCAGAAAAATATTCTACCATAAGAATACCATTTTTTTTCTTTCAATACATAAGTGTGGCTGCAAAAATTTCTCTTGACTAATGAGTTACAATGTTGGAGCCAATGGCCCATCGACCGAGGTCCTTCAGCTCCCAAACGAATATTTTCAGGCAATATTCTTATATCTTTTTCATAAAAGAAAAGCATTAAAAAATAATATATTTAACGCTAAGCAGTTTATTCACGAATAATACGAAAGGTGTTATAATTGAGACGCCTTTTAAGCTCTGAATCCCTGACCCGGTGGCTTCATCGATGAAGAATGTGCTTGAATGGCAAAGTGGACGAGAGTGATGCAAGGACGAAAAGGCCAAGAAGGGCAAAAGCTCAGAGGGCTATCAGGTGAATGAAGGAGAGAGAAAGAGGTAGAACCCAAGGGACGCTAGGGGAGGTTACGAACTTGGCTTTACGATGCTGGCCCAAAGTCGATGGACAGAATGATAATCTGGGAGGTAGTGGCAGCTTGGTACTGTTGGTGTAGTATTGATCTGGTCGGGTGCTGGTCGGGCGTTACAGTGTGGTAAGTCGGTGTTGAGGTTGCCTTCCTAGGCGCAGGATAGGTAGTAGGTGGGTGGTTGGGTGGCTGGGTGAAACGTTGGCGTTGGCAATGTCCCTTGATGGCGGGGAAACCGAGAGAGAGAGAGAAAAAGGGAGAGGGAGATAGAACGAGGGAGACAGTGACAGGAATGACAGCGTGAGAAACAAGGAGAACAGGAGAGAAGGCGGAGAAGGATGAGGATGGAAGGTCGATGGAAGGGGACAACTAGAGTGAGCATAGCTGGTGGTGTGCTCTATACGAGATGATGGGACCGTGGCTGCGGCATTGCCGTAGGGATTGTGCTTTGGCTGGGGTAGTGGGAGGATGAGTATAGTGCCCACCACGCTACTCCCGCTATTGGATGTGAGGGCAGACAGATTCGATCTTGGAAGAAGGGTGAAAAAGAGAAACTAGCAAACTCTACACTACTACGACGTGTATATACGTGTTATATACACCAGTGGGATGGTGGTGCGTCTGCCACATCGGGTGTAGAGGGAGAGAGAGAACCGATTATGGTCGAACGAGGTGACCCATGGGGCAAGGGGGATGAGATTGGAGAAGGAGTCAAGGAGAGGCAGCACTAGTAGACACTCTACTTTCTCACTTCTTCTTATATCCGATCTTCCTGGCTGTGATGAATCCCAATGTTGTTACTCTGCATTCTCAGTCTTTATCCGAACTTTTTTTTCTTTTCCTTCTTGTTCTTGTTCTTCTTTTTCTACTTCTACCTCTTCTCCTTCATTGTGGTCTTCTTCACATTCTCAGTCTTTATCCTAACTTCTCCTTCGTTGTCATCTTCTTCACTTCTATGGCTATTACCCGCATTCGCAGTCTTTCTCCTTCTTCTTCCTTGTCGTCTTCTTCACTTCGACGGCTATTGCCCTCTTTCGGCAACATGTGCTAAGTTGATATAACCTCACTGTTGTACTCCCTCAGCTCGCATGCTGTTCCCTCTATGTAAGAGGACTCAATCTCTTCGACGTAGTGTTTAAGCAGCCTTCAACCTCTCTTACGTGCTCTTCGTTCGACCCGACAAACTCCGATCTTTACCACGTAAGGCGCCAACTTGAAATAAATTACCTTAAATACGCTGTAAATATGATCGACTAAACGAACTGAATTTTGGTGCTGCATTTCAGTTGTGCAACAACAGCGACCCTCGCGGCCGCTTTCGCAATATTCGTCAGGCGGCAAACTTATCACCTAGTCGGATATCTATAATAGAATCTAGACCTCGATTCAGATAGCCTTTTGAAAGCTTATTTTCTTCTCAAGTTCACATTCATATATTTAGCTAACTATTTTCCAGGAAATGCATTTCATTATCATTTAAAATATATCAAATATTCATTAACTTTTAACATTATTACCGTGACTATCCTCTACTGCAATGAAATTTAAAAAATACTTAGGATAAAACTAATAATTAATAGTTCTCACTTACTATATATTAATGCTACCGCGAGTTTTCCTAGTGGACCTGCAAAATAGAACGATATTAACAAAGTATCGGTAAAACAGAAGCACTGTAAAATGCAGACATATGGCGTTTGTTGAGGAAAACAGAACAATTTTCTAAGTGAAAGTATAGCGGTGAGTAAGGAAGTCTATAAGTACGAGGTTGTAATACCTCCTTATTTATACTCTTAAGCACTTACCGTAGGCCTCTTATGCGTTATGAAGACCACACCGCATAAAGAGAGAAAAATAGCAAAAATAATGGTGGAGTGATGAAGAAAAAAAAAGAAAAGAAGAAAAGGGGGAGAAACGAGAAAGAGGGTATCAGCGTGCGAAGGTGTTGGTGGTGCTACCGTTGGCCCAGGCCAAATTGACTTGAGCGTTACCATGGCAACAACTACTCAGACTTCCGGCTGGTCGATATCCTTCTCTCTCGGCATAGCAGTTCCCCCACCTATTTCTCCGCACCGCCAAATAGTATTTGCCGCAGAGCCGCGTTCACGAAGTGTGAGAGAGAGTGAGAGAGAGTGAGATGGCACATTCAACTTGGCAAGATCCGAGATGCCAGTGTCAGTTTTACCGTTGATAGCATGTGTGCTTTGCTCTCTTCCTTTTCAGAGACTCCACGACATATTCTTTCAATCCCTTTCACACGATTTTCCGTAGCGAGCCTCCTTACTCCTACCTGTTTGCGTTTCGACCTATCGCCTGCCGAAAACGATCCCTTCTCCCTTTCGATCACGCGCATCACGTTGCTTCGAACTATGCGCTGCTTCTATCCATTCGACTCTTCGCTTCGTACTTTTTAATTAATACGCACGCAAACGTTTTAGCGGAAGGTCAAAAAGCGGTCAAATAACGTCTTTGTTGTATTGTCGAGCCAAAGGGCATCTGGTCATTTTGTGCACAAGAACATTAAAGGGATAATGGCAAAGCCAAATGTAGGTTTCTGAAAACATGTAATAATATATTATAATCCCAATTTTTCCAACGAGTATTGTACAAAAAATTTACTTGACAAGGTGAGAAAATAGCGATTTATGCACATTCAACTTGGCAAGATTCGAGATTCCAGGGTCAGTTTTACCGTTGATGGCATGTGTGCTTCGCTCTCTTCCTTTTCAGAGACTCCACGACATATTCTTTCAATCCCTTTCACACGATTTTCCGTGGCGAGCCTCCTTACTCCTACCTGTTTGCGTTTCGACCTATCGCCTGCCGAAAACGATCCCTTCTCCCTTTCGATCACGCGCATCACGTTGCTTCGAACTATGCGCTGCTTCTATCCATTCGTCTCTTCGCTTCGTGCTTTTTAATTAATACGCACGCAAACGTTTTAGCAGAAGGTCAAAGAGCGGTCAAACAGCGTCTTTGTTGTGTTGTCAAGCCAAAGCGCATGTGGTCATTTTGTGTACAAGAATATTAAAGCGATAATGGCAAAGGCATTAGGCAATGTAGGTTTCTGAAAACATGCAAAAGTATATTACGATCTAAATTTTTCCAACGAGTATTGCACAAAATATTTATTTGACAAGGTGTGAAAATGGCGACTTATGCATATTCAACTTGGCAAGATCCGAGATTCCAGTGTCAGTTTTACCGTTGATGGCATGTGTGCTTTGTTCTCCTCCTTATCCGAGACTCTGCGACATATTCTTTCAATCCCTTTCACACGATTTTCCGTGGCGAGCCACCTTGCTCCTACTTGTTTGCATTTCGACCTATCGCCTGCTGAAAACGATCCCTTCTCCCTTTCGATCACGCGCATCACGTTGTTTCGAACTATGCGCTGCTTCTATCCATTCGTCTCTTCGTTTCGTCCTTTTTAATTAATACGCACGCAAACATTTTAGCAGAAGGTCAAAGAGCGGTCAAACAGCGTCTTTGTTGTGTTGTCGAACCATAGGGCATCTGGTCATTTTGTGCACAAAAATATTAAGGAGATAATGGCAAAGGCGGAGAGAGCAGAGGGGCCAAGGGGAATTTGCGGCTTTGCCAGTAGATTCGGTGGAGGAGGAATGGAACTCAATTCGGGTGCTTCAGAGGGAGGGTTCGAGAGTAGCTTGAACGACCTGACGTGTCTGTAGTCACGCATCGGTGTGTTTGTGTCTCTCCGGGCTCTTTGTGTGTATGCTCTGTGGAAGTGGATGAAAATGGTAGGTGAGTGAGTGGGTGGCATCGCTAGGTGGCAAAAGCATCGGGTTGGCCGGTCAGAACCGTGTGGATATAACACAATCGGGGGCACTATGTCGAAGCGGCGGCGGCGGCAGGCGTCTCTGCCCACCCCCGATCTTTATGTGCTATACATAGTATATGAGCGAAGTTTATATATATATACCACCTACAGGAAACATACGTACAGTGGAAACTCTCGATAGTCACTCTGTCACTTTACAGTATACATGTATTATTGTCTTTATGTAATTTTACGACAGAACAATCAATATTATATTCTGCTTAATAATATAAGCCAGTAAATATATTCATGATCTGGCATTATGCACATTTAATGAGATCGAATGATACCGTTCCACGTGGAATCTATATACAAATAAATGCGTGAGTATAAAACTACTATTAACGGCAAATACAAAATTGTTTATATATGATATGATATGATATATTTATTTAAACAAAAGACTATCATTGGCGCTGTTCATTTTTACACAAGGCAACATACTGCCCGTGGGTGACTGTACAAGGATCAGGTATAAGGAGTTCGTCGCTCAAACAAAAGATAAAAATATAAAAATAGGAATGTTTAAGAGAATATGTACATATAAAAATAGAAGAATTTTATGATAACTGAAAAAAACGGATATCGAAATATATAACACGTAATACAATAAAAATATAAGAGAATAACAATTTTTCTTAGATTTTCGCTATATAGAATAAAAAGAGTTCTCTAAAAAAGAAATCATGTCGTTTGATTTTATATGAATAGCTTAAGCTCTTTCAGTACGTTTCCTGAGTGACTTTTTATCCATGATGTTATCGATTATATATTTTTATAATTTCATTAAAAAATATATATCTAACGAATTGTACATGTAGGGACATATATTATATGTATCTGAGATAAAATTTGCTGTGTGCAATGTTTACAAATTAAATATCCTCGAATGTACTTTATTTTTCATGAGGATTTTCACATTGCCCAAAATTTTTCGCCTGCGCCAATGTCGAGGCTGCACTACCGCGAAGTTGCACTGTACATGTTATACTGGAGAAGACTGCAGGATGTATACGGTGAAGAGAACACGTGAAAGTAGAGGTGCGCGCAGCGCTACCGCAGCCGAGGGATTTAGTACCTGCGCGCGCCCGGGACTATTTACCTTCACGTGGTCCTCACTGTGCGCTACTGCGTCTCCTTATACCTACGTATATACCTGTAGATATTGGAACGCTACAACCTAACTTAGTAAGGAATGGTTTGACAGTAGCCACGAGTGGAAGAGAGATACTCGATAAGAAGCAAAACAGAAGACGAGAGAAAACCGTGGCAGAACACTGGGCGCTAGATAGAATTTGCGGTGGGGACGAAGGCAGAGGGATGCTGAAGCATACGTAGGTATAGTAGATATCCTGTAAGCCATCTTGTTGGCTGCACTGATCAATACTCATCCGCGAGTACGAACACAAGCACTGAGGGTGTTTCCGTCAAGTAGCGCCCTACGAGGACTCAGCGGTGCTCATCCTTTTAAGCATCCTTGTGCCTTCAACACATTGCGGTCACGCGTCACACGTTTAACCTTAGGCAAAATGTATACCGACGGAGGCAATCATTTCAACGCACATCTTTGTCAGAGTTTATCGATATTTCGTCATAACTTCTAACAGGGAATTGTCGGTTGACTCTTCTTGGAAGCCCTTGATGCTGATGCAATTACAGTTTCTACTCTGTAAGAACGCACTTTTTTTTTAACGCTAAAAAGTGAGTTTTTGAAAAAGGTCAATAAAGGCTTTTTTTTCATATGTTAACAAGCGTAGGTAAAAATTTTGGTGTTCTAGGTTTGTCTTTATTACTTTCACTTTCTGATAGAAAATGATGCAAAGATGGTGTGTGTATTGAAAAAATGGTTTCTCTAGAAATATATTAACTTTTTTAAGATAATTTTTTTTTTTTTCAGATAAATTTGTCATTCGTTTTATAAATTTCATATCTTAACCACGTAGAATTTTCGAAAATTGCAGCTCTATTAGGAAACAAATCTCTGCACGAATTCCACCAGAATACAAATCTACTAGAAATTTAATACGAGAGTTTAAGTTTCGGTGAACATATATAATCAAGAGACGCGGTAACGTCTCGATGCCGAGAACTTAAAATCAAGTTCTTAACGATAGTATATTACGATACAAGTTTTTCCAACGAGTATTGTACAAAATTTTGCCATAATGGACGTTTCATGAACGCTTCACGTGCATAAATAGCCATTTTTACACGTTGTGAAGTAAAGAATGTTATAATTCAACTATATCGCAAATCTATCAGATTACAAGTCTAGCAGAATATTTTTGCCGGCGATAGCACACTTCTGCTTATCGCCAAAGAGTTGTACTCCGGTAGAGTTGCTATTAAGCCAGGTTGAGTTTTCATTAAAAGTTGTAACTAGGTAGTAATATCAAGTAAAGTCGTAAATGTGCCATTATTTTCGTCAAGGTTTACGTTCATTAATATATATATATATATATAAATACGAAAAAGTAGGACAGTTGATGCTATGCGTTAAGGTCTCGATGAAAGCGTAAACATCGCTGGCGTTCTATAGATTCAACTTTCGTGAAGGATCAGAGTTGTGGTTGTAGGTCAACTGGAATGAGATTAGGTAAACGCAGTGAAATCCCGCTAATGGCCTTCGTTAATACGAGAGCAAGTAATTTATGTCGAGTATCGTATTTATGTATATTCAGTTTCGAAAACAATTGTTCATACACGGTGTGAAATAATTGGTTGCCCTAAGCAACTCACATGGCTAAATACTCTCCAAGCAACTAAGTTGGCTGGGTTAACCATTTTTTTCGTTGGCCCGATAAACTAGTTGGTCGTGACATTCAATTCGTTGATTGTCAACCAATTAATTTATTGACCAAGCCAACTGATTTATTGTCTCAACCAACTAGTTTATTGACCCAACCAATTTTATCGCTTGAAGCCTATTTAACCAAGTACTTTTTGCAGTGTAGACTAATGAAAACGCACCTTAAGGTAATTCTAGACTAACGTAATAAAGTATGATCTCAGAATATTATAATAATTAGTTGCACGAATAATCGAGTTTTTTTTTTTTACGACGTAGTCTAATTATATAATACTAATTTCTGTTATAAAGTTGTAATCTTTATCGTTGGCTTCACTTCGTTCAAATTACAATTAATACGGGTTCGGAACGATTGTGAGAAATGTCATTACAAAAATACTACATAAACCTAACAATTGTCCTTCTAAATAACCGATTAAAAAAATTATTCTTTTCTTGAACATTAAGCTGAATACTAAAAGGATAATATATTTTTTTTAATCATGTGTGAGAGTTTGAATTGCGTTCACGAAAATACTGCCTTAATGCTGAATGGGAATTCCAATACTTCACCATTTGGCCGTCTGGTAAGATGCAAGTATCAAAATTATTAGCTCAGACATGTGATTCGAAATTTCTGTCCTAAGATCCTACATAAACCTAATTTGTGACATTCAATTTTCCTTCTAAATAACTGGTAAACAAAATTATTATTTTTTTAAACATCAAGCTGAATATTAAAAGAATAACATATTTTTTTTAAATCATGTGCGAGAGTTTGAATTGCGTTCACGGAAAAACTACCTTAATGCTGAATGGGAATTCCAATACTTCCCCATTTGGCTGTCTGGTAAGATGCAAGTATCAAAATTATTAGCTCAAACATGTGATTCGAAATTTCTGTCCTAAGATCCTACATAAACATAATTTTTAACATTCAATTGTCCTTCTGAATAACCGGTAAACAACATTTTTTTTAAACATCAAGCTGAATACTAAAAGAATAATATATATTTTGTTAAATCATGTGCGAGAGTTTGAATTGCGTTCACGGAAAAACTATCTTAATGCTGAATGGGAATTCCAATACTTTACCATTTCGCTATCTGGGAAGATGCTAGACTGTACAGGAGTGTTGGCAAGGATCCCTATTGATCTCCTTGGGAGGTTCCACGGCGGAGAGTATCCCTCTGTGTGCGAGTGGTGGAGAGATGAGGACACGGCTACTACACGCACTCTGCTCCTCTGCTGTTAGGCATGGTTTCACACACTTGCACGGCTCACTAGTCCGCAGCGGCGACAACAGCAAATCAGCTTAGTAGATTCCACGATGTGCATGATTATAACCTTGGGCAAATTCAGGGTTTCAATACTAGCACCTTATTTTATAATTTAGATCAGCTAGATTAATGTAGATCAGATCGCCGATGAACAATACTTGTATGTCTTCAAAAAAATGTTAATTGTTTTGTTTAGTCGTGATTTTCTATTGTCCAGTTACTATTAATTCTTGTACAATCCAAATTTTTAAGTAGTTACAAATGATTCTATTTTTATAATTACATTTCATTAGTTGTAACTTTTATTCAGTAAACATGAGTTACTGTCATACTAAAGTCCGCGGGTGAATTTTGGGCTAACAGCAGCAGAATTCTGAAATGCTTTTAACCGATCTTGTGTTTTGTACGAAATGCCAATCGAGGCCGAAAAAAACGCTTTACGGAATTTGTTACCGATCGAGTCACATCATCTTAAAAAGGTTCCATGACTATGATTTCTTTGAGCAGGCGGAAATCTTTAGCGTCGCTAATAGTAACATCACCATACGTTGTCTCCACTTTTTGTGCTGCTCTGATATTATACAAAAAAAAATCTTTCAGTTGCATCTGTACACAAGAATATCAGGTGTAAAATTCTAAACGGTATCTCAATGGACAGAATATACCTACAATTCAAAATCTACTATACCAACGAGAGATACAAGCATAGAGGGAGACAAATCGATGATGTACCAATGAATAAATAATATATATAATGTTACCATAACAATATTATCATTGTTATACAGAGTTAAATAATTACATGGGAAGAAAATGAATTTTACATAATTTTTAACAAAATCCTTATAGATTATTACGTTCTTCTATCTCTCATTGTGAAATAATTGTCACTCGAAATTATTCATAATTATGGCAAAGTGCTCAATACTTATTGCACCATAACAATAGGTCCGAATTATTTATTTATTTCTTTAAATCGCTTTTGCGACATAAAAATTAATAACAATAATAAAATGGAATTACAGATAATTGATTACTATATTAATAATAATTTTAAAGAGTTGGCAACACTCTTTAAAATTATCCAGTTATCCAGTTTATCCAGAATTATTTATGAAGCTTTTATAAAATACTTTTCCATACAAATAGTATGAATCTCTGAATAAACCAAAGGGGAATGTGATTTAATCTATATACGACTTAAGGAAGACGCCAAATACTCTTCTCTATATTAGTTATGGGTGATTCAACATAAATGCGTGGTAAAGAAGAAAAGAGAAAGGAAAGCTCAACCATAGGAAAAATGTTAGATGCGCAGAGCGTAGGCAAACGGTGGGATTGAGCGTGGGAGAATGAAGGAGTGGGAGGAGACAGTCAGGGATGACGTTGGAGACTGAGTGGGTGAGAGGGATGAGAGAAAAACGGAATGAGGGAGCGAGAATAGAAGCCTGGCAACGCTGCGGCGCAGTGCGCCTCTCCAGCGCATTAAGCGCGCAAACTGGCGGAGTAGGAACAACGAGGGGGCGAACGAGTATCGTGTTTAGCAGTAGTAGCGCTTTATACCGACAGGGAAAGGAAGCTGCGTAAGTGGGCTACGATAGTGGTATGAAACGAGCTCGCAGGGTTGGATTCTTACTCCTGTTGTTGTTCGATTTTCCTTGCCACTGTGACAACGACATTTTCCGAACAGAAACCGCTAAATGAAGGGTTGCAAAACGATGAAACAAAAAAAGTAGAACCTTGCACATTGCTTCCTCATTATTTTTCGCTTTTTACAAAACTCCCTCTGTGAGGAAGCAGTATGTTATTCAATTTTGGCTTCCTCATAGAGGAAGCTTTGTAAAAAGCGAAAAATAATGAGGAAGCAATGTGCAAGGTTCTACTTTGCATCTTTTTTTTTTATACCTTGTGTCTCTTTTGCAGAGGTGTTTTATACAGCTATAAATCACCTCTGCAAACACCGTTACATCTAATTTTGATTAGATACAACATTTTGTCTTACTTTAACTTTTTCTTTTGTTAACTTTTGCGGAAGTTGTAGCGAAAATCTAAATTTTTTGAAAAATTCAAAATGTTGTAAAATCCGAACGACTTTACCGATCATCACCAAATTTTGTACGTATCAGGGCTGTATGTTACCTTTCGACTGTACCCAATTTCGGTTCATTTATTAAGATACGACGTGATTTAGAGCAAAATGTATTTTTTTCGAAAAATTCAAAATTCTATAAAATCCGAACCGCTTTACCGATTTCGCCGAAATGCAATACCATACAACATTGAACTTATATCTAGATAGGAAGAACTATTTAGCTAAATCGGCGAACTTTTACGAAAGTTAGAGCATTCACGTCCTTTTTTCAACAAATTAAAAATTGCATAAAAACTTAATTACTATATATATTTTTTCAAAAATTGCAGTATTCAAAGGGGGGCAGCTACTCTACATGTGTGCCAAATTTGAGCCCGATCGCTCGAACGGTTACTGAGTGAGAGGCGATTGAATTTTCGAGGCCCAGCACACACACACACACACACATACATACATACGGACATTTTTTCTAAACCACTTTTTTCGATGTTTTAGGTGATTCTAAGCATACTGACATGAAAATCTCGAAAAAAAAAATTTTCATGAAAACAAAGCTTCCTCTATGAGGAAGCAAAAATAGAACTTTGCAAATTGCTTCCTCATTATTTTTCGCTTTTTACAAAGCCACCTCTATGAGGAAGTATGTTAATTGATTTTGGCTTCCGCATAGAGGAAGCTTTGTAAAAAGCGAAAAATAATGAGGAAGCAATTTGCAAAGTTCTACTTTGCAGACTTGTTTATGCTCTAGACATTTTTCTAAAAATTCAAAGTGTCGAAGAATTTGAACCGTATAGCCGATTTTTTTTCACATTTGCACTAAAACCTTGCACCATAGTAATCTATATGTGGACTAAATTTGAACCCGGTATCTCGTAATTTGCACGAGCTAGCGCAATAACGAGATTTTTCGAAAAATTAAAAATGCCATAAAATTTGAACGGCTTCACAGATCTGCGTCAAATTTGTACTCAAACCTTGTTCTATGGTTGTCCATCTATGATCAAAATTTGAGATAATTCTTCAAAAAATTTCAAAATATTTTTTTTTCGTCACGGCATTTTTTTTATACAGCAAAATCGAGATTGACCGACATAATGATCCTTTACTTGACGAAATGCATCACTGATGATCAATAAACGTGATGACACGTTGAAAATTGCAGTCGGATGGCTCAGAATTGACAGGAGCTCAAGTACTTACAGACATTATTTAAAAAAATGAAATTGCAATAACATTGGAACCGCTTTACCGATTTTCTCCAAATTTGGTACAGATCATGGTTTGATGATAGTCTATTTACGTACAAAATTTCAGCCCGGTATCTCTCAATTTACGGAAGTTATAGCGTGAAAACGATTTTTTCAAAATTTTCGAAATGCTGTAAAATCTAAATTTTCGAACCGATTCGCGTCAATTACAATCCCAAACAGTATTCTATGCTAGCCCACTCGCATACCAAATTTGAAGCGCATTCATCGAAAATTGCGACAGTTATCGTGTAAACAAGGAAATGTGCACATACACGGAAAAAAGGCTTGGTTGGAACAACCAAGTGCCTTGGTTATATACACGCCAGACAATTAATTGGTTAGACCAACCAAGTTATTTGTTAGGCTACCAATTTCTTGGTTGGACTAACCAAGTCACTTGGTAAGCTAACCAAGTGACTTGATCACTTGTTACTGTTGGTCTAACCAAGGCACTTGGTTGCTCCAACCAAGCCTTTTTTTCCGTGTACACACACACACACACATACAGACATTTCGCACAAATTACTTTTCTCGACGTTTTGGACTATTCTGAGTGTGTACTGACATGAAAATCTCGAAAAAAAAAATTTTCACGAAAACAAAGCTTCCTCTATGAGGAAGCAAAAGAAATGAGAGAGAGAGACATAAAAGAGCAAAGAGATACTTTGGAAAAGAGATGCAAAAATTCTGCTGCCTTGAAATGTTTATTAATTTAATTTGAAATAATTAGGTTAATTTCGTTTTATTATATTTTAGACCTTTAATCGTTTCATCTTAATTAGGGTAGCAACACATAATTTTTGTTGATGAATTTTACTTTTAAAAAACGTAAAGACCTTAAACATGTATTGGTCTGCAGAATTCTTCATCTTTGTTCATGGTCATCGCACTAATTACGGTTCCAATGAACCCCTTACAAGGATGTAACGCAATGGCAATGTTGCGTCTGTTTTTGTTCATTCCCATATGAAAATAAAGTATATGCAAGATATATAAAAGATGTATCCTAGATATACAAGATAAATCTTTCCCAAAAAATTCTATATGTCGGATATATACGAAATATGTGCGAATGAAAAATATATCTGAGATACATAAAAATATACGTCCGGAAAGTTCTATATATTAGATATATTTTCGTATATATTTTTTCTCCTTGAGGGTTTTTTCAGTCGCCCTTTCTTTCTATTTATGCTCGACGTGCACAATTTTGTTTCGCTCAGTTAGCCCGTTTAGGTGGTCTTATTTATACTCTTCTCCATTAATGTAGCATCACTTTTTTGTTGTTGTATTGTTGTATTTTTTAAATTAACTGTTTTTTCAAAAGCTGGTTTTCAAAAGCTTGTCCCGTTTATTGTAAATAAAGAAATAAACGATTTTTTGGAGAAACCAAAAATTTCCCTGCCCTAAGCACTTATTTGATATTTTGGTAAATAAAATTTATAACGGGTTAATACGTTACAGGAGCTCACAAGATTGAACTCTTACTCCTGTTGCTGCTCAATTTTCTTGCCACTGTGAAAATTTAAAAAAAATGTTGTTAAATTTTTTCTTCATGTCCATTTTAAATTGATTAAATCTCTTGAATTAAAATTTCCCGTTACATTAACATTTTGTGTCCCTAATTGAACCAGAGTTGTAAATGCCCATTAATTCGTGAGATATAGATTACAGTACAATTTGTTTTGTAATTATGATTTCATAATAATAATATGTACTGATTATAAAATAGAGTGTAAACATTTGAATAGCTGAAAAAAATACTAATTTTCGCTTTCATATCGCAAGACATATTGGAAACAATGGAAGAAATAAGTAATGCATTACTTATTTTTTTCCATTTTTTCAAAAGGATTACCGTAAATTTTTATTGAAAAATAATAATTTTTGCAACCATTCCAAAGTTTAATCATCGTATTACAATCGCTACATGTTATTATTATAAAATCATAATTATAGAGCTGATCGTATCATCGTCATTATTTCTATAAGTATTAGGCATTTACAACTCTGAATTGAACAAGGAAATACAAAGGTTAGAGACCACGATGTGAGGAAATAAAGAAAGAAGTAGCGCAATACGAGGATGGGATATGGACTGGAAACCATAAGAGTCGATAATAGGAATGAAGTGCTTATAGCGTGAAGAAACTCTGACGATTTTTCTACTGCTCCTGAGTATTGAATGTTGGGTAGCAAAATCGTTTTTTTTCTGACTCGTGCTGAGAAATGTAACCCTAAAAAAAAAGCGAATAAAGCACAAACTGTTATTACGTTTACGAAAAACTTGCCGGAACGAAAAGACGCTGAGAACGCAGCGTCTAGTGGCGCTACCTGAAGGTTAAACTCGAAACTTCAATTCAGTGCAGCTCTCAACTGAATGTGGTAGAGAGCACAAGAGAGATCCGGACGACGCCACTGCTCTGTCATTTCTCGGAAATTTACTACAGCAAAGCGAGACAATCAGGAGACCCGATTTCTCGTATATATATTTTATAAATATTCTCCGTCGTTAAATTGAGGTTACGGAAGACGCAAGATAAGATCGTTAAAATTTAATTTCGCGGTTGTACATTCGACTTTACTGACATACAGTAAACTTCCTCGTACTTTAACCGTTTGGGTTTGACTGCGTTCTTACATTTTAAATATTTCTGTCTCTCACTCGGACCATAAATTTGCATATAAAATAGAGTTGTATAACGGAAATGCATAACCATAACAAATGGTTAAAATATGAGGTCGTTGAATATTTAATTATTTAAGTTAAGGGAACACGTACTGTATTGCGCGACTATTTTATACAGCAGAGAAAAAAAATTGTTTTCATTGCTGAGACGAATTGTCGATTGTGTATATTTATCGATATCGCCACCTCAAGGGCAGAATATGATAGTATAAGGAGACCAGAAATCATGCCAAGTCCGATTGAACATAATTCATCGTAATTCGTGAATTTATTTTATACTTTTTCTACTTATTTTAATAATACATTACACTATAAAAAATGCAAGTGAATTTAATATACAAAACGATATAAGATTTACCAAACGGGTAAATGAATTCCATATTAATATATTTTTATTGTAAATTTGAGAATAGTATAAGAATTCTCCGATACTGGTATTGGAAAATTACAGTATTGTAATTTTCATTTTAATATATCAATATCGTATGTTTCAATGACGAATGCATCTGAAAATTAATATACGATATATGCATCCGAGCTTCATATACGTTATATTAATGACAAAAAAATTTTTTGGTCATGTGTGCACAAATATTTTCAATTCAGTATTTTGTGAGTAAGAAATATGCTAGGAGGGAAAATTAACGTAATTGAAAATACTAAGAACATTGATAACGGCTATTCTAAAAAGTTATTGATAAATTGGATACATGCAATTTTTTTAACTCACTCTGCGACAACTCAATTTGTTTCGTTTTTACAAAATGAATGAGCTGATTCTTCTGAATATATAGGATTTCTAAAAATTTATCAAACGAACCACAATGGTACATTTTTTAAAAGTCATATGTATTCGTAAATGAAGTAAATGCATGTAAAAAAATCACTTTGCTGAAATTCTGATGAACAATTTTTTTCCATATAATTTTTTATCAAATTTTTATAATTGTCATTTTTAAAAATCAATGTTCTAAATATATTCTTTGAAGTTGATTTAAGATTTTTTTGTTGTTGCAAAATATTCCAATTCTAATGTAATCAATCTTTTGGTTGACAAAGTATGTATTTAATGCTTACTTTTTAAAAGTTTGCTATTCTGAGTACAGGTGTTATATTTTATATTGACTAGCTCGTCTATTCGCTAATTCTTTTTCAATCTTGTTATGTTCATCATCGATGTCGTCTGTGTCAACGAAAAGTGCCATAAGTTCACCACTCAGGGAGGGTTAAAGCTTCATGAGTCACAACAATATCCCTACTCCGTGGCTCTTTCCTAACAATGCGTTATCCCTAACTCTGCTGTTCCCCCAAACTGAGAGAGCAGATTGAAATAGGGTTGATGTACCAGTTGTTACCATCCTTTAACTTTTTCAAAACTTCAAAGGGTTTTTATTACTTTAAAATAATTATTGAGGCACAGTTAATCTTCTACATATTTACTCATAAAAAGTTAGAATTTTATATATTCAAAATCGAAGTGAACATTTTTATTTATACTGAACTTTCGCTTAGAATAAATGCACGTTTTATAAAATAGTATATGCCTAGTATGGCTACCAGGGAGGGAAGTGCGTGATTTTTCCGCGGATGAATTTTTTTCTCCCGAAGTAAATATCACGTGCATATAAAACTTTTTTTTTTAGTACGCATGTGCAGTAAATTTTTCATTACTCCCGCCAGGCAGTAATGAACCGTTTTCCTCCCTAGGGAGTAAAACTGAATTGCGTACAAGTCAGAGGTTAAAAATTAGCATTTTTGAGCTAGCGTTAAGCACACGAAATGAGGTTATATACATTTTGTGACATTAAATTATATTCCTTGTATCATTGCCAGATCAATCTTATTGATCTTTCGACATGAGAATGGCGCGAAACGCTCGATTCAGATTGTCAAGGTCGGATTTTCTTAAATTCCTTGAAAAACAAATTTCGTTGATTAAATAATTTTTGGAGAATCCAAAAATTGCCCAGCCCAACCTAATTTATTTCCTATTCCGTGTCCGAAAATTTCGTGAAAGCAAATAAAATTTTTCCTCAGCGCATAATCCAATTCCAATATGTTTTTAGCTAACAACATTTATAATTGGCCATTGCGTTACATATTTTATTGAAAAAGAAAAAAAAAATTGAATCCTAAATTATATGCTTAGCAATATTAAAGCATGCAAAAAAAATGATATGCAATATAAGATCACATACTATTTATTGTTATTTATTAATTGATGAAGTTACTTTTAAATAAAGGAATAAAAATAAGATGGCAAAAGTGATGAGTGATTTTGCCCACACGTATTGCGTTATGTTGACCAGCGGCCGTTCTTTCTCGACAGATTTGCTGATTTCTTGTCTCCCTCTCTCGTCATCGTGTTCATCGTCGCCGTCGTCGGTGTCTACGGCGTCACTCGCAATCGCTCTACGCCCGACGGCTATGTAATCAGACGTTCTCTCTTGCGGGCGTCATACAACTAGTCCGCTTCCCGCTTACTTTCTACGTCATGGGAGCAGGGGTTCGATTTACCCCACGCCAGGCCACGCGACATACGAGGTCTCTACCCCAACAGTAGACAATGAAATAACTTCAGCATGTATCGCCGTATTGATCCGTTTGCCACTCGCCCTCCAGCCGAAGCGTCCCACTCTTCCAACTCTTTCCATATACCATACTCTCAGATAAGTACATTTGTGTTAATTAACGATGTGACTATTGACAATGTCGTATAGTATGTCTATATTATGTTCTATAGTATAAGCAAAACGGTTCACTTACATAGTTTTAAAATAACAGGCTTCGAAACAAAAGTAACAAAATCCTTGAGTTTATACAAAAGACACTATCACGTTTCAAATCAAGTTATGCAAGATCTTCCCGAATAAAAAAATTATATATATAGTACATAAAAAATAATATATAGTTTGAAACATAGGATTGGGCATATGTAGTGTAGATTCGCTCTATATACAATCCGTATGCAATTTATATACAAGACCAACTGTGAAGTTGGATTTATGTATAAATTGCATATAGATTGTATATAGAGTTTATACATAAATCCAACTTCACAGTTGGTCTTATATATAAATTGCATATGGATTGTATATAGAGTTTATACAGACGATAAACGTCCAATTCCATATGTCGGACTATATATAATTTTTTTACTTGAGTTGAAACAAAAATTTACAGCTTTATAACGGTTGTTATCTGCACCAGTAAAAGATTACTGGTAAAAATTGCAATCTGCACTAGTAATAGATTACTGATAAAAATTACAATCTGCACCAGTAATCGATTACTGGTAAAAATTACAATCTGCACCAGTAATATATTGATGTAGATCACCTTAGTACATCACCTTAAGTCGAGGCGAAACCTACTCAGTCGATAACAAAATTCTCAATTTATTTAATGTAATTCTCCGTTTAGAGAGATATTGCTTTTTTCCAAAATGACAATTGCTTCTGAATGGCGTATTTCCGGTGTTCTCAAAATGGCAACGATCTCTCTTGCACTCGTATAACACGTGATACAGATTTCACCTCCCTTAAAATAATGTACTACTTCTCGGTCGGTAATAGAAACTGTAAAGCATTTTTCGGGTTTTCCAAAAAGTGTCTACAGTTTTTATATAAGTATAATAAATTCATTACAGTTTTTGCTATCCACTATGTTCCACCTTGTTTTGAGTTGATTTGATAAAACTCAGCCGATAACAAAAATTCTGTAATATAAACTTCGTAGTTAGAATCGAAAACACTGAAGTGCATCTCACAATTCTGCAGTTCGCCATATTTTAGTACTGCAATTGCATCGAAAAAATCGTAAATCTCTATCGCACTTACAACCTATCACATAACCTTGAGGTGAATCAACGCACGGCGATCGGTAACACAAACTCTTATGTAATCTCCACACCGACAATTGATATTTCTAACAAAAACACATTTAATTCTACGACGTATATTAACTTTGAAGTGGGACCATATTTTTCTCCCTAACCATCAATCCGAGTAAATTGGATCGCAGATTTTGATACCGGCTCAATTTGGGAGAGTTTCACATTACCTCAAGAAAACTTAAGCTTTGGATCTGATTAATGGAGATATAACAAAATTAGAACATATTTAAATTTGTTAGGAACCCTTTTGTTTTTGAAAATCGTCAACATACGTTAAAAATTGTCCGTTTTATTTAAAGTCAATAACGATACAAATACTCATAGAAAGCTGGCTGTGCGGTATTCGCGGTATGCGAGCGCACGAAAAGCCTTTCTAACTTCTCAATACATCCAAGAGAGCACTCAGAAAAATCATTACGGAGCACACATAGAGCTCCACTCGTTTAGTACACGCCTTGACGTATACGGACGAAACCCGCTCGGTCGAATCAGTCCGCGACCTATTCGAATCAGCTCACAATTGCTGGTTAACGACCTCAAATTAATGCTATGAAACGTTTCTACTAGAGTGCAAATACGGTTTCCCTTGATATCTGATACGTTGACGCTTGCCAATAGAGAGAAGGCGCATAAAGAACTTTGGTTAAGAAGTGAGACAGTATAGGCGAACGATTCGAGTCGAAAGTAACAACGTCGCGAGCGCATTGGATATCTAGTTACCCGACCGTGTAGAAAGTGATAGTACACTGTTTCCTCCGTTTACGTGGATATTTTTTGTACTATTAGCAAGCGCTGGTGATCAGGAGATGATGGAGAGTGGAAGAAAATTTAAAAGTGGGAAGGGTAAGCCAAATCCGTTGGTGCGCACTCACAATGTTGATCCATTATGCATAATCTCTGTCTAAATCATTCCTGTAAAAAATGTAATACATTTTATTGTATAAATAAATAAAATAATTATATAATAAAAATAAATAAAAAATAAATATTGCATAAATAAATTAATTAATAAATATGTCATTTGTATTTGGCAATACCAAAAATGTATTTTTGATACCAGATTCTATCGAGATTATATGTATGGGAAGGCAAACTGTAAACACCCAATAGGGTATACATGGAAATAAAACTACTACTACTACTACTAATATATAATTTAATTAATATAATTTAATAAAATAATTTATGCTAATTTTAAAAGTTTTATAAATTTTATACAAAAATTTGTGTAAAGAATTTTTGGATAAAATACGGGTGGGGGTCAGAATAGCGAATAGCTAAAATAACGAATTTCAAAATAATGGCCATTCTAGATTCAGACGTTCCTTATATTTAAATTCGTTATTTCAGCCATTCGTTATTTTGATCATTCGCTATTTTGACCCTCCATCCTAGATTACGACGTTCATTATTTTTAAATTCGCTATTTTAGCCATTCGCTATTTTGGTCATTCGCTATTCTGACCCCCACCCTAAAATACGTATGAATAATGTATATATAATATAATGTACAAATGTGTATGATCGTATATACAAACATGTTTTTCATTTCGCCAATATTGGTTGGATTTAGAGTGCGTAGCCAGATTCAATTTAAGACCCATTTTGAGCATATTCCCTGATAGTTTATTTTAAAAAAGACATTACTAATTCGGATTCTATTACTAAATTGGCCAAGGAGTCTTAGCCATGCTATATCCTGCGCAAGGTTTATATGAGATCTAAATTTGTCGTATTAAGAACCATATTTTTATGAATAAAAGGTTTACAGTGAAGTCGGTATTTCCCGAATAAAATCACAGTGCCCTTCACAGGTCACAGCAATAGCTGAACCGTAGGAAACGATTACGAACACAAGCATTAGGAATTGCATATTAGATATGCGCGTTTGCGAGCGCATCCAATCTCTAAGCATTTGTGGTTTCGTGCTGGGTTCGTATATTCTATCAGCGCCACCTATTTCATTGCACGGCATTTTTCGCTGGACTCATCGTTTGCATCCGGAATCATGGCTGGACATCGTCGCTGTGTGCGTACGCACATAGCGACGATGTAGCCCCGTGGGAAACGATGTGCACTTGACTCGACGATCACGAGCGAGCTATGCTCGCTAGGCTACCACTATTTGCTCACACAGCCTGTATTTATTTGCATAGCACGTGCGCTCCGGCTCGCTTCTCCCAAAGCGTGTGATGGAAGCCGAAGGACTATCTTACTGTCGGACGTTGAGCTGCACTCTGCGCCATCCAACACACCACATTGCAAAGCTTCTGCAAGGTATACCACTGGCTTCATCCCGGCAATAGGTATGTCTTGCTAAAATTGCAGTATGTTATGTGAGCGCTATCCCCAACGAAGCATACCATAAAAATTGCATATAAGGCTACAAACTGCGCAAGATGTGAATTATTGCGTCGATGTATAACCCCTTGCCAAGATTCGACACGACGATACACAAGGTCATTTTCCACAAAAGCTAACAACAACATTTTCTCTTTTAAATATAATGTCAATATTTTGTCTTAAATGCTATTAATTTTCTAATGTACGACAGCTTTCCATAAAACTGAGAAAACTTTCTCTGTCTATTTAACCACTTTTTTTCTTATCTCCAAGATTTTTTTTCGAGACAGATTCTAGTGATCGGCGATGTCCGAAATAAAATCGTTTGGCGAAAAAACTATCGATATAAAGCATCGATTTTTCTCTATCAACAATCGATGAACCGATTGATCGAATAAAAAAATCTAGTACATAATGAATATTAAAATAATTATTAAAAAATAGGTTTATTTTCTCATTGAACATTTTTTTACAAGTACATGCTTTATTCTCAACATTTGCTATCCCATTTATTCCAAAGATGTGTAACTGAAAAAAAAAAGTATTACTATTAAAAATACAAGGTTTGCATAAAAGAAAGCTCATAATTAAGTCTTCGAATTTAATATCTTGCTACTTCGATGTCATCTAATAAAAATCGGACATCGATTAATCGACCAACATAAAAATCGGATGAAATTAATCGATTAAAACATCGCCCATCCCTAACAGATTCTACCACTGCTTGAGATTACTTTATATGAATACTTTTTAATATTCTTATAAAGTGCTCTATTAAATACCACCCCAGAAAAATCAATAACACAGAAATCTAGTATTCAACCGTTCAAAAAATCGGTATATTGATTAATCAATTTTTTACTGCTTTAATATTCAATTTCCCTACTGCCGATTTTTTGGTAAGATTCATAAAACGAAACTGCTAAGTTGACAGAAAATCATATACGATGTGTAAAGCGTTTTTCTCCGATAATACGTAGATGTATTGATAAACGTGCAATTTTCGATTTATCCTGTATGAACTTCTTTCCTTTGGGGTTAACTCTCATTCTGTCGAACACCAGTGAAATACGAAGCAACAAGAACAGCAGCAGGAGCAGCAAGCAAGGCTATTGCTCCCTGCTGAACCACCCAACACAGAGCATGGCAGGATGAGGGGGCAATGGAGGGGAAAGGGGCCTTCTGAGATCCAGAGAGCCGAGTGAAAGACCGAGCGGAGGAGATAGCGGCTAACCGACCCGACTCACCTACAACCATTCGATCCCAATGCATTCTTTCTTTCCGCATTTTTCGTCGGACTCCCCCACTTGCTCGCCTCTCTCGCCAGTGGGTCTTCAATCCGCTGTGTATCCCGAAGCAAGGCTACCGTCCCATCGAAGAACAGATTCCACACTTCTCGGTCATACTCTCCGAACACTTACACGAGCACTGAAGAGAGAAAGAAAAAAGAAGATGAGAGAGAAAGAGGAAGGACGAGCAAACATCATCAGCGCTTCACATTCCATTCCTCCTCTTATATTGAGACAAGCATATTATTATACATAGAATAACTCACAGATAGTCATAATTTTTAAGCGCCCTCTGCCGGTAACAATCGATACTCTGTTTCCAACCGAGCCAATTGGACTTTCACTTGTTAACTTGGCGCCATAATTTAACGAGATTAGGGTGATGAAAGAACTTTTGCTTTTGCCTTTCTTTAGTATACGAGGCAGGACAGGGAAATGGAAGAAATATCTGGAAGGAGAGAAGAGGAAGAAGCGCTAAAGAACAAGGATGACCACCCTCGCACATCGCCTGCGCTTAACCTCGCATATCCGAAGAAAGGCCGGGGAGAGACACGGGAACCGCGCGGCGAGAGCATCACACAGGTTTCGTGCGATGCTCCACGCGGCGCGACGTCACTGACCCTGCACTCCGCGGGCGCAGCAAAGCAGCTCAGCGCATCCAGAGAAGAGACCTCTGTGTATAATAATGGCTCTCTGCGGCCACCAACACGGTTCTCGCACCCGAGTACAAACTACTCCTGATCTTGCGTTCTAGGCGGCGCTCACGGTGCCCCTGAACTAGCAGCGCCTAACGGCGACCGGTCGGCCGAGACCTACGTGACTTCCATACCATGCGACGTGCACACGCGTATTTGCTATTTTCTCAAAATTGCTAATTCATGTGTTACATAAAGCATATTCTCATGACAATAACTTTTTATTCGAACCGATAATCCCTTTGGCAAATGTACGAATCGTTTTGGATGCTTGTGTTAAGGAACGTCGAGTGTTACAATAGTAACAAATAAAAAATGCTGTGTTTTTTAATATGCATTTATATGGAGAACCTAAGCTCAACTATTTAACTATAAAGTTTGAATAAGTTCAAAGTTAAGTTAAGTCTGATAGGGCAGTGTTACAGCGTAATTGTAACGACACTGTGACGGTACCGTGGCTGCTAGTCGCACCATCTGAATGGCGAGTCACGGAGGGCAGCTACTGTATCGTTAGGCTATCGTTACAGCGTCCCTAGCCATGTTGTAACGCTAGATTACAGGTAACACCACGGTGGCGTTACACAACGTGGCTGTAACGACATTTTAACGGCATAATGGCTTCACGTCGTGTCATCTGAACAGCCAATCATGGAGCGCAGCTTCTGTGCCGTTCCAGTGTCTTTACAGCGTGCCTAGCTTCGCTGTAACGCTAGATTTGCATCACATTCGGAAGCACATAACGCAACTGTAGCATCACGCGGCGTGATACTACCGCGGCACCCCAACAAAAGAGCAAAGCAACGACTCTTAAATAACTAATTGCACCATCCGTTATAATATATATCAAGAGTCGCGGTGTCGACTCGATGACAAGTTAAAAAAGCACATTAATGTTGCCGTTACACGACGATTTTCTGTCTGTATGTAATTTACATCGTGTAGAGATGGCGCTGAGTAGACTCTATGCCATGTACAACTATTTTGTGCCGAATTCGGTGCGCCTAAAGACTTGCCATAGCTAATTAATGCCATGTAAAGTCTTAAGATGTCGTGTTAATGATGTGTAGAGTCTTGTAGTGTCATCAAGTTATTGCTTTGTAAAATCTAGTCTGTGTACAATTACGTCCTGCAGAAATGCTTCAGGAAAATAATCCAGAAAAGCATTGAAATATTATTGGTTCTTCAGGAAAACAAAAAAAAGCTTGAAGTGTCTTTTAATTTGTATCGAATATGTCTTTGGCAAACGTAGCAATCGTTCTAACTACGTAGATCCTTGTTAATCGAGGATATAAATATGCGGGATGTCATTATCTTTTTCTCTTCGCACTCCTGATCCCCCATCCATGTCTCCTTCATTCCAGCAGCTTTCCAGCAGCCGCAGCAGCACCAGCAGTGGCAGCGAATGCAGATTGTCTCTGTAGAGTATCGGTCGCGCATGGAATGCATGATCGCCCCAAGGCTCCGCGGATTCTCGCTACAATGAAGAGAAACATACAAGGATGACGAAGAGGCTAGCTGCTTGATCACGCCGCTACACCCTGCTTCAGGGGGGATACCAATTCCAATGCAATGTTTCCTGTTTTTCTTATAGTAGCTCTCGTCGTGGTTGCCTCTGGAGATTATCCCCGGAATATTTATAATTTTCTCTGGCTTTATGTTCTCAGTTTATTTCCCTCGTCTTTCTCGTGCGCATGCGTGTCAACTGTCAACAGTTTATGCAATATTTTCTCATATCTTCTTCGGGAACAGGCAGATCTTCAAATTACACATAAGGCGCGATTGCTATGCGTACACGAACACTCAGGGAAATACTTGTACTCTTAGCTGATGTTATGGATATACCACAAATGTACAAAGATCTTACGGACTTTGAAACGAGAAAAATCTGTGAAAAAGAAAAATTAAGCCATCAAAGATACTAAGAACATTGGATTTGAATACTAACTATTTTTTAAGTGATTAATAAAACAGAAAAATAAAATGTTTAAGGGGGGGAAGTCAGATAAAAATTGCTGACCGTTGGTAAAACAAAGATCTTTTGGTCTATGGTAAACATATATATTCTATTCTATTTCTATTTTATTCTCGTTCTAGCTTCCGCAAATTTTTAGCTATAGAGCTAAATATTTTTTTATAAATAAAGTCATGTTAAAGAATCATCGGTATTGAATTTGGGATTAATCTATTAAAAAGTTCGGTTCTCATGGGATTTAGAATTTTTTTTAAAGACCTTTGCACACCAAAAATAACATTCAACGTACCAAATTTTACAAAAACTATAAAGGTAACCAAAAAAAATTGCGAAGTAGAACTTTGCACATTGCTTCCTCATTAATTTCCATTTTTCACAAAGCTTTCTTCATGAGGGAACCGAAAATAATAAATAAGTTTACTCATAGATGTGGCTTTGTGAAAAATGGAAGAAGGAAGCAATGTGCCAAGTTCTACTTTGCAACTTTTTATAGCACAACATCATCCAGAAATCTGATCGACCACTCACCCGTTCGCTGTGAGGTCGCGTGTGCAGGGAAGAGAAGAATAAGAAAGTAAAGAATAAGAAGAAACATCATCTCAGTAGAGAAAGACAACGATGGTGTTACTTCCACGACAAAGGCTGGCCAAACCTGCCTGACAACCTGTAAATTCCTATGAATGAGCGCAACCTTCGGTGACCGGGCGCGCGACCGGAGATTTCTTTCCATCAAATTCCTCGAACGAAGATCGTGCACACAAGCGTAGCAGTATCGCGGGCTTGCAATAGCTCTTAGTAGAATTCAGTTTGCTTATAACCCTCATCCAAGTCGATGAAATGGGGATTCACCAGATATTCGAATGGTTCGATTTGCTAATATGGCAAAGTCGAGCAAGGTCACTCATAATTAGGAATTGGGCGCTTTGGTTAATTATTTCTTGTAAGCTTAAATGCACTTTCTTCATACCTTGTCAAATTTAAGATGTTTCCAAAAATGTCCAAATGTTGCATTTATTTAAAAGTTCAATGAAAATTAAATAAATTGTAAAAGGAATTAGACATCACATTATCCAGTAATTTTTTCGTGACATTTTTAGCATCGTATTTTCATATTTTCTACAAAATATTTATATATTATACTGACAATCGAATTGAAAAAACGAAACTGATATAAAATAGTTCATGAAGCAAATAAATAGTGTTGAAAAAAATGGGCCCTTTGCACGTCTGCTTTCAAATAAATAAAGTTCACCAACTCTAGTCGTAAAAATATATAAGAAAAATTGAGATTACTGGCTTTGCGTAAACTGCAAAAACATTAGGAACGTTAACTGAGATTTTAACTACGCAGTTAAAACCAACAGATGAAAGAACCTATATTTATATAACATGAAAGGCTGCAAACTCCTCAGCAGCTTTGCAATAAGATTATCTGCAAATGGACTGTAAGACTATCTTGAGCAGTATGCAAAAAGTTCAACCCATCAGAGATTTTTTGTACACTTTTTTAACTAAACAATTATCGATCATTATACGATCCCTACAGAATATTACAATAATTTGTGATAATTATTTATTTCGAAGTATTTTAAATGTCGTTAAATTCAAATGGTAACCGCAATTGTCGGTCAGTGTTTCGTGCGTCTATCTATCGCACCTTACATCACGTGACCAATTATCCGAGATGACCCTATGACTCTACAGTACACGAGACTAGCATTGAACTTGAAGCGAAGCACCGCAGGTATTCGTACTTGGTTCCCGACAAGAATATTCAAACATATATATAAAAAGACTATATCACAACTACGAACCGCAACAACCATTGTTATAGTCGCAACTAGTCATATACATAAAACATTCCATAGGTGCGTCTCTCTTCCAATAGGAATCCGCTTTACTCAAAGCTCTAGCTTCTCACTGTACTCTCTTTATTTACTATACTGCATATATACGGGGTCAATGCCACTGGCGCAACTGTAGCCGCCGCGTGCGTCCTACGAGCCCCACTTGACTTTACTTGAATTGACTTCTCTTTGCTTTAAGCCCCTTCTCTCTTCTCAACTCTTTCTCTTTATCGTTCTTTCTCATTCTCGTGAACGCGCCTACACTCTCGTCTCGCACTGCTTTACTCACCGGCAAGGCAAATGGTATGAGCTCGATGGCGTATCGCGTCTCCCTCGCGCAGACCGTTTCTTCTCTCACGACTCACCGTGGATTCTGTCTCCTTCGTCCTCGCCTCTCTGTGTATCTCTCACGCTTACCTCCTTCTCTTTGCCGGCTACTTTTCTCGGCCGCCGTCGTAGTCGTCGCCGCCGCTACTGCCACCGCCACCGCCCCCGCTTCTAGAGGGCATCCTCATCGACCGCTGTCGCTGCACTATACCATGCAAGCTCTCCGAAGACGTGCTAGTTCACTATTCGACTCTCTCTTTTCCACCAGCGTTCATGTTTGTATCACCAGATTGCCTTGTTCTTTATCGTCTCTTTGTCACTGCTTCATGCTCTCTGCGCATTCAACCGCTAGCAGTAGCACCACCGCCATCTTCTTCTCGACTGTCGCGGCGTCTCTCCACATGGCGTCGCCCTCAGATGCCCGGCTTCATCATTTTTCTTCCTTCGCATTCTTCTGTTCCTATCGTCCTTATAAATTATTCCGATATTGCTTATATAAAGCGTATCAGTGCGAATTGTTTTAAACTATTTTACAATATTTAGTTAATATATATATTCTTTTGGAGGTTCGTGGTAGTTCACTATTCAACTCTCTTTTTCTTCCAGGGGTCATGTTTGTATCACCGATTGCCTTGTTCTTTATCGTCTCTTTGTCACTGCTTCATGCACTCTTCGCATTCAATCGTCATGTTTGGGTCATGTTTGTATCACCGATTGCCTTGTTCTTTATCGTCTCTTTGTCACTGCTTCATGCGCTCTTCGCATTCAATCGCTGACAGTAGCACCAACGCCATCTTCTTCTGGACTGTCGCCGCGTCTTTCCACATGGCGTCGCCCTCAGACGCCCGGCTTCACAATTTTTCTTCCTTCGCATTCTTTTGTTCCTATCGTCCTTATAAATTATTCCGATATTGCTTATATAAAGCATATCAGTGCGAATTGTTTTAAACTATTTTACAATATTTGGTTAATTTATATAATCTTTTGGAGGTTCGTGGTTTTTCACTATTCGACTCTCTTCTTTCAGGAGTCATGTTTGTATCACCGATTGTCTTCTTCTTTATCGTCTCTTTGTCACTGCTTCATGCGCTTTTCGCATTCACTCGCTGACAGTAACACCACCGCCATCTTCTTCTGGACTGTCGCCGCGTCTCTCCACATGGCGTCGCCCTCAGACGCCCGGCTTCACAATTTTTCTTCCTTCGCATTCTTCTGTTCCTATCGTCCTTATAAATTATTCCGATATTGCTTATATAAAGCATATCAGTGCAAATTCTTTAAACTATTTTACAATATTTGGTTAATTCATATAATGTTTTCGAGGTTCGTGCTTCCAGGGGTCATGTTTGTATCACCGATTGCCTTGTTCTTTATCGTCTCTTCGTCACTGCTTCATGGGCTCTTCGCATTCATTTTTTTTTATTGAGATAGAAAAAAATAAAAAGATATAAGCTTTGGGAAAAAGTGATTCCCATTAAACTCAGTCTTTCCTCTTACACTCTTCGCATTCAACCGCTCGCAGTAGCACCACCGCCATCTTCTTCTCGGCTGTCTCGTCTCTCCACATGGCGCCGCCCTCAGACGTCCCGGCTTCACAACCTTTCTTACTTCACATTTTTCCGTTCCTATCGTTGTTATAAATTATTCCGATACTGCTTAGGGTGAACATGCCAGTGAAGAGACACCCACCAGTGAATGGACGGTCTAGCACATTACGCCGTTTATTAAGTGAGCGGTGAATAATGTACCGACGGCAGGTTTATTTTTCGTTTCCTTGTACCTTCAGAGAGATCGTCTACTTATTAGATGACCTTTCAATGTTTACTATTTTGAAGAAAAGATACAAATTCGTGCGCGTGAGCTCAGTCGTCTCGGAACAACGTACCAAACACTAAGGTACGTAGAAAATCATCGTTTTTAGAATAAGATTTTCAGAGCGAGTTTTATTCAATTCTTTGTTGAAAATTATTGGATTATATAAAATAAAGTCCAGAGAATCGTTTCCGCGTCTCGGAAGTCGAAACTGGTAGACGAAAAGTCTTATTATCACGCGTCCACGCACTGGCATATTCATATGCCGTAAAACCTAGTGAATGGACAACTGTCCATTCATTGGTATATTCCGTATACAGCTTTTCGCCAATGAAAAGCTGTATACGCCACAGAAATAATAGTGATTTTCTTATTGTACTATAGGGTGGTCCATATTTAACTTATATTTTTGTATTCTTTTGGGCATCTGAAAAAAGTGTGGGAAATTAAGAAAAAAAAAATCCTCGTGAAATTCCCATGATGTCAAAAAATATTTAGGGGGTCGCTACCTGTCTCTGACGTAATTTTATTCTATTGTTCGTAATTTTTTTCTTTTTTTCATCGCTCAACTTTTAATCTCAAATAAGAATATGAAGTCAAAATTTTTTTTTTTTTTTTCAAACTTCAAAAATCAAAATAAAAATCTCGAAAAAAAAATTTTTCACGAAAACAAAGCTTCCTCTATGAGGAAGCAAAAAACATAAAAATTTAAATGTATCGCAAATCCCAAACGTGATCTTTTTTTAAATGTTATTTTTAATGTGGAAAAAAATTCTCGAAGAGAAAAGTCAAAATCTGCGATTGTGGTTCCTTTTTTTTAAATTTTGATTTCATTTTTTTCACTTCGTGACGTCTATATTGGTTGCAAAGTTGTCGTATTTTTATTTTCGTCACTCATTTCATACTCAAAATATTATCAGATGCTGATTCTCCATAAATAATGGATTGTTTTTTCATGAATAATTCGAACGCTCCGAGTTTTTTAAAAAATTAAAAAATTATCAAAATTACCAAAAACAATCAAATTTTTTATCACCGTATGTGACTAATTGTGGGACCAATAAACGAAAGATATCTTTCACTATTTGCGGAGTCAATATCTGCAATTTACGTTGTCGCCACGATTTTTGGTTTTATCCATCTAACATTTTTACTCATATAGATTTTTTGTTTTACCCATGTGTTGCTCAGCATTATTTACATTTATTATTATGCTACATAATTTTTTAGCATATTTTACTTTCTATACCGTCTATTCATTGGCCAAAATCCCGTTCACTCACTGGCAAAAATAGCGTCCATTCACTGGGTTAAAACCATGCGTTTACTGGCAAGAACGTCTATTCACTGGGGTTTTCTGCAGTATCGTGTTTAAACTTTGATATAAACTTTATCATGAATCAAATGTAGTTTACAATTATATGAATCGAAAGAGTGAATTATAACGAATAGGATGGTCTCAAAGTACTTTGAAATCTAGACAGATATTACAGAGTTACGGATGGCTGAAGTAGCCGAATTGCTTAACCGTTCACTCACTGGCGTGTTCACCATATATGAAGCATAGAACGCTCCGTACTAGTCAAATCAATGCTAATTGTTAAAAACTATTTTTCAATATTTGGTTAATTTATTTAATCTATCGGAGATTAAATTGCATCTCGTTATACGATTTTAACATATTTTCTAACAGCAATTGAACAACAAATACTAGAATCCAACTCTGACTGTCAACACGAAACTACGAAAGTGACTGCTTACAAATTCACTTCGTGCAGAGAGCCACGTGGCGCCGCGGTTGGCGTAATCCGTAACATGAAGCGGAAGATAGTGTATCAAAACCTTTTCCGATTTATTTATCGTGATCAGAATCAAATTTCTGTCATTCTCTCTCGCTACAACGCAATCGTCAATGGCGTAATCTATCTCGCACTAAGTTCCACATCCCCGTAATACAACAATTTTTTTGGTATATTTTTGAAATAATGTACTTACCTCGTTTCCTGAATCCACCGCATTCACATTTTTTGCTACTCGATTACACGCACACACACACACACACACCGTTAAACAGCCCATTAAGGGGCTGCTGGAGTAGATTTTTTTACCGACATTGGTCGGTAAATATTGGCTATTTCTTAGTATGCACTATTCATCATTATTACGCTACGTGTATGATTTATATTTGACAGGGATGTAATATAAACATAAACGCTTTGGTGTCCGGTCCAATTGCGGTCAGAAACTTACACGAAACAGAAAGAATCGCATATTACTGAACTTTCCGAAAACCAATATGGCCGCACTTGATATGTCAACAGACCTTCGTTGTAAGATATAACCGTTTCTAGAACTTGGATGTGTCATATTAGACCAGACAACAATTCTTCAACGTTTTTCGAATATTCCAGAACCATCAGAATGTCAATTCCACAAACCAAATCTACGTATAGTCTTTTCTACGTTCGCGTAGAAAATGCTCGGAACCTTTGCAAAAAGCACAAAAATTACGCGAACGTAGAAAAGACTATACGTAGATTTGGTTTGTGGAATCGACATTCTGATGGTTCTGGAATATTCGAAAAACGTTGAAGAATTGTTGTCTGGTCTATTATGACACATCCAAGTTCTAGAAACGATTATATCTTACAACGAAGGTCTGTTGACATACCAAGTGCGGCCATATTGGTTTTCGGAAAGTTCAGTAATATGCGATTCTTCCTGTTTCGTGTAAGTTTCTGACCGCAATTGAACTGGACACCAAAGCGTTTATGTTCATATTACATTCCTGTCAAATATAAAGCATATACGTAGCGTAATAATGATGAATAGTGTATACTAAGAAATAGCATATATTTGCCGACAAATGTCGGTAAAAAAATCTACTCCAGCAGCCCCTTAAGCGTAATTAATAACTTGCTTTGAGAGAAATATTTTTACACGATCGCAACTTCACCATTGCGGTAAATTGAAACGCAATGATTGTCTTCTCAGGTTCTAGTACGAATTGTGGCCACCATGGGCGCCCTCACTCTGATTGAGACTCTATTGTACTACGACGTTTTCAATTCTTCGCTCTTCACTGCAATGCTCTTAAGTATATTTATTGCTATATCAAAAACTCTTTTAATCATGCTCTTAAGTATGTTTATTGCTATATCAAAAACTCTTTTAATCATACAAAGTCTCCTATTCGAATGTAGAGCGACTGCTACGACATAGTTTTCAACGAAATCTGAATGATATAATAAAAATGCTCTCGAACGAGCTGCGGATTTATTGCCGCTATGAATCAATTTATGTGGCGACTTAGGATAATCCCTAGCGACGATAAAGAAAAGTCCAAACTTTAGCCACGACTGTCAACACAAATCTTAACGAACGAAGCGCCCTCTACAATGATATGTGGCGATAACGTACATTTCGATGTTGCTCGATCGGTGCAGAAGCCGCGACCGGCAATTTTGCCGATGTTCCAGCAGTTGAAAGTCATAAAGCGCTGGACTATAATCTCGACGAGTTTTCTGCGTGCTGCGTTGAGTCTCGTACGGGCGACGATATAGCTACAAACAGGCGGATGATTCTTGACACTTCCAGGAAGTAGATGGCTCGCTTGAGTAGCAGCCCTCACCACGGGATCATCGGCCCTTCCTCTCCCCTCCTCGTTCCCTTTGCCCTTTGCCTCGCTCTCCTGCCCGTCTATTTCAGTTATTCTGCAGCGCATAGCTATTTTAAATACTATACAATATTGTACGAGGCGCGAGAATGAACAGAGTGTTAGGGTTCCTGCTAACAGAGGGGAGAAAAAGATCGACGACTAGGGGTTGGTATTTATAGCAAGGCACTCGTCATTTCGGTTCCGTTAGTTGGACATTTTTACTGTTTTCGGCTGCGGCTCTTTGTGTTTGTAAAAAAAAGGTGAGGACAAGAACGTTGTAACGGTAAATCGAAGCGAATATAATGAAGCAGCCAATAGTCACGATAGCTGCGCTCAACTAGACCATGTTTGAACGTTAATGCTTATTACTATCGAACAATATGTATTTTTCATTGCTACACTGCAAAGTACTTTGCTTCTCATGCGCTATGGTCGCTACTGCTCTTAAAGGAATTTCCTATGATTAGAATGCGTATTTCTATACGTATGCGACGCCCTGACTCCGATCTGCTCCTCGACATCCCACCGACCGCAAACTCTATATCTGTCCCAGACAAGAATAATCCACCAAGTCTGGTCTGCTGGTTTCGGCGGCTAGGCGGATGAACATCGCGAGAGCCAGGGCTAGCGACCGAAAGCGTGAATCGACGTAGTCGATCGGGCGGTAACTTTTATCGACGATAGGGGAACCACAGTCTCAACTTATCACACACTAAGCTGTGATGCCATGCCAGCTCTCCAATCGCCATTGTAACTACTCCGTTACTTTTGAACTCACTCTATTTCTTCATTTGTTCCATCTATGATTTTATATTCATTTCGTTTGTTCTTTTTTATTTATTTTTACGGCATTTTTGAACAAATTTGTAGGTGAAGAAAAATGCTTTTTTCGAAAAAATTGATACTTTTGTTTATAAATTTTTACATCCATATGGACAATAAAAGGGCAAAGTCAAAATGTGTTCCTCTGTGAGAAAGTATGTTGACGTCCTCTGGGTTTTTTTTACAGAGGAAGATTTGTGAAAGGTAAAAATAACTGAGAAGGTATTGTGCAATTATTAATTTTGTGCTCTAATTTGGAATAATGAATTTAATTACTTTTAATTCTATTATCAAAGTGGGTTAAACTTTGTACCAATTGTGTAGAGAATTTCAATCGGACTTTTTTAAATTTACAAGAGTTTGTGAGCTTTCATAATTTCGTATTAAAAAGTAAATAAAACTGTGATCAAATTCTGGTGACCTAATCTATTTTAATTCAATTCGCCACGATGTTCGGATGGTAACAGCTTCACTTGCACGCCAAATTTAATATCTTGCACCACTCAATCTTATTTCGTTTATGTGGAAAATTAAAGCTAAATTGTTGAACAATTATGTGAGTCGGAGGGACTGTCAAATTTTTGTCTCTTAAAACTACTTCGTGTTAAAAGACGAAACGATTGTCCTTTGTATAGTATAGGAATTTTTATTTGAGGCCTTTATGACAAAGCGATAATTTTAAATGTGTAAATAAATCTTTATTTTTTCCCGTCTATGTATATTAAAAAGACCATATTTTTATGCATACAACGGTACTCGAATGTCGCCCCACTCATCTTCAACGGGACGAAAAAGTACAGCAGAAAAGTGCTGCAGCCACTTTTCTGCCGCTGCAGCACTTTTCCTCCCGCCGGTTAAGGATCGTCAACTTTCCTCTCGCATTGCAGGCATGGAATGTGGTCTTTTTAGCCTAGTCGGGAAAATTCTTTCTCCCTGGAGAATTTTTTTTTCTCACTTGTAGCGTAATATACTATTAACGTATGACTTAATTGAGGCGACTGGCTACCCTATTTATTTAGGGTAAAAAATGATCACCAAAACTATAATAGTCTTGTAGAACGACCAATTTGAGTTCACTGTACTTTTATTTACCACCGTCCATGCGATTTAACCAGGCTTCTCGTTTGCAAGCAAACGCGCACATCTAAGTTTTATTTTAAATAGCCGTGAAACATAACAAGAACTCGTGGGCGGAGGTGCGTTCGGAGGCTCGCTAAAGCGAAAAGAGATCGTGAGCGCGCGCGCATCTCGTTCGAGATCGTGTCACAAGGTGTATCCACATGCAAACATATACTAAGTCGAATGAACAAAGTACATCAGCAGAGGCAGAGGCAAAGAAGTTGGCTCGCCCGTTTGCTTATTCGATTGGGGCAGGCCCTTGTCAACACCCAATGGTGACTGCGACCGTGCAGCCCATGGACAACATATTGTTTTGCTTTTAAGCTCGCAGACTTTGTGTTTTTTTTAATTATAAGGTAGACTCCGAATCACCTTGGAAAGGAGAGGAAAAAAAAACAACAACAACAAATACCCAGAGAAATCTATCGGTGCGATGGCGGGATTCGAGGCAGAGTTTCCTGCGTGGGAATCCGAGGCCGTATTCCACAGAGCCAAAATGTGCTCCCATGAACCAGAAAACACTGAGGAGAGTGGTCGCGCGTGCGCGTGAGTCGATGTGGAGGTGGATAGAGATGGAGGCACGTGTCTCGCATATTTATCAACGAGTAGAGAGAGGGAAATACGCGCCAAAGGTATACTTATTACGAAGTGGTCCGTTTCAACGCTCTCGATCCACACCTGGATCGGCCTCCAGGCTGGAATTGTGCGCACGCCCGTCGCGTAGGCAGTACTTGCTGTTATAGTATTGGTTAGGTTCGCTCTTGGTATGTACGTATTGTACGTATATAATGGTACGAGACAGAACGGGAAATAAAAAAAAAAACGAAGTAAAGAGAGACGAAGAGCTTGAGGAACGGTCAGCAAGAGGCTGCGCACGTACGCCATATCTCGACTTGATTGGACATCGTATGTGTACAGTCGGTCACATTAATAGGCGAATCCATTCGCGTTGCTCGAGTTATCGCTATAAACACATTGACGGTGTGAACAGAAGCAATTAATGGGCGCTAAGGTCCTTTATCTAAATTTAGGCTGATGTAAAATATCGAATAATTTTTATTGAAATCTAAAATTCGATTCAATAGTGAAAAAGCTTCATACATTTTTTTTAAATTAGTCGCGGTTGTTGATTTATATTGTTGACAAAACGTAAAATGTAGAGATTGACAGGGTAATATTAATTTGTAGTCTGAGAATTTTTCTAATTATAGCGTTATTTTTCATCGTAATTAACTTTATTTAGGTGTAATTAATTGTTTGCGTAGCTATGAAAATTGTTACATGAACCATAAAATAATATGGTCTCGATGACCTCGACCATCATGCTTTGTCTGAGTTGGAGTTGGAAGCTCCTATTATTTTATTAAATAATATCACCTTATGTATACTATAAATAATTATACAATTATTCGTAATTATTGAAATTTTAATTATTTGTATATATATAATTATAATTATTTTATTATTTACAGTATATAAAAAACTATAATCACTATAAAAAATATCTGAAATTTTACAACAACTGCAAAAATGATAATTTTTAATAAAATTTTAAGATCGTTAAAAAATTAGACCATTAAAAAAAATAAAATCAATTAATCGTTAGAAAACAGCTAAATTATTCGATAAATGTTTATCCGTATAAATAATAACTTGCATTCAACTGACAAATTATTGAATTACCAATAACGAAATTAATTGCAAGACATTAACAAGATTTCGGCTCCGTTTACACGCCTCCTTATTTCGTTCACCAACAAACAAACCTAACGACTCGATCGGAAGGTCACAAAAATTGCTGCAGCGCCTATAGCATTTTTGAAGGTAGAGGTGAGTAAGTGGCAATAGCAAAACCAACTCGTCGCTAAAGAAACATCGTCGACGACCGAACGAAGCCGAAAGAATAAGTTAAATGTGTACAACTAAGGATAGGAGAGTAGAAGAGAGCGTTGAGGGAGATGAAGCATAAGGACGTTTGGGTATAGTTGAGAGTAAATATACTATATTTCGAGGTATATATCGAGACGAGATTGAAGAAACTTGCAGAACGTCGACTACGGCCTCGCGCATCGCCAGCAGGGGCAACCATACCATCTATCGGCCAAGCTCCACCCACACTCCGCCACCATAATACTTGTAGTAGTGTAGTAAGTATACAGTAGTATTAGTTAGTACGTAGTACGCGGAATCGGAGTGGTCGTTGTGTTGTCGTCATCGCTGTCGACGGCGTCGCGGTAGCGGGGTGCAAGTCGTCACGTCGAGAGCACGCACAATCTGGCAACAGTGGTGTCCGCTATAACCGATATTGTGGCCGAGCCGCCGGGAATTGAATGGAGGGGAACTAGCTCAGGTCAAACCGCCCCACCGTCATCAAGAGGCTCGGCAGGCAACCCCTCGAAAGAGAAAGAGAGACAGAGAGGGAGACGTCGAGAGAAAGAGAGAGAGAGAGAGGGAGACGTCGAGAGAAAGAGAGAGAGAGAGGGAGACGTCGAGAGAAAGAGAGAGAGAGAGATAATTCTTCCTCTATCCTTCTCTCTCTCCGTTTCTCATCCACTATTCGTCTCTCATTCTCTCCCTCATTGTATCCCCCACTCCGTTTGATTCACGTGCGCATTCTGAGGCTCCCCCGCCGTTTGGTATGTGCATATGCCCAACCAACACAAAGTGTGTATAGGCAGTAGTGCTATGCGCTATATAACACAGACCCGCAGTCGGTATACAGTACAACCTCGCTCGATGCCCTCTCCTTCGTTGTCGGACACCATGGAGACTAGAGTAAAGGATGCTGAACTCAAACGGAAAAAGCCCCGAAATTTTCCTTCAGGAATCGTGATTATGTGAAGCTTCTAGAATTCACTACAAGCGTCTATCCAGGCACACGCGAACTCAAGTGAAGTTGGCAATTTTTTGTAGAGTGTAGAGCCCGACCGAAAGGTTTGAAGAAACAAAAGTACCCATTAAGGTTGTGTGGGGCCAAGTCAAAATGCAACTACAGTCATAAAAATTTTCGCGAATATACATTATCCCTTTGCAAATAACTACTGTTATAGAGAGTTCTGGCGATGACGCCGCATTTATGTTATAACAGCTAAGAAAATGCAACCACGTACATAAAACAACTATGTATAGTTTAAATGATAATCGCTTGAACAATTGGCACCTTTGGAAAACGATCGACAGCACCGTTATTTAATTATTAATTTATGAAAACTCTTGGTCGTCTTCGCTTGGGAACTGAATACGCAGCTGGCTCACTCGCACGCCAACCGCACCGCACAGCGCGCGCCCTCTAGTCACCCCGCAAGCCCCATAACAACCTTGAAGGCATGAAAATATATTATTATGATCTGTTTATTGTCGACAATACATATATAACAACATTAAAAATAGTTTGTAAGCACAAAAAATTCTCTTTTCAAAATTGCCGCTAAAAGGTTATCTCTGTCTCTCCTGAGTCCACGTTTATCTACAGCGCCACCTTGAGTTGCATATCCGAAGCTAATCTTAGTCACCGTTTTGTGACCACATCCAAAGTACTACGTTCAGCCTCCTTTACTCTAGTAACTCCTACTACTCCTTCACTTAACCCCTTCACTATCAAATAGCTGAGAGATACAGGGAAACGCTATTCGCTCGGTGCAAGCCTTTGGAAGGGATAAACGAATCGACGTGCACGCACCGAGTGGCAAAAATGAGAATCAAATTTAGAAACTCCGATGCATGAGAATCGCGTTATTTAAGGAGGGTCGAGCGCAAAAACAGTAACAAAAAATATATGCTGGTTTTTTAAATACCCATTGATATGGATGGCCTGAATTCAACTGCAAAATTTGAGTAAGTTTATCTTCATGGTTTTCGAGAAATAAACTTCTTAAATTGATACTATTTAACATTCTTTGTTATGGCAGATTGAAAATGAACGATGCATTTTTATATTTCTAAGGATAGTTTATACGGATACCGTGCAATTAAAATATTGCAAACTACAAAGAATATATTCAGGATGCTCTATGCAAAAATTCAGATACTTGTTCTTCACAGAGATCCAGATTTCTTAAACTTGCGTAGCGTCGTCTCTGTCGCACAGTTTCGTGCGACCGCACCGCGTTCCCTGTCGAGCCTATCCCCTCCAAAAAATGCGCTCGACCCTCCTTAATAAAATGGGACATTCTACTTGTTGTACATCGAATTGTAAAAATAATAGTGTAAATGGCGAATGCAAATTCTACCAGTTTACAACAGTGAAATACATACTTAACCTCAAAATGCATCGAACAATCATGCAAATATGCGTAATGACTATAATTTACTTAAGTGTTTCATTAGATTATATTATAACAAAAAATTCTGTACACAATTATGTGAAGTTCATCCCGAAATACGTCTTTAATTTCATTTTGTCACATTTTTTAATGCTTTCCCACACCCATTTACGGCCATAGTCTCCAAGTTTTTTCGCATTTTCGAGCCAAGAGATGGCGCCGCGGCTGACTTGCACAGAGCGAATTGGCTCTCGCTTGTTGCCGGACTCTCCATCGTTGTCGGAACTCTTCGGTCCCGACTCCGACATCGAACGAGGTTCTACTGTATTGACTGTAGCGGTTGGGGACTACATACTATACATAAATACTTGGTACAGCCCGAGTATACTAGTCGGCGTCGGCTGCCACTTCGTGTTCACGACAGACCATCGTCCGTCGTTCTTCCCCCACTATCCATCCTCTACCCGAGTTGTACAGTCTGCCATATCGCCTGGCACAATACATATACACTACGACCTAACGTCACCGCTCCCCGCGCATCGAGAACCACGCAGGGCTTTGGACAAGATCTCGGGTGAACTCGGCTATACTCGCCGTCACCTCGACGCCATCAGCTTCTTGCTTGTGGCGTGCCTGAATCATGCGTATCAATGTATTGGTGGATTTCGTGAACTTGTGTTGGCGTCATCCTCGTGTGAAGTGGGAGAGCAGCGTAAATTAAGAATAGTAGTAGTAGTAGTAGTAGTAGTAGTGTAGTAGGAGGAGGAATAGTAGTAGTAACTGCGGCGTTAGTCTGTAGTTGTAGTCCAATTGGAGAGGGAGTAGAGAAGTTCAGAGTAGTGAACCACGTGATAGGGGGGAGCGAGAGAAAGAAAAGAAATCGTACCGCTCTGCCGCAAATCCCACCGTGAAGATCGCTCTTTGGAAAAAGAGCGTGGTACACCCGAGTATCGAGGTAGCGGTGAGGGGCCTGCAGCAAACAGCAACGACGGTACAGTCACCGACTGTATTTCGCGTATATGCTTCCCCCGACTATTCGACTCTCGAGGAATTGAGTCGGTAGTACAGGGATAGAAGAGCGCTCAACAGAGAAAACTGTAGCTACTGTCATAGCATACCGTACACGGTATATAGCATACATTTAACGCGCATAGCGTGTGCGCATAGCCGGTATCTGCGTCTCTGTTGCCAATTTCGCTACCGAGAATTTTCATAATGCAGATTATCGGTCACGAAGCAATGCAAATACAAAATATTCCAGATAAGCTGATGATTATTCTTCAGACAATTATCGTCCAATTACGAAATTTTCACAAATACATTAAACGAATATTTTCTTTATAGTTATAACACTAAGTACTTAATTATTTAATATATATATATATATATATATATATATATATATATATATATTAAATAATTTGATATATATTAGTATTAATATATATCAAAGCGCAGCTTCTCTCGAAATTCCGCGTTTTTTTAATACTCGAAATGTGAAAATACCGAATGCCCTCTTCTCATATGCTACTTGAACGGATATAAATAAAATGACAAAACGTGCGATTGAGCGAGAGAACAAGAGAAATAGTAGAGGGCGAGAAAGAAGTGAGAAAAACGGTTGGTGAAGGAGAGAAACAGAAGAGAGCGAGTAAGTGAAATATAGTTGTGGGCGAGGGTGGGAGATAAAGAAAGAACGAGAAAAGAGCGTCGGAACTGAGAGAGGATGAGAGAGGGGACGAGCCGCAGCCGCCGCCGCCACCACCACCGACACTACCACCACCGCCGCCGCCGCCATCACCGCCGCGACTCGTGCGCTGCCTCTGCTTCTAGTTGACTGCTGCTAGTGGAACGTCGTCGGCTATACACGCACCGTCATTCAGAGAGACGCTCGAGAGTCTCACACAACATTATGTGCGCGATAAATAAACTATGATAAACGAGAAGAAAATAGCATGACAATTTATTTCACACTACATCATCGACAGATACTAACAACGTAATAATCTACAAATAAAATTATTTTAAATCGACTGATTTTTTTTATTATTACTGTTACCCCGTGAACTGTGTTTTTGTGTCGGCTAAATAGTGATACGCGTATACAAATCCCGCGTAACTTTACCGGCGAATTTTCATCATGCGTGAATAACGCAACGATCGTTTCTTAAGAACGTAGCTTATTCCAAAAGCTATCTATATCGGTTTGAATAACGACGATTTCTCATATGAATTAAATAATAAACAGGTGACGAATTACAGAGACGAATATGCGGTTTGGTGATGTGAAATCGTCACGTGATTACTGCCGATTTTATTTTGAGTTATCAAGTTTATGATGAATAGTGCGGCTATCAGTACGACATTGGCACGTTAAGTTACGACTTCTTGTATTATCGGCTTTATTTGTGAAGTGCTAATATTTAGTGCGATTGAAGGATGTGCAGTCGACATTGGATTACTTGACACGAGCTTCATCTGCAATCTTCTGATACTATAGAAACTGATGGTTATTATTGTTATGGCCTAATAGCACGAAGAGAGGTAAGTTGTCGATTAATTAATTTACTAATTACTTATTTATCATTGGACAAAAATAAAAGAGTGGATAGTTGATTTGTGAGGTCGGAATTTATCTTCAGAGCTGGCGTAAAGATTTATAAGTGAATCTTGGATGGAAATGTGTGAATATGCTAGAGATTTTGAGAAAATCACCATAGAAAGAATTCTTCCCTTTATAGAGAGTGAAGCCAAGGGGTTGAAAGGGAATAATAGCAATTAGAAGTGTTTCTACTGTAATAGTTAAAATTTAGTTTTTAACTAAACAAAAGTGAAGAGTTATTTTAAGACGCAACGTGATAATAAATTAAGGATACTCGATTAAGTACGTTTGTAAAAATTAGAGGGATTTGAAAGGTTGAAGTAGTCATAAATTAATAAATAATACTTGTTTACCATGGTACAATAAGTTCAATTGGATCAACAACGTTTTTTCGTTGCTCGGGATTTAATAGTGAACAACGAGAGTTGTTATTGACTGTTGTAGAAGTTTACTAGTGTTGTCGAAAATATAACAAAATTGAATATGCGTGTGTCGCGCGGCTTCGATGTTATTTACTGTCCGATGCGCCATCTGACAGTCAGTTTTTGCTTTTTCCATATTAGCTTAAAAATCAACATAAGAAAACACGCTTTGGATAATAATCTTTAGATATCCCATTTAGTTTTGTCTGTTCTTTTAAATTCTATTAATCCACGTTGAAAAACATGGACAAAAAATTACTACGACTATAAAGAAGCAAAACGTTATCTTACTCTCGCAAAAAAATCTGCTTCAAATTAATTGAATTGCAAAGTCGTTTTGTTTCAAATCATAATTCACTATTCCAACTTCATTTCTTCTGAGCTTATATTTAATTATTTTAATTAATCAACTTACCATAAAATTTGTGTGTGATAAACAGATAATCAATAATTCGTAGTCATTAAATCATAATCGAAAGAAAAAGAATTTTTTTTTTGCGAAATGGTGAAAAAAAATGCATAGTTTGTGGAAAAAGCGTCTTTAATGCTATTTGCTGAGAAATGTGCTTAAATTTATCCCAGCTCTGGTTCTCTCAGCAGTAATAACTCAATGCCCGAAATGTTTCTGAGCAGCCGAAAATAGAATACAAAATGTTTTCCATTTTCGTACGACATACCTGTAGTTACCTGCGTAAACGAAGGTTTCTACCAGTGTCGCGAAGGAGTTGTCAAAGACCACCAGGTAGTTACTTAGGTAGAGAGAAGGTAGCGTTGGCAGATGCTTGAAAGTGGCGTTGGGTCTGTTAGATGAGGAGCCTCAGCGACAGAGCTCCAACTATACTAAAGCGCTTTCACAGCAGGCGATTGTTCGTCATTGTTGTGTAGCTTCGTAGTCGACGGCCCTTTCTGCGAAGAATCTCGTCTAGTGGGAACATAATTGAGGACTCCGCTACCTAAACGGTAAATTTTTAAGTCCCACTGTCATTATGAATTTCTTCAGCCTTATTGCTTCGAATAGAAATTAACGTGAATAAATAAACGGATAACTCGATTTTTCATTCGCTTTTTTTTACTGCTCGATCATCACTGCCGTTTTACCCTATATGGACCTGTTAGTGCTATAAATCGCCACAGCGTTAAAGCGTTTCGCCTAGGTGAGCAACTTGGTCTTGCAAGACGCGAGAGAAAGAGAAACGTCTGTAATACACAACTTTGGCTTGTATTTCGGTCTCTCTCGTTCTCTTTCAGTAGGTCACAGCGCACTACTATTTTATTTTATTTTATTGAATAATGTACCATACAATAAAAAAAAATTCTTTAACCTTTTACAAGTCTCTCTTTACAAAGTTTCTTAATCTAGATTCCTTAAATTAATATTACATGCGTCTTAAAATTATTTTACCCCCCCCCCCCCCCCCCCCGCAGTTTTAATGCACTACTAATTTGCAAAAACCTCATTTAGTTTAAGATTTACTTATTGTACTCCATTGATTTTTATTGTTTTTGTATTTTTTCTGTACGCTTTGGTCCTTAGGGAATTAAAAATTCCGGGATCTTAATAAACTATACTGTACTATATTAACTATTATACTTGGCAAGATTCGTGCACTGGCTTTTCGTACATTGCGTATCGAATCTTCTCCCTGATGTTTTGCGTCAACCAATTGCTTTTGAATAAAAGAATAAGAGGCTACGACTGATATTCTTCAGGGATTCGATTATTTTGTACTTCCATAAAGTACCAAAAACTTTCAAGTACACACACACTGTTAAAAAAAATTGTGAATTTACTGTAACAAGTAATATGAAATTTACAAACCTGGTGTGTGAAATAATGATTAGTATAACATTCACTGTAAAATTAATATTAGTAGAATAAATTTATGTACGTGAAGATTGAATATTCAAATATTTTGTAAAATTTACAAAACTTCTGTAGTAATCTACTTATTGCATGATCTAAATTGTAAAATTTCAGTTAATTTCTTAATATTAGTTAACCGATTTGTTAATTCATATACAGGATTTTTATATCTGTATAAAAATTAGTAGTTCATCATCATGGAATTTTTCGACACGTTAATTTTCATGCGTCTTGGGAACAAAAATGTTGAATGCTGATAACAAATTTTCAGTCAACCAGAAGTTTAATTTCAACTATTCAAAAACATCGTTTTCATTGTAGATAACGTTTGATTTTATAATAAACATGTGTACGAATTTTATAAACGACATTAGAAGAAAAAAAATGCAGAATGCAAATTCCTGGTATTTTGTAATAGCATATTTCCAAAATTTTTGTAATCTTTTTCGGTATCGTTACTTTAAATATCTAATACAGATTGACAAGAAATTTTGCCTGTGAATTAAAACTTCCTCTCTGATACTATAATTTTCGTGTAAATTTTTTAACAGTGCTTTTTAAATTAACAGGCTACATTAAATCCATTCTTTATTGAATAATTTTTCGATTCAGAAATTCAAATTTTAACTGATTTGTGTAAGTCAAGTAAATTCTCAAAATATGTTTTTATTTTCTGTTTGAGTTAAATTATTTTAAATAAGTAATGGATTGAGAGATAAAACGGATTTTAAAAAATATCTTACATGAAGATTTTTATTATAATGCGTTTTAGCTGATATTCTTCACAGATTCAATTATCCTGTATTTCCATAAAATAACAAAAACATAAAAGTACACGCATTTTAAATCAACGGCATATATTCAATGAATTCTTTATTCAGTGATTTTTCGATTCAAACTGAAGGACCATTTGATGCTTCACTTACAGGCTGACTTAATGGTTATGATTATTTTTATAATTAACTTCAAACCTCCAGTTGAAGGTCATTTTTTTTTTTAGTGATATATCACTTACGATAGTAAAAACATTACGTAGAGGAGTCAGTTGGTGATTAATGTTCCATAAATACGTACATATGTTGGCCGATAACGACAATCGATACTAGATAGTCCAGGTTTAACGCATTATAAACGCAGCGGTGTGTTTTACCCGTTCGTGTTAGTGGCGGTCACCGAAAGCGTAACGATCATGCTGTCGCAGTTCGCCACAAAGCCAAAGCTGTGTTTCCAACTCGTGCGAAGCAAATAAAGCTTATACCAACCAAACGAAACTTTATATCAATGACCGATAGATGACTCTGTAGTGTAGTTAACAGCTGATTTCTTTGTTGTAAGAGGAGGGAAGTCTGGGCTTAGTCGGACTTACTCGTTCCTAAAGCTAATCCTGTATATTTTTCTATTAAAAAAAAAACAACAAAAAACAAACGTTTATTTATTTATTTTGATAGTAGATGAGACAAGCCCTTGAAAATACTATAAAATATAATGACGAATGAGTCGGCCAAAGTATATATAAAAACGCATGTAAATCATATATATAACAAACAAAAAAAAAAAAAAAATATAATTACAGAGAATCAATCAGTGCAATATAATCATTAAGTGAGCGCAAAAAAAACGGAATAAGGTTGACAAGTTATGTCAAATTCTGCCATTCTAGCGGCGTTGGTATTTATGTATCTAATACGAAGTATAAATTAAAGCATAGATGAGAATCGTTGGGCAGGGAATTCTTCAGAAAGCATTTGTTGATTAATATTGAAATAGGTGAAAGCTCTATATAAATTTGTTTAGTTAATTGGGATTCAGGAAAATATTTATCCGTATGGCAAGGATTTATAACGAATTTTTTTTTCGGATGTTAATTTTCACACTAAATACGAGTCGAGAATAGTAAAAAAAAAAAAGGTAATTATGACCTTCCGTATCACAATGATTTCTCTGAGGATTATAATTTGTAATCGAATGTATTGTGAAGGTCATAAATGCTTAATCGTTATTTTATTCATATTTCAATTAGCTTTCGTCCGAAAATCATTGGAAATCATTGGAAATCATAGAAAAAAATAAATTACAATTGTAACTATATACTATAATTCCCAATCAATAGTTTGATTTCATCAGGAATTAATGATATCACGATAAGAAGAAAATCTGAAAACGTCATTGAACATACTAAGAACATTGATTATAAATAATGATAATACTAGAAAGTTGTTAATAAATTTTTTTTAAAATTGTTCAATAAATTCGCTAGAAATTTTTATTCATTAAGAAATCTTTTCTTGGTTTTCCGGGAAATGCGATTCTTTTCAGAACTGTCTAACAATTTTAAATACATGTATAGAAATTGTTTTTGTTTGGACCGACAAACTATTTGTTTGTGATACCCAATTCGTTAGTTGCCAACCAATTAACCCATTCAACTGGTTTGTTGCCCTAACTGATTTGTTTCTGTAACCAACTAGTTTATTGTCCCAACCAATTTGGTCGCTTAGAGCTTATTCAACCAATTACTTTTTACGTTTAGTGTTTTCGTAAACTGTCAATATTTAAGTTACGACTTTTTGAATTACCGATTTTTTTTTTTTTTCGCATCCGGGGAAAAGTGACTTTACACAAAAGTTTATAGGGGTCTCATCCTAGGACGAATTCGTATGGACTAAAGAATTTATTGGAGAGTAGACGTATTATTGTGTCGCTCGGTACTTACTATATAACGTAGAATTGGTGAGCTTTCACCTTGCACGATGGCTCGGTAAAATACACGAGGGTCGAGTATCGGCGAAGGTGACGCTAAGTATCCTTGCTTGGCAGTCGGCAAGGAGCGTTTGCGCGTGGCCGATTTTTATTATGCCCACCATATAACTTTTTTTTTTTTTTTTTTTTTTTTTTTTTTTTTTTTTTTTTTTTCAGAATGAATCATCAGATCTATTGATGATATTCATTGTCAAATATCTGACTTGTTTATCTGCTGATTTGGTTAAAAAATATATAGACTTTTGACCACAGAAATAAAGATTTTTTTTGCTCTATGGCAAAAGCATCTAACTATTGGGAATTTGAAGTATGTTAATTAATTTTAGCCTCCATATAGAGGGAGCTTTGTAAAAAGTGAAAAATGATGAGGAAACAATGTGCAAGTTTCTACTTTGCATCCTTGTTTTAAATAGATAAATAAAAATGTTGTGATTTCGTTTTTTCTATTCTATTATTTCGTTATTAATCTAAATTTACACTGTTTAAATTATAAATCTATCATGGCTGAATATTAAGTTGTTTACATACCAAATTTGGACTCGCTATCTCACGTTTTGCAAAAGTTGTAAAAAAAATGCGATAACGTAAATTTTTTGAAAGATTAAAAATTCCATAAAAACTGGACCACTTTACCGATTTCAGCCAAATTCAATACCAAACAACATTGAGTGCAGCTGCTGTTATAAAAAAAATTATTTAGCAAAATAGAGAAAATTTTACGAAAGTTACAACGACCACGCCCTTTTTTTTTTTTTTTAATAAAAAAAATCATACATACAGAAATTGGTTCTAGACCTCTTTTCTCGATGTTTTGGACTATTTCGAGAGTTCAGACATGAAAATGTTGAAACAAAAAAAATGTTCATGAAAACAAAGCTTCCGCTGTGAGGAAGCAAAAACAAAAGTTTTTTTTTCACACGCGCCATGCGTCGAATCGTTGGGAGAGAAACGAGGTCAAGTGGCGTTGAGGATCTAGCACTGCAGCAAAGAAAGCAGCTTTTACTTGCTCATCGTCTTACATTTAGATGATATGATATACCGAAAGAGTCGCGTTATAAATTAGGTGAAAGACCAGTAAAGTTGATAGATTTTTCTTTGGAGACGTTTAATCTTTTAAATCAAAGAAAAACAATCGTCTTTGCATCTGACCATTCATCAGTTTATGAGATTTTTAGTTTCTTTTTTGTCTCAGTCACAAGAGATCCGTTTCAGAAGACAATGACGAGCTATTGCTCTCCCTGGCATGGTTTCTTCATCGCTCCATCACTCGAAACAGTATTGAAACGGCAGTCACCGCCGAAACAACTTTCTCGCAATATATAGCACGAACAGGTCACCCCTTGTCGTCCTGTTTGTGTTAAATTGTTTTAAAGAAGTGATGGATTGTGATATATAATGGATTTTTTTAAATAACTTATGTAAAGATTTATTTTCGCTGATAGATGTAAGTAAAATAAATTATCAAAATATATTATTCTTATTTTCTGCTTGAGTTAAATTGTTTTAAAGAAGTGATGGATTGTGGGATATAATGAACTTACATAAAGATTTACATTGTAATGCATTTTGGCTGATATGGTTAGTAAAGTAAATTCTCAAAATATATTATTCTTATTTTCTGTTTGAGTTAAATTTTTTTGAAGAAGTGATGGATTGTGAGATACAATGGAATTTTTTTTAATAAATCACACAAAAAAGTATATTGTTATGCATTTTGGCTATTATATGTAAGTAAAAAGTAAATTCTCAAAATATATTATTTTTATTTTCTGTTTGAGTTAAAATGTTTTAAATAAGTGATGGATTTTGTTCTTCTACTTTTTTAAAAATACACATTTTGCTTACATTTAATTCTGTCGGGATCTTCAAGGTGAACGTGACTCTAGCTTAAACACTGCAAAAAAAAAATTACTATTTTAAAATATATGTATTCACAAATATATATGTATATTTATGTGTGCAACGAGGTCATGGTCAGGTCGTTTTGAAGTAGACAGCCCTGTATATACTCCAAGCAGCCACAGCTGCAACATGATTTCTTATATTACATATATAGTATATTTGAATTGTAATTGTTTTTTCATCGATAATTTTCACACTGTGAGAATTAATACGTAACTATGCAAAGACGAGAAAATTTTATAATTCATGGTCTTAACGATCTACATAACAAAAGCTCACGCGATGCAAATTACGTATATCTCTAAAACCCAATATATTATGATACACTTATAATCCGTAATTTAATTTCTAAAGAAACATAAGCACTTTCTTAATTTCTTTTTTCCATTAATTAATTATTACAGTCAGGATCTACAGTTAAAAGTAGCTTTACATCCAAGGTCGACTTTATTATTATACGTAAAACTAGTTCGTGACTTTCAAGGTCATTATTTTTCACCGAAAGGTCATTGACATACCTTTCAAAATTTATGGATACGAATTAACATAACTAAAACAAAATTCATTTTCGGCATAATTTTTTTTTTAAATAAAACAAATTATGCCGAAATTTCACGGTAAAATAAAGTACTTTTACTTTTTAATGAAAATTATTAAAATTACGGTATCATATCTTAATTATACATCGCATTTGTACTTTATATTTAAAGCAAATTTTTTTTACGCATGAAATGAACACAAATGTATAAAAATATATATAGATCACATTCTATATATATATAGTGTGGGGTATATTTTTAGGGAGACGATATTTCGACGTTGACGAGATTTTCCCCTCGCTATTTCTATCTAGTTCCTTTCTCTGGTCCTTTCTATGCCTACCAACATCCAACTCCACCCCTGTTTTCCGAAAGAATCCCTCGCCGCCGAACGCCTTCGAAAACTCTTGATATTTCTTGTCTTTTGCTCTCACTCCGCAGCAAGCAGATGTTATTTCCGGTTATTCGTCCACACAGTAGGTACTTATACTCGGTTTCTGTGTGTTGGCTGGGCCCCGTGTGCAACACGTGTTGCGTACTAAAGGAATTTGGTTATTTCGGGTACGCTTGTGCTCCTCGCATCGCTTCTCCTCTTCCACTACTACTTCCTGCTGTTGGTTCAGCAGAAACCGAAAGGGTGTAATATTTTCGATATCCGTATCCGGAGTTTGGTTAAACATTATTTCTACCAGAAGTATTGAATACCATATATCATTTTTTTTTAACATCCAAGTAGTTCTAATTATTATTGAACAGTTATTTCTAGCAGAAATATTGAATACTAAATATAATTTTTTTTTAACATCCAAGTACTTCCAATTATTATTGAGCAGTTATTTCTAGCAGAAATATTGAATATTAAATAAAAAAAAATTTTAACATCCAAGTAGTTCCAATTATTATTGAGCAGTTATTTCTAGCAGAAATATTGAATACTAAATATAATTTTTTTTAACATCCAAGTAGTTCCAATTATTATTGAGCAGTTATTTGTACCAGAAATATTGAATACCAAATATAATTTTTTCTCCTTCTAACATCGAAGTAGTTCCCATTATTATTGAGATATTACGTGTCTATTTATGAAGAATGAAATATAATCATCAATGCCCTGAGAATTATTCAGGTATAAGAGTAATTAGAAATTTTGTACATACTTTCATCAATAAAAATTATTTAATTTTCATTAATTTTTTATGTAACGAATAATTTATTAATGGAGTTTACCAACAATTTATTATTGGTAAACTGGTCGTTAAATAAAACATTACCAACAATAAATTGCTGGTAAATAAAATAGAATTTTTTAAACAGTCGCTGGTATAAATATTAATGACGACAAATATTTGTATTATCTTATAAATCTACAACTAATTTGTTCTAAAAGTAAATTTACTACTTGATCAGTAAATATTTTGCAAGCCAAATCTTATGTACCATAAATCTGCTATAAGCTGGGCTGCTCTATTGTGCTGAATAACAGAGCTACACATAGGAAAAAAAACTCCGGAGATGGGCACATGGACATCGTACTCTTAATTCGTAATATAGTTGTATAACAGTGGTAAAATGGTGGTGGTACATTATTATTTTATGGAACGAATAGTTTATTAACAATTTATTGTTGGTAAACTATATTAATAAATTATTAAGAAATTGTTGGTAAAACATATATAATTTTTTAAACAATCGTTGGCATCAATATTAATGACGTCAAATATTTTTATTATTTTATAAATAAAATAATAAAAATAATAAAAATACTTGTCGCTAAAGCGACAAGTATTTTATTATAATAAAATATTTATTATAAATTTTTATTATAAATTATTATAAATATTTATTATAAATTATTATAAATTATAAAATATTTATTATAATAAAATAAAATATTATTATAATAAAATATGTACTAATTCATCGGTAAATATTTTGCAAGACAAACATTATATTTCATCAAACTGCTATAAGTTGGTGTGCTGTGAACATAGAAAAAAAATCTCCAGAGATCAATGGGCACATGAACAACGTACTCATAATCCATAATATATTTGTTCAACAGCGGTAAAACGGTGGTACATTATTTTTTTAACTAACGAATAATTTATTAATAAAAAATGTATTAATTATTTATTATTGTAGTTTACCAACCAAATTACCAACAATGAATTGGTAAACTACATACAATTTTTTTTAACAATCGTTTGCATCAATATTAATGACGACAAATATTTTTATTATTTAAAAAATATATTTACTAATTGATCAGTAAATATTTTGCAAGCCAAATATTGTATACCATCAAACTGCTATAAGTTGGGCTGCACTATTGTGCTGTGTAACAGAGCTACACATAGGAAAAATAAAAAAAAACTCCGGAGATCAATGGGCACATGGACATCGTACTCATAATCCATAATATAGTTGTATAACAGTGGTAGTAGTAGTGGTGGTGGTGGTGGTACATCTATAGCAAATATGTGCGTAGCAGAGTGCGGGGGTCTAGTAGCTATGTATGTAATACAAAAGGGGGCGCGATGCGGTGCGGTGCGGTGTGTGAATAGTGAGCACATGCATTTCCCACAGAAAAGCAATGGGACTTTTGCTAAGCTGTGCGCACAGCGCCAACGGAAAGCCCATGGGCTGCGCAGCTGATGGGAGAGTGAAGGGATCGTCGTTCTGCTGCCGCTGCTGCTATAGCATTGCGCTTCAGTCTAGCTTTCAGCACGAGACGCAGCGGCAACACAGGGCAACGAGAAGTGTACAACAACAGAAAGAAAAAAAAAGACCTGGCCAACCAGGCGACGAGATGGCACGTCTCTTTGCACCCTCGAGGGGTACATTTCTTTCTCTCCTCACCCTCTTTCTCTCTATCGATCTTTCTGTTTACGAGAATCATTTGAAAACATGTCAATGACTCCAAGTCAAATACGCGTAGGTTAGATTTTTTTTTCCTAACCTTTGTTCGTGCGGCCCAAGCAGCGTACGAATAATAATTATCGATTTGTACATTCTTTTATGTGTCAGTTAGATTCGGAATCTTCTTATTTTTTTAGATTAAAAATGGCGTCGGCGTACGAAAAGAATGTAGTACCAACAATCTTTCAAAGTTTTACGTATATCAATCTCAAAACACCAAACTTGATCGATAATTAAGTATCAGACAATAGATTGTGTATCGCGTTGTCAGATGCATTCAATGAAAACAGAGTAAATGTGAGATTAAATTATGTGAAAAGTAAGTAGAGGTAATGACTGATGAATTAGACAAAAGTAATCAGTGTGCTATTACGAAACTCGAAATACAATTAGGAATTGTTTCCCTCGCACTTACTTCAATGAACTATATACGGGAGCTAGTTGCTGGCAACCCAAGATTTTTTTTGTAGCGAGTTTTACTTGGCTAATATATTGGATTTTGCTTAATATTTTTTGGCAAGGCATTTTGTTTGTGAGCAATTTTTTGTATGCCTTTTTTACACTTGGCGCACCATTTTTGTTTTGAGAAAACATTTTTGGTTGTATTTATTTCTCTCCCCGCCCTCTTTTTCTCTATCGATCTTTCTGTTTACGAGAATCATTTGAAAACATGTCAATGACTTGCTGTCAACCACGCGTAGGTTAGATTCTTTTTATTCTAACCTTTGTCAAAGAATATAGGTGTACATAGAAGTGCAGATCCTATGGTTCGCCTGAAGCTGCGCAGAAACTGGAGTACGCACCAAAAATGACGAAAATACGTGGTACTCCAGTTTCTGCGCAGCTTCAGGAGGAGCATAGGATCTGCACTTCTATGTACATCCATATTCTTTGCCTTTGTTAGTCCGGGTCTAAGCAACGTACGAATAAAAATTATCGATTTGTACGTTTTTTAAATATAACGTGTCAATTGGATTCTAAATTTCGTTGTTTTAGGTTAAAAATGGCGTAGGCGACGAAAAGAATGTAGTATTTAGCCTAAAAATAAATTATAGAGACTGATACAAGTCGGTAGAATTTTATTGGGTCTAATCGTATGTTATCATTTCTATTTATTCGGACTTTGATTAATTTATACAAATTGAATCGTTGTTATTAGTTTCGTTTTCTAGGGGTTAAATACGGATTTATAATCTCTATATTATAAAAAGATTTTGCCGCCGCCGCTGCTGTTGGAAAAATTCAGACCCTCAAAAGCTCGAATTTAGGGATTTAGAAAAATTCGGGTTTTTGATAGCCCGAATTTTTCTAAGTTCCACAATGGCCCAAAAAGGCCGGATTTTTCAAAGTTCCGAATGGAGCCCCAGGGCCTGATTTTTCTAAATCCCTTATGAGCAATAAAAAAAAAACGGTAACCCGAGCGCGCGAAAAAAATTTCAATCATTTTTTTTTTTTTTTATTAAAAAAGAATTCGAAAAAATGTCAAACATTTTGATGAGGAGGTTTATGAGGGACAGAGGAGGGATTCCGGAGGGATAGAGGAATTTCATGCGAGTGGTATTAAGTTGGCGATGGAACTGTAAAAAATATAAGATTCGAAATATTAAACTGAGGTTCTGAAAGCACGCGAGCCATAACAGCCCCTAGTTTGAGTTTAGTTATAATAATATTGTAGGATAGTTTATGATAATAGTTTATAATAATATTGTAGGATATGGAAGAAACATACAGGATTTCGATCGTAAATTTATGTTAGTACTTCGTAAATTCGCGGATCAACGTTCGTATTCGAAACGATAGCATTTTTTAAAATAGTTTTCTATCATTTATTTTTACCATGGTAAACTCCTTCAGTATTTTTACCTTCTCTTGGACGCTATTCAACAGTGAATAATTGGCGAAGCTCTTTCCATGAATTTTACGCTTTGTAATAAATACTTATTAATCGATTATTAATTGTATTCATTTATCATTTTCATTAATTGTTTGAATACGTTATTTATGGAATATTTCGTAACTTTTTTGTTTCAGTGACTATCTTATCACTTGGATAAAAAATTCCTTGGCGAAGAGGTGTAGCTGAAGAGAAATAAAAAAATAAAAAAAAAGTAACGGCGAAGTTTGCGATAGGGTATAGCGGTCGGTACTATCATCCGGCTATCGCAACCCGTCGCCAACGTCACCACCCCGTAAAGGGGGTGGTGTTTCAGAGTTTAGTGTCGCGGCGATGGTGGCAGCTGCCACCTCTACGGCCACCGCCACTGCCTGTGTGGTGGCCATGCAGGACCGCCAGGACATTCCCTCACAATTTAATCAGGTAGATAGTAACAAAAATTTTAATAAAAATATTTAAGGAAAAAGAGTTAGGCCCAAATTACTGATATTCATTGACAAATTTCTAAAAAAATCTATTTTTATTAAAAAATTGTAACTTCCCAAATTTTAAGAAGAAAAAAACTACATTCATGCAGAAAGAATTATTCTTGTGTACAATTGAGCAATCTTTACGAATTTTGAGCTCACAATTTATTTCAGGAAACTGTGAAAAAGTTGAAAAGCCCATAAATTTCTTATAGACGGATGCTTTTTCCATAGAACTAAAAAATCATTGTTTCAAAGTTCAAAAATATATATATTTATATCTGACGGCGACACCGGCGACCAATCAGATTACGAATAAATGGCTAACAATGGATTGCGCATTTGTCGTCCATGAACTTTTTAATATAGGATTTGTAAGATGGGATTCAATTTATATGTGTTAATAATTGTAATTTTTGTTGAATTAGATGCAGAGTCAACACGGGATGCTTCACCAGTCATACGCCACTGGTGGCTATGCCCAAAGAGGCCCAATGACTGGAATGGGCCCCGTTGGAATGAGCAACTTTAATAGTATGAATGCCATGGGTCCGGCAATGCATTCGATGAATTCCATGAATTCCATCAACAGTATGAGCGCGATGAACGCCGTTAATCCCATGACGATGGGTGGAATGAATGGCATGACTACTCATGTTAACTCTATGAACAATATGGGCAGCATGGCGATGAATAATATGATGGGAGGAAACAGCATGCAGATGAACAAAATGAGTATGCAGGTGGGTATTTCCAAATTTTATTTAGTAACAAGAATATTTAATCCGAATTATATCTAGGTATTGTTTATTTTAAAACGTGAAAGCAAACAAAGTAATAGAAAGAAAATCTGAAATAGGAATTTTTAGAGTTGCAGAGTCATTGTTCATTGAAGTGAAGTGTTACACATGAAAAACGTTATCCGCATTTCCGTAAACAAAACTTATACGAATGAATTGAAATTTTATGCATCAGCGCAAAAACGGCGCATAAAATTCCCCTTTATATTTTCCATAATTTTGCTATTACAAAACATGAATATGTTTACACTTTATTTATTGTAAAACGTTATAAAGTTGAAAATGAGTTTGTAAAATTTAGCTAAAAAAGAAAGAAAGAAAAGAGAGCAACATTTTATTCCCTGTATTTGTCTCAATGATGATTTATGAAGTTTTGTGTAATTTTATTGAGTCGTCTTTTAGAAAATACGGATAAAGCGCGTGTATTATTTAAAAACTTGTAAGAGTAAAGATTAGCGTAGAAATCGTTTTTATACTTAAAAATTACATGCTTAATGGAAATGAAATTTTTTAAAATAATTCTCAGGCACAACAGCAGCAGCAACAAGGTTACCCAAGGAGATTGGCTCCTTATCCGAATCCAGCGATGCACATGGTTCACAAAAGACAGCAACATCATCAGCCGCAACAGCAACAGCAACAAATACCTTACGCAGGAGCGAATCCATCGGGAATTCAGCCTGGATTTAGCAACATGCCCAGCGGTCAATATCCCACCAATTATCCAGGAGCAAGAGCCAACTTTCAGCCTCAATATCCTCCGATGCAGCCGATGAATCCAGCTGCTAATAATTTTGGAAACAGTGCTATGATTCGCGGTACGAGTATGAGGCAATCGACGCCCGTTTACAATCCAACGATGTCGCAAAACGGCCAATATTATGGTACAAACGGCGTTGGTGTACCTACGGCGGTCAGTATGGGACCTACGACTGTTGCCAATCAATTTGTCGGGCATCAGCCAAACGCAGGTTATGGAACTGGACCATCGTATCCTCCGAGCAATCAGTATCAACAGGAAGTCGCTACCATGAGAACAGCGGCCGCTGGAAACATGAGTTACCAGCACAGTCCAATTCCTGGGAATCCGACGCCTCCACTCACACCCGCGAGCAGTATACCTCCTTATATGAGTCCGAATCCTGATACGAAATCCAACTTCAATGAAATCAAGACTCCGGTCAATATACAAAGTAAGTGGCCTTCACTGTTAGAAAAAATTGCAAGTTTTTATTCATAAACACGTCATCGAAATTTAATATACAATTGTGGTACAATATTTATGTACTTTTCCAGTAACATTAAAGCGAATTATTAAAATTCAAGTACTTTTACTGTAAAATTAAAGTAAATCATTGAATGTGCTGTACCATACATTAATTTTACATTACACTTGTATACTAAATTTAATATACTAGTTTATGAATTAAAACTTCCAGTAAAAGTACACTAAATTTCAAGTGATTTTTTTTACAGTGTTGTTTATTTCAACAAACTTTGCGCATTTTCGTTTCTGTTTCGAGTTTTGTTAACTTGATCAGCAGTGATGCGACGATACATGAAAAAATATCGATTAAATAATTTAAAAAAAACGAATTATCGATTCGATTAATCGGAATAAAATCAATCGATTGTAAAAGAATCGATAACAAAACTGATTTTCATCTCAAGTATTGAATAATTATAAAACAAAATTAAAAATAAATAGGCACAATTAACTAGACGACATCTGATTGGCTGCGGCTCTCGTTAAGCCTCTCTGATTAACCAATTCCTTGTGCCCTATCTAGTTTCACCGCGATTTCGCTGTCTCGCTATATATATTTCATGCAAAAATCTTTGAGAATCGATTATGAAAAGAATCGTGGGAAAATAATCAACCGTCTAAATACTCGATGAATAATCACGATTAATTCATGAAAAAATAAACTATTCTCGTATAATCGAATCAGAATCTCGCATCCCTGTTGATCAGATTATTGAGAAAAACTCGATTAAAGGGTTAAAATCCACGCGAACTCGGAATACACACAAAGATATTGATTGAAATAAAAAATACTAAGGAATTTATTGACGAGTAAAATTCGAGATTTGCAAGTTTGTTTAACAAGTTATTCTTTAGACTTATTCTTGAGTATAATCGAGCTCAACTGTTCTCCTTCGAGATTCTTTCTAGACTGAAGTGCATTGTGGCGTTTTACTGAAATTCGTCCGAAAATCGGTGCGTTAACATTTAATTCCCGATCACCTTGTGTACTGACTCCGATCTGAGTCAGCAAAGTTATGCGCTCGATTCGCTCGAACGCTCGAATTTAGAGCTTGAAAATAATTATCACTGGGAGTTATTTATAAGAATTTAAAAAAATATATAATCCAGAGATAATTCGGGGTGTAAATTTGGCCACAAAATAACATCGATGGCAAATGATGAATAATGAATATTAGAAAATAAATTACCTTCTTCATTAATTTAATTTCTGTGGCTATTTAAAATTAATTTGTGGAAATAAAAAAGTTTCTTTAAATTATGTTTTGAGATATTTTACTGCCGATAATTGACTGTCTTTATTTTTTATCTAAGAATTTGTGGAAATAAAAAAGTTTCTTTAAATTATGTTTTGAGATATTTTACTGCCGATAATTGACTGTCTTTATTTTTTATCTAAGAATATTATGGAGAATTAACAAAATGAGAAAATTGAAAGTATAATGGAACTTTGTTATTTAGTAATTTTTATGAATTTATCGATTGATTTGCTCGCAGAAGACGAAGAGTTGAGACTAACATTCCCCGTGAGGGATGGAATTATTCTCCCGCCGTTCCGGCTGCAACACAACTTGGCTGTGAGCAATCACGTATTCCAATTAAAATCGACTGTTCATCAAACGCTAATGTGGCGACCGGATCTCGAGCTCCAACTGAAATGTTTCCATCATGAGGACCGGCAAATGAACACGAATTGGCCGGCGAGCGTTCAAGTTTCGGTGAACGCAACTCCACTTGTTATCGATAGAGGCGAAAATAAATCTTCTCACAAACCGCTGTACCTCAAAGACGTTTGCCAACCTGGTCGTAATACGATTCAGATCACCGTATCGGCATGCTGTTGCGTAAGTAAAAAAAATAATAATACATTCCTTGCAAAAAATTACAAACAATTCCCATCACAGTTAAAATACATATCGAATAAATCGTTGGGGAAATTTTTCTATTTCATATTGCAATCTACGAATTTCCCTATGGGATTAGGTTGATCACTAAGCGAAAAAATTATCGTCCTATTTTTTATATCGGTGGCAAAAATTAATCAGTAATTTTTTGAAAAAAATCTCACATTGAAATTTTCTAAATAATTCCACAGATTTTTCACGAAATTCTTGGATTTTCACAGAAATATTACAACTTTTCTCATGATTTAAGACAATAAGGAATTGCACATATGGAGAAAATCTGAGGAATTCTGAGTCAATTTTTCACTAGGAATAAATTTACATGCTGTGATATTAATTGTTAAAGAATACTTAAAATAATAAATCGTGCTTTTTCTGGAAGTGAGATATTAAAATAAGTTACTGAAGACATAATTAAAAAAGAATAATAATAACCTAACAACTAGAGTAACTAGCTTACTAGTTACAAAGAATTCATGCAGTTTTGGACACGATCGATAATCGTTCGGTTTTTTTTTCTTTTCTTATTTTGCACAGTCGCATCTCTTCGTTCTCCAACTAGTCCACAGACCGGGCGTACGAAGTGTTCTTCAAGGATTATTAAGAAAAAGGCTGCTGCCCGCGGAGCATTGTGTGACGAAAATCAAGCGAAACTTCAGCAACACGATATCGAACAACGGAATGCAGTCTGAGAAAGATGTTATCGAACAAACAGCGTTGAAGGTAAGCTTTGATTCCCAATATTTGCACGATGTTTTTCATGTACCACAAGCGCGCAATTTAAGGTAGTAACAATTTTAACGCGACAATTTTAATCAAAAGATTCGTTCCCTGCTAATAACGTAAAAATTTTAACGCGATAATTTTAACAAAAATTTTCATTCCCTGCTAATAAAGTCTAAGAAATCTATCATTTAATCGGAATATCATATAAAAATCATAGAAATATTAGAAGATTTCTGATAGTACCAAAAATGTCGCTCTTCCAAAGACAAAATAAAAAAAATTAGACATTCAAACAAACTGCATTTTTTAAATGAATGAATTGTTTTCGTTGTTTTGAAGATTAACATTGAAACGTGTCGATTTTACTTGCTTCGTATACGGTTTATATTTTTGTCTTGCCAAGGTCGAGTATAAATATCTCGGCTAAAAGATGGCCAAGCTTTTTTTAAATTTCTCGATGTTTAGATTAGATAAAATCCAGAATCTGTAGGTTAATTGTTATCAAATTCTTAAAAAGATTATTTGGATGGTTTATTACCTTAATTTACGAGGATCAAAGGCGTTCCCATATTCTTATTCTTCGTGCAGTTTCAACCCCAAAGCCGTACGTGAAAACTATTGCGCATGTGCAATTTTTCTTTCCAGGCTCGATGGAAGTAATGTGGGAATCGTTACCAATTCAAGTTACATAAAAATTTCCGAAAAGTTATCCATTTGATGCCCACAATGTATATCCCAAATGTTCACCTAAACAATAAACATTTTTAATGTCATTAAAATTGATTTGTTGGAATGATGATTAAATGTTATTAAAAGCATTAATGAAATATCAATAACACAACAAGCTGAACTCTTTTTTAAAGTGATGAAATCACAAAACGTCCGAAACTGCAATCGGTATTTAAAAAACTGTAATCGTGTTCACTCGGAGCTGATTAACATTGTAAACCAAAGCAAATTTTTGACTCTCTAGATAACATATCATTCGAACATATATACGATCTTCTTTTAATCGTGTACCAAACGCAGAGTTGTAAAACCGTAATTATTTTTTAAACAAAATTACATGCTACAAACGGCTTTGTAATTATGTTTTTATAATAATAGTTTGCAGTGATTATAATATAATGGGTAAATTTTTTAATAGAGGCATAAAATATTAATTCCCCATAAAATTTAATGACAACGTTATCGAAAAAATGGAGAAATACTCTTAATGCATTGCTAAAAATTCGATTTTTCTTAAAGCTATTCAATATTTCACATCTAATTTTACAATCGCTACAGGGAATCATTACAAATTCGTAACTACAAGACAAACGGTTCTGTAAACTTTATATCGTATTAAGTAATGGGGACTTACAACACTGACTAAATGTATAAATTCGAACAATATAGTTAATTAAAATTACCTATAAAAATGGGGAAACAATTGACTCTAATAAGATTGCACAAATCTAATCTACACCATTTCCACTAACACGATTTGCCAAGCCTGTAAAGAAGGCATATCAGAAAATTTAAAACATATAATTTCGGAATGCCCCGCCTATGATTCGTTAAGGAGTCGCTATTTATCAATGACATTTCTCCCACTAGCCCCTGAAGTATTATCCAAAGATCAAGCGTACAAACTAGCAGTATTTATTATGGATTGTTGTAAACGAAGAGCGTTTATTCTATCGGAGTAATTCTTATTGCCCTATGGCCGTGTTAGCATCGTGAAAATCTTAGTGTATAAGTTGATATTTGTAATACACTCGTTTCAGTACCGACTGTATTATTATTCTCTCTGTTGATAATGCGTGCAAGCTAGCAATATTTGTTATGGATTGTTGCAAAATAAGAGCGTTTATTTAATCTAAGTAATTCTTATTGTCCTATGGTGACAAATTAGTAACATTTTCTACCTACAAACAAATAAACAATTGATTGATAATAAGATTGCACAATTAATATCGTTATTCTTTCCAGGTTTCTCTGAAATGTCCCATAACATGCAAACGTATAACACTACCAGCGAGAGGGCACGATTGCAAGCATATACAGTGCTTCGACCTCGAATCTTATCTTCAATTAAATTGCGAACGTGGCTCCTGGAGATGTCCAGTTTGCAGGTAAGTCTCAATACGATCGCTAAGCAATATTATATTCAATCGAGGCAATTCTTCCAATTCAAGTTTATAACTTTCTCTAAAAAATATTCACCGCCGCTTCAAATAATATTCGCGATTAGCTAAATATTTTTTTTTCTTTTATTCTGAAACAATGTTTTTTAAGCTACTGATTTTTTTTTAAATTATTTTTTCGCGACTTTGGTATGTAAAATTTGAGTTTCAAACAGCTCAAATTTTCATCCAAAATATTAATTCTCTATCATTTCGGTAATAAATAAGTAGAATATAGAGTGAACAAGTTAAATTACATAGTTTGTGATTTAAAATTTTAGTACATCTAAAAAAAAAGTCTCCGGAGTAAATATTATTAACGAATTTGTGTTGAATTGTCGTTTTGTAGTGTTAATTCGATTGTTAAGCAATGTTATATTAAATCGTGACAATTCTAATTCTGGTTTTCCGGTAATATTAACAGTAAACCTGCGCAACTGGAAGGACTGGAAGTCGATCAATACATGTGGAGCGTTCTCAACAGCGCGCTGAACACCACCGAATTCGAGGAAGTGACGATAGACTCAGCCGCGAATTGGAAACCCGCCAAGAATATTGCCAACATTAAGTCCGAGGAGGAAAGCAGCGACTGCAAGAGAATTACCAAAGCGATGTCGCCGGGAAGCATGAATATGCCGACGATGAATAATTGGGACATGAATCAGGCGTTGAGTCCTTATATGCCGCCGGATATGAACAGCATCGTCAGCGGATCTATGATGAATAATACGATACCGAACAATTATCCTAACAATAATGTTAATCATCGAAATTCGTCCGGTAGCGGAGGAAATTACGATATTAGTGCCGGCACGACGACAACGACCACGATCACTTCCACTGTCGGCGCTGTTGCCGGAGCCGGTGTTACCACTACAACTGCTACAACCGCCGGGAATAACGAATATTCCAATGGCGCGGGTCCTCTCTCGCATTTGAGCGATTCCGTTAATTCTCTCGATCCGCTCAACGCCATGGAAAAATCACTACACGATCAGGTACGGCACATTTTTCTCATTGGATTATTTAGTTCAATAAGTTTGTAATTTTCTCTGAAAATTATTCACAATTGCTTCAATAATATACGTGATTACGTTAAATGTTTTCTGTTATTCCGAAAAGATCACATTGTTTTTGCTTCTTCGTAGGGGAAGCTTTGTTTTCATGAAAAAAAAAAAAAAAAAAAAAATTCGAGACTTTTATATCAAGAATTGTCCAAAAGGTCCAGAAAAGTGATCTAGAAAAAAAGGAGTTGTATGGATACAACTCCGAAAATTCGAACGCCGATAACTCAAGAACCGTTTTGTATATCGAGCTCAAATTTAGCACACAAGTGTAGCAGCAGATCCTCTTCAACTGTAGCAATTTTGGACAAAATCTGTGCAAAAATTTCGATTTTATGTCGATTTGAATTTTTTTTTAAAAGGAGGTGCGCGCTCTAACTTTCGTAAAATTTAGTCCATTTTGCTAAATAGTTGGTCATAAGAGCAGGTGCACTCAACGTTGTTTGGTATTGAATTTGGCTCGAATCGGTAAAGTGGTTCAGATTTTATGGAATTTAGAATTTTTCAAAAAATTGATATTATCGCTCTATTGTAACTTTTTCAAAACTTGAGATAGCGAGCTTAAGTTTTGTATATAAATAAAACAATATTCAGCCATTATATATGTATAATTTAGTGACGAACGGTATGAAATTTTTGATTTTATGGAATTTTGAATTATTTAAAAAAATATACGTTATCACATTTACTTTCGGAAACGCTCTAATAAAAACGAAATAACGGAATACCGAAATAGAAAACGCGAATTTACAACAAGTTTATTGATCTAATTAAAACAAGGATGCAAAGTAGAACCTTGCACATTGCTTCCTCATTATTTTTCGCTTTTTACAAAGCTTCCTCTATGAGGAAGCCAAAATTAAATAACATACTTCCTCAAAGAGGTAGCTTTGTAAAAAGCGAAAAATAATGAGGAAGCAATGTGCAAGGTTCTACTTTGCATTCTTTTTATGACTCTAATTAATTCGTTCAAGGCGTGGTAATTTCCTGAGTATGATATCCGAATGATTATTGTTTCAATATTTTTTACCCGGTTTGTTTATTAATTTTCATTGAGTTGGTAGTTCAATAAGTTTGTAACTTTCTCTGAAAAATATTTGCCGTTGCTTCAATAATATACGCGAACAGCTAAATATTTTCTGTCTTTTATTCTGAAAAGTTCATGTTATTTTTAAGACACTGATTTCATTGTATTCATATTGTTTTTCTTACGATTTTATTATTTTGTTGCCATTTCGGTGATGTAAAAATTGAGTTTCAAACAGCTAAAATGATCACCCAAAAATATGTGATATTGAATTTTTATGATTTCGGTAATCTATAAATAGAATGAAGAATGAACGAGTTAAAGACACAGTTTGTGTTTAAAAATTGTAATCCATCTAAAGAAAAATCTTCTGCGTACATATTATTTACGGATTTGTGTTTTATTGTTGTTTTACAGATGCCACACACTCCCCATACACCACATACGCCACACACGCCGCACACTCCCGGTGGTGGAAATAGCGGACCCCCAAGTGTACCGCCGGCCTCTCAGGAATCTACCGGAAACCACAATAATTCGGGAAATACGACGACCAACATAACCAACGACAGCGCGGACATACCTTCGGATTTGAATTTCGATCCTGCTGCTGTAATCGACGGTGAAGGAACCGGTCAAGAGGCGTTGAACGTAAGTTAAAATCGCATATCTCGATATTAAAATAAATATGTATTTGTTGAATCGATATTTAAAATCAACAAGTGCACTTATTTCATCGTTCTACTTTTTTTTTGTTACCATGGGGTGTATCAATATATATATATATATCATCTGTCTTTGTTTACTGTAAAAAAAAGGGGTACTATCGTATCAACATCTTGTTTTAAGTTACATACAATTCTACTTAAATAAATATTACATTTGTATTAAAAGAAGTTTATATACTGAGTGGTGATAAATTCGGTCTAAGAATCAACAGTATTGCCAGACACTTCGTATTACGAAACAAAATTGATCGTATCGGTAATAGTAATAATAAATTCCAAATTTTTATTTAAGTTGCAAAGCATTCATTTGTTTTAAGTCACAATTACTCTCAAAAAGTGTTTGATAATGTCAACATTTAAAAAAAAAATTATATTATATTTAATATCCTGCGAATTCTTTTCGTGTTGCATTTTCTAAACAAATTTGTCGGTGATTAATCTTTAAACTTAGTAATGTAATCAACTCTAATGCATGAATGCAAAAACATGTTACAAGTTCAAAATTAAACTTTCCCTTAATGTCTAATTTTAAAAAAATGCTTTGTCGAATGATTTTTAAATGGCAATACATTTTCTTTACAGCTGTTGCCAGACAACGTGGTTGATCCTATGGAGTTGCTTTCGTATCTGGATCCACCGGATTTAAATACACCGCCGAGCAGTGGAGCGAGTAGCGGTAATCCATCGTCGAGTGACGATATATTAGCACTTTTTGAATAAAACCTTTCAACTCTATCGGTTATTGCACAGATACGAGCAAGAAGAAAAAAAAAGTATAATCAAATTACACGTGTCCCTAAGATTGGGCCGGGGAGGCGAACGTGGCCGTTTTTTCGACACGAGTCTCCAGATTGAACATGTTCCTAATTTAGAGAGGATTCTTATATAGTTTAGTCTCGGACGACGATTAGAGACGAATGGAGATGATAATAAAAATAGATAAACGTTGAGAAAAGTGAACGGGTTATGGAATGGTAGCAGGGAGCAAGGAAAATGAGAGATTACTGTGGGTGCTCCCACCTAAACAATGGTACAAACAATCTTAGCTCTAATAGAAGTATTCCTATTGACGCAGCTGATGGGGTAACTTAAGTTTAACAAAAAAAAAAGAGAGAGAAGAACCTCCGTCGCATAGCATTCATTACGCAGAGAGAAAAAAATACTGCGCTAATGCTTTTGTTTATAAAGACTATACCGCAATGGACCAGAAGATTTCACAATCAGCCGATTATCGTATGAGCGCGACAGTCATTTTGTCGATTGGCAAACGTCGAATCTTGTATAACTGTCCCGAATATTGTTGCAAATATTTTATCGCAACGATGTGAAACGTTATTCCCTGTGCTATGGTCTTTATGCGATATTAAGGACGGTTGTGCCGATTTTATGAAGAAAAAAAAAGCATGTTTAATTTTTTTTTTTACGACAAGAAATCGTAACTCATGTATTTCATCAATCGTAACAATGATTTGACGACATTGAAAAATCCCCAGATTCGAATATAACAAATTGTAGAAGGAGTTTTATTTTTTACTCAATATCATTTTCACAATGTTTTTTTTATTTTACGAAAAATAAAAGTCCTCCAATTTTGAGAATATCCGGAACTGAGAATTTTTTTTTACATGATGAAAAATCCATTGCGAACAATCGATCGTTTGGGATTTTTAAGGCGATTGTTTGTATTGATTGAAAAAAAAAATTAAACACGCTTTTTTCGTTTGTAATCGGTAGTGGAAACTCTTGTATGGAAACAAGCACAAAACGAGCGGTCTATACGTGCATTCAAGGCTATGAAGAACCTACGAAAGGAGGTGGAATTTAGGCGTTAAATTTAATTTGTAAATAATTTTAAATCGATCGTAGGTCGAAATGACCTGAATTCGATATAACGGATGCAAAATAACGTCGCTAATCGATGAATACGATAGCTGACGTCGCATCTCATTTCCTTTAATTATTATTATTTTTCAACGATGATGAACGACAAGAGAACATAGCAAACACATGGAAATAAAAAGTCACAAGGGGCTGCGAGATTTGGCATTGCAAGAATTATTCATGCTTTTGTGATGTCTCCCGAGATTACGTGGAAAAAAAAAAAAAAAAAAAAAAAAAAAAAAAATTCATTTCTCTAACGTTTGTAGAGTACGAGTAAATTTATCAACGGGTTTTTATCCTCGCGACAAAATAATACGAAAAACCAAACCAATTGAACCAGTATTACTGCTGTGTCCTAACATGGCAATCAATTGTCTTTTTGCAAATTAATCATTCATCGAATACTGGCCAAAAGAAATATCGCCGATTTCACGCTGATAGGCGGAAGATATAATAAAAAGACAACAAAAAAATGTTGATTAAATGCGAATCTTGTGAAATTGAGTAATCTGGCTGGCTTGGAGTCTTAAAAAAACGATAAAAAAGCGGTTGTGTCTAGCCGAATGTATGAAAAAAAAAACTGCCAGATCAAGAGGCACCGTTCACCACCCCCGCTTGTGCACTAATTATTACATTTATGTGGACATTTAAACGAAGGGTTATACATGAAGTGATTTACGTAGATTACACAAATTTTTTAATATAAAACGACAAAAAAAAAGAAAAAAAAAAAAGAATGAACAACAACAAACAAATGTGTATTTATATTCTGATGTGCTGGACGGAATAGCGCTCGCGGCAGAATTAGATGCGGTCAAGTTTCTATTCATAATAATTCTAGTATTATACATCATTGCGGCTAGTTTTTAATATTAACGCGTAGAATTTAAAAGGCGAACGATTGTATATTATTTGTATATATGACAAATAGATTTATAATATAAGAAAAAGTGGCAGATACTTATTGGCCAGTTATAAACAGTATAAATGACTATCTGAATTATTTCACAGAACCAAAATGTGCGAGTTATGTATAAAGATTAACTTAATTGTTAATGAGTAAAATGAGCTGGAATATTACTATTCGTGTACACAAGAAGGTGATACCGAATGTATTGCTGGTTCTCGCGTTAGTTACATATTATTACCCGTCTATTAACGATCTGCATACCTTCAAAGTTTATTCACTGTAATCTTTAATTCTTCCAACAAGTAGCGATAGCAACTGTGTTGCGAATGTAAATAAGTATTAATTACTATCCTAACAATATTAAAATACACGCGTTTCAACGTCAAAAAGCTGTCGAATTTTATAGTTACCCGGAGAAAGAAATATGGAATGAAATTGGAATTTGAAGAGGGTAACCAAAATCAACGAAAACTGTAGTTCGTATTTCTCCATTTCGTTTTTTCTGACGTAAAAAAGCAGAGATTGTTGTCCTCCGTTAAACAATTTAATAAAATCAAAACCCCATAAGAAACAATCGATCGTATCAAATTTGCCAACGATTTTTTTCTACCGAAATGAAAATTTTAAATACGTTTCCGTCTATTGGTAAACTAGTCGAATCGATTTCAAAAGTATTTGGAAAATTAAGCTGTGGATTTCAGACAAAATTATGCGAATGATATCGATAAAGTAGGAAAACAAACAAAACATTGTATATTTTCTAAATTAATTTTTTTTAAATCTGGTATCGTATTTTTTTTACGGCAATGCAATCAATTTATTTCAATTAGTATAAGATTTTTTTAAAAAATGCTTTGACCGAGAGGACAAAAACATTGATGATTCGCTCCAGGTTTCTATAGATCTCGTTGCGGCTATTAATAGACATATTACCAACTTATCTATTGTTAGATAGTCAGCCATTGAACTTAACTCTCCATCGAGGAAGATGAAAAGTTCGCAAAATATTCAAATTAGACTCGAGTGTATGCAGACTCGTTGTCGAACAGAAGGAAACAAAATGACTTAGAAAAATTCAATGTACGAATAAGAAAATAAGGAGAAGGTCGATTAAACAGCCGCGACAAATTTTAATACATAACAGACCAGTTTATAACAATAATGGCTAACACGACGTTCCCCGATAACAATTAGGAACATCTAATAAAAACAAAATTTAAATATCAATCTTTTCTGTCTTGAGTTCTCTTCGTAGAGCCGCGTCACCATCCCAAGACATTTTCAGACGTGCAGGAGAATTATTATGCAAGGATAGGCAATTTAAAAAAAATTAAAGTGTACTCTAAATACTTTTTGTTTTATTTTTGTCTTCAATTTTTTTCTTCGCTCATTTAATATTTTTAGCTCTCATATTTCGAAGCAAACAAGTATTTTAATATTCCTAATTTTTTTAAAATACTCATGTCTACTGTGATGAAAATATAGGCAGTTTTTTTTAAATTAGAAAATAATTAATTAAAATTAAAGTTATTAAATTTTCCTCGAACTATTAATATTTTTTAGCGCTCTGATAAAAATTAATAATATTTCAATGCAATCAGTATTTTGAATACACTTTCGATTCAAATAGAATAATTGACATGACGATCCCAAGACATTTTCAGACGTGCAGGAGAATTATTATGCAAGGATAGGCAATTTAACAAAAATTAAAGTGTACTCTAAATACTTTTCGTTTTGTTTTTGTCTTCAATTTTTTTCTTCGCTTATTTAATATTTTTAGCTCTTATATTTCGAACCGAACAAGTATTTTAATATACCTAATTTTAAAAAAATGTTTATGTTTACTGTGATGAAAATATAGGCAGTTTTTTTTTTAAATTAGAAAATAATTAATTAAAATTAAAGTTATTAAATTTTCTTCGAACGATTAATATTTTTTAGCGCTCTGATAAAAATTAATAATATCTCAATGCAATCAGTATTTTGAATACACTTTCGATTCAAATAAAATAATCGACACGACGATTTTCATATAAATTATTCAAATATATTTTTAAACAAATTGTCAGAGATACAATAAGGTATGTACACACAATTCTGACTCACTTCCATGCGAATTACACACGCGCACAGCACTGCCTTACCCTAAATATGTATAATATACTATGGGTATCGCATACAGCATGTAAACTTGATGCTAATCGAAGGAATTATTACGATCGTCGTAATCTATACGCGCTTTATTTTGTTATTAATTATATCCCAATAAATTGGGCTCTCGAATGACGAAGAAGATGTGACGATAAGCACGGCTAATCGAATCCGTGTCGTTAATTATCGATGCGTATCATCTTAATCACGTCGCACACGCGCATTTTTTTTAAATGGTAGGCAGTCACCTCCGACGAACCGAAACACGATATCCACAAGTCAGTAACATCAACAGGAGCAACGTCACGATCCCGTTACCGTATTTACAAATTTATGATTATCACCTCGGTCTTTTATCGTCTCAACTTGCAATGTAACTAGAATCAGCCTTTGAGAATTCAGCAGCAACATGTTTATCTCGTTACTTTTAAATACGCGCCTATTGTTTATTAACCACGTGACATTATTTATTATTTTACAAAAAAATTCCTATGCGATATACAACTGGATTTTCTTCAATTTTTCTCTCATTTTCATCTTGTTTCTTCACTACATTAAATGAAAACAAAAAAATGGTAAAAAGTAATTTTGTTCATTATATTAATGAACTCTTTTGTGATTCTATGTTTATTGAGTAAAAATCAACAGTTTTATAACTCGCAGGTAATTTTTATAATGCGATTGATAATAAATAAATTGTGGAATAAACACTGATAAAAAAAAAGTGCGTATTTTGAATTAACGAAAATAGCTCGAAGTTCCGTTTATCGAGTCTATGATGCGGCAGAAATAAATTCCATTCCCGATCGTTGAGGTCTCCTAGTCCAAGTTCTCGTAGTTACTCCAATATTCGGACAAGTGCAAAGTCTTTGGCCGATTATCAGAGGATAACTATGCGTGATTCGTGCTTTTGCTAAATTAAATTAAATAACCGAGGTTTAAAAAGTTGCGGGATCACTGAGAGAGGAATACGAAGACGAGGAACCACCGAACAATCACGCGATGCGCAATCTCGTTGCGTCGTCGTCAACACAATCATCAATTTCAGTGTCGTTCGATGAAGAGATTCGGCTAATCAGTTAAAATGGAACTTAAACTGGAAAGGCGAACCGTGGAAGTGATGAAATTCTTGGAAAGGCGATTGATGCTTGCCCGACTCGGGATCAAGAGGATCTTCGCCTCGATCGAACCTTGCCCTTTTTTCCTCGTCCGTCAAAACCTCTTTAGCCGCCGCAATATCGATAAATTTCTTCTCAGCTCTTTTCTTCTCGTTTATTTCGGGAAAATTATCAGGATGCCACTTTTGCGCAGCTTTCCTGTAAGCTTTTATCACCTCACGTTTCGACGCTGTCCTCGGAACTCCGAGGATTTTGTAGTAATCACGAGTTTCGGAAATCTTTTGACGCTGCTGAGCTTTTTGGAGAAGTTCTTTGGCTCTTTGCAAACCAGAATCGATCTCCAGGGCCTCTTTGACTTCTCGTATCGCTGTTGACAAAGAAAAACGGTGAAAAAAAACCGAAATTTATTAATTATATCTATACACAGTAAACTATAAATCTTCACGATTACATTTTCTGTCTATTTCAAATTTTCCAATTCGAAATCTCAAAGTTTTTCCTGACCAAATAATGAAATCGAAAGAATATACTTATTTTCTGTCAATGAGAAATGAAAGTTTAATAAAATATTGTAGAATTGATGAAAATCTACAGAAAGCATTCTGTAAATTTAGACACGTATTTCTTTTGCTCAAGCACTATAAATGTTTCTTTCTAAAACAATGTAGAAGTTACCTTTTTTTTTCAAAACTATCTGTATAGTACAATGGAAAAGTCGCACAAGAATTTTGTTACGAACTTTTGAATGCAAGTTTAACTTTGTATTTAAAATTGAAGAAAATAACTTTTTAAGTATAATCATCAGAAGGATCATTTGTTTGCCAATTGTCACGTCATTTATTTTATATTCACATTTCGGATAATTTACAAGAATATATGTAGACATGACACAAAAATTGGCAATACAGAATATTTAAGCCGTTGTAAAAATCATTATTTATTCGAAAGTCGCATGATGTCGTTAGTAAATTTTTTGATCTCTCCATTTATTAAACCTATACGCCGATATTTCGTTGGATAAATTTTATAGACATCTGTATCGTGCTAAATTCGATTTTTGTAAATGAAACAAAATATATATACATAGAATATATGTTTTTTAGCTCTAAACTTTTAAGTATATAAAAAAAGGATGCAAAGTAGAACTTTGCACATTGCTTCCTCGTTAATTTTCATCTTTCGCAATGCCGCCTCTATGAGGAAGTTTCTTTATTTTATGTTTGACTTCCTCATAGAGGAAGCTTTGTGAAAGATGAAAATTATTGACGAAGCAATATGCAAAATTCTACTTTGCATCCTTATTTTAAATACAAATTGAAGAAGTACGAAAACCAAAATTTTCATAAATTCAAAATTCCATAAAATCTAAACCGTCTTATGTATTTCGTTTAAATTCAGTCCCCATCGTCATTTTTCATTGTTTATTCGTCAAAAACAGTTTGGGCTCATTATGTAAAAAATGGTGGCATCTAGAGAACAGAGATTTTTTTGAAAAATTCAATGTCTTATAAAATCTGAACCACTTTACCAATCTTCATCAAATTCGATATCTGCTACAACTGGATGTTAATTTTACCTTGCAAAATATTTGAGCAGGTTTGGTCAAACTTAACTTGAATAAGAACGAAAACAAATTTTTTTTCGAAAATTCAAAATTTTATAAAATTTAAACCGCTTTATGGATTTTGCTCAAATTCAATACCGACCTTCATTTTTCATTTCTGTATTTGTCCAGAACTATTTAGCTCATTAGATGAAAAATTGCGGAAGCTAGAGAACATACAGACATTTTTCGAAAATATATATATAGGAAGGGGCATTGCTCCTCTATCAGCAGAGTTGTAAATGCCTTAATACTTATAGAAATAACGATGATGATACGATCAGCTCTATAATTATGATTTTATAATAATAACATGTAGCGATTATAATACGATGATTAAACTTTGGGATGGCTGAAAAAATTATTATTTTTCAATAAACATTCACGGTAATCCTTTTGAAAAAATGGAAAAAAATAAGTAATGCATTACTTATTTCTTCCATTTTTTCCACTATTTCTTGCAATATTAAAGCGAAAATTAGTATTTTTTTCAGCTATTCAAATGTTTATACTCTATTTTATAATCACTACGTATTATTATTATGAAATCATAATTACAAAACAAATTGTACTGTAAACTACATCTCGTGAATTAATGGGGATTTACAACTCTGTCTATCAGCGTGTCAAATTTCACAATACAGCGGTTTGAATTTTGCAAGCGTGCCACACACACACACACACACACATACATACGTCCGGATATTTTTTCTAAACCACTTTTCTCGCCGTTTTTGACCATTCTAAGTGTTCTGATATAAAAATCTCGAGTAAATTTTATTCACGAAAACAAAACTTCCTCTATGAGGAAGCAAAATAGCAATAATACTTTACCATCGTCGTACATTTCCGCGGCGAGATTGGCTTCGGCGCTGTCGCAAAGAACGTCGGCCTCTCGGCGAATTTTCAGAGCATCTTGGCAGCTGCTTACAGCTAAGGCTGGATCAGCGTCATTAAGGTAGCACCTGCATAGCAGATGATGAGCGAGGAAACGAACGTTATCGATATTTGTTTCGTACGTGAGAACTTGACTAGCGGCAGTGACGCAACTCTCAGAGTCTCGACTCTCCTCGGCAGAAATGGCATCGTTTAATTTTTTCACTACTTTTTTTACCGTCTTATAAAATGGAAAGCATTCTTTGTGGTCGGGATCCAGCTTCAGACATTCACGAATTTCTCTAAAAACAAAAAACAAAATTGGCATTTCCGTTTAATACTGTTGAATCGATATTTAAAATCACTTATTTCATCGGTCTACTTTTTCTTGTTACCACCATGGGATGTATCAATATATATATATCATCTGTCTTTGTTTACTGTCAAAAAGGGGTACTATGTATCGTATTAACACCTTGTATTAAGTTACATACAATTCTACTTAAATAAATATTACATTTGTATTAAAAGAAGTTTATATACTAAGTGGTGATAAATTCGGTCTAAGAATCAACAAATACTGCAATAATGTAATATTTGATTTGTAATCATTTGTAAATTTAATAATGTAATAATAATAAAATCGTGATACAGTGCAACACCTTCATCTAGGCAAAGTCTTCGACAAAAAAAGAAGAAAAAAATGTCTTTTACAATTTCTGTTTATAACACCATATTTTTATGTAAAATGGATCTTCCCGTTGAAATAAATAAACAAATAAAATAAATAAATATTCCATTGAAATTAATTTGGAATTATTATAATTATTATGCCAACGAATGTTATTTTTAATAATTTAATCTTATCCGAAAAACATAATTTTATCCGCAGTAATATGGAAATAGAGACGACAAAATTGACAAAAACCGCAAAGTAAACGAAAAAAAAATTTCTTTATCTGTTTCTATCCGAAAGTTCGAGCAGGATTCACAAAAGTTGACGAGATTATCTACTCGTTTTTTTCTGGATTCGCGAATATTTATAATTTTGTCCTTTCAAATTTGGTTGCCAATTCTGGCACAATGAACGATTACTATGAGTAAATAAATATATGATAAAAAGAAAATCTTGGATTTACTCACTTCAACGAATCGTCTACTTGTCCCAGCTTGTAAAGCAGAACAGAAAGTTTGTAAAAGCCTTGCGTATTATCCGACAGAAGCTTTGTCGTCGAACGAATGTCGGAAATTGCGTTCATGTAATTGCCAGCTGCTATGTAAGCCTCAGCTCGCAATTCTCTCAAACGTGGAGCCCATGGGCAATTTTCGATTAACTCGGTAATCAGATCCACAGCTTCGGCATACATTTCTTTCTGAACGAGCGCTTCCGCCTCGAGCAATGCATCTCGATATGGTATAATTTTCCACAGCATATCCTGAGCCTCCTTGTTCGAAGGATCCATGGCAAGCTGTATAGATCAACGAATATCTTTATGGTTTTTATAGAGAAATAAGAAGTATTTTCAAATGTCCGATACCGATTTTATTAATTCCTATTAGCAGAGTTTTAAAACCCTACTTATGTTTTCAATAAAATTGATACTACAATTGGCTTTGTAATTATATTTTTATAATAATAATTTGCAGTGATTATAATATGATGGGTAAACTTTTGAATAGAGGCAAAAAATATTAATTCCACATAAAATTTCCCCCAAAATTTAATTAAAAAATCGATTTTTCTTAAAGCTATTCAAAAGTTCACATATCATTTTATAATCGCTACAGGTCATCATTACAAATTCGTAACTACAAGACAAACTGTTCTGTAAACTTTATATCATTAAGTAATGGAGACTTACAACACTGATGCCTATACAATTTGTGCATTTGACCTCAAATATCTAAAATCCCTTTTTACATGACCATTGCAAGGATTTACGAGGCAAAGATCAGCAACTCAAGTTACTTTAAAACATGTACTCTTGGTTAAACCGACAAATTTTTCATTGTTTATAAAAGTGAGTTGGGTTTAATATAACTGTAATGTTTCATATTTTGGGTCATTAAAAATATAATTTTCATACCCCATTTATAAATCCCCATTACTTTTGAAAATAAAAATGTATAGCACATTTATTTTTCCAATTATTATATAATTTAGAAAGATTATTTAGGTTGAAATTTTTTGTAAGTTTTAACAGATATAAGATTTTTTCTGATGTGCAATTGAGCAAGATTGAGGATTTTAGAAATTATTAGCCTACTGGTAATCCTAGAAAAGTGTGAAATTGTTTAAAATTCCATAAATTTCCTGTACTTCATTTACAATAATTAGATACTTTTGCCATAGAACCAAAAAATCTTTGATTCAAAGTTCAGAAAAATATATATTTTTTAATGACATCAGCAGGTAAAAAAGTGAGATATATTTAATTATGTCTGACTTCCTATTCTTAAGGAAATTAATTTTCAATAAAATTTCATAAAGATGTATGAGAAAAAAAATGGAGAAATACAAACATATATTCAACTTGTAAATAAAACACTCTCCCCTTGCGAATGTACTTTTGTATCCCAGAAAAACAGCAATAAAATATGTATGTATGTACAATATGTCTTCAACTATATATTCCAATTTTCTCAAGAAATTTAACATTTGTTCACACTTATTAAAAAATTGTAGTATTTTTATCAAAGCAAATAATTGTTACAAAAATGATAAAAATTACTTCAATTATATAATAAATGTTTAAGAAATAACATGATGGCAATTTGCAATCCTGTTGATGCTAAATTAAATCACGATAATAAATGCGTGAATGATCAAAAAGTTGAAGCAAATGAAAACAATCTAATCGCCTCTACTTCAACATTAGCCGGAATGAACAAAATCAACCTCTGACTCTAAACAGAGTTGTAAATCTCTAATTCTTCTAGAAATATAGTTGATGATATAATTGGCTTTATGATTACGTTTCCATAAAATTAACATATGGCGATTATAATATGATGTTTAAACCTTTGAATAGTTGCAAAAGATATTAATATTCAATTTTATGGTAATATTCTTGAAAAAATAGAGAAAAACATTGCGAAAATAATGGAGGGTTGTACTCTTCAATTTGTTCCACATTTTTTCCCCAGGCTTGATTGAAAATGAGATTTCTTTTCAGGTATATAAAAGTTCACATATCATTTCATAAAAACTACAGGTTATTATTGCGAAATCATTACTGCAAAATGAATTGTACTGACTCTAAAGACTTAATAAAAGTGGCTAAAAGTTACTCTTGATTCTTGAACTCACCACATCATTAGCGTCTCGTTCGGCCAATTCAAATTCTGCTTGTTTGAGCAAAACATTTCCTCTCCTTAGCCTGGCAGCTGTGAAATCGGGTTTCAATTCCAGAACCTTGTCCAAATCGAGCAACGCTAATTTTGCTTTTCCGAGAGCAAGATAAACGGTGCCGCGTTTGTAATAAGTTAAATAATTATTGGAATCTCCATCTGAAAAATCATGATAGCCAAAACTGTATTTTTAATTGTAACGTAACGAAAAAAATAAATCGTGAATTATTTTCAAATAAATAAAAACACTTACCAACTGCTGCATGATAATGCGTTAGAGCATCTTGAAGTTGTCCCTTGGCGAGAAATTCTCTGCCGAGTTCCAAGTGCCTGTCGATTTCGGACTGTGAAACGCCCCCGACAACTATAAATATGTACACGTGAAATTAATAAATACATAAACAAAAAAAAAAGAGTGGTTAAAGAAAACAGTTGTGATGGTGAAGATGTTATATATGAGAAGGTTATGAGCACTAACCACCCAATGATCGATACAATAAAACGAGTAAGAGGCCGCAGTGCTGCATGACGATATACGGTTAAGCTAGTTGAACCTTCCAACAATTTCACTTGAGCGAAAAGTAGCCTCAATCGCTTGGAAAGGGCCGTCTATCTCGCCGATAACACAAAACTCTGTGGCCACACCGCCATTGCGATCGTGGTCTCACGCGATTGGTCCAACGCACTCTATCAATTCGTCTTTGGTAGGTCGAAATGCTTATTGCTGTTGTACATAGAGATACAAGTGCTGCTGCTGCTGCTGCTGCGTGCTGTAATTCTTACTGCATGTTAATCTATCCCCCACCTACTTCACATCGCTTACGTTTCGTGTCTATGATATTATATATATATATATATATATTATATATATACATAGAATTACTGAATCAGCTGGACAAATCCGTTCCTATTCGTTGGAAGTAGAATAAACGTTGCGATTCGTTTATTAGCTATTCGTGGATCTAACGGAAAACATTGTAGAAATACTTTAGTCACGTTCCTAATGGATATTGTCCGGGCATGAGTACGATTTCCGTGGCGCCAAGATTTGACAGTTGTTTCCGGTAGTACTTTTCGTGGGCAGCAAAAAAGTTCATATGGACTATGGTCCTAAATGCTTTAATTTCCGAGATATTTAACTTTTAAGATTTTAATATGGCGTTAAAAATGGGCAGTATTACGATTTCCGGGGCGCCAGGATAATAATAGTCCGCCCGAAACCCGGAAAAAATACCCCTGGAAAAAATACGCCCGGAGAAAATACCCCAGATAAAATAGCCCCTGGAGAAAATACCCCGGATAAAATACCCCTTGGTAAAAATACCCCCGGATAAAATACCGGGGGTATTTTAAAGAACCTAAAGAACCACTTTACCGATTTCGCCCTAGTGCAATGCCAAACAACATTGAACGTATATTTATTTATAAACAACTATTTAGCAAAATCGTCTAATTTTTACGAAAGTTAGAGCGAACACGCTTTTTTTTTTCAAAAAATTAAAAGTACCATAAAACCAAAATGGCTGATTTTTTTTTTTCAAAAATCTCAACATTCAAAGCGGGGCAACTACTCCACTTGCGTGCCAAATTTGAGGCGTATCGCTCGAACGGTTACTAAGTTCATCGAATTTTCGGAGCCCAGGACACACACACACACACACACACACACACACCCACACATACATACGGACATTTTTCTAAACCACTTTCCTCGACGTTTTGGACAATTCTAAACATACTGGCATGAAAATGTCGAAAAAAAAAATTTTTCATGAAAACAAAGCCTCATCCATGAGAAAGCAAAAGGCGTTATTATATTGTTTCATAGGTTTTATTTTCAATAAATTGGCAAATAATTTTTCCTTTCGAATTTTAATGCGTATTGAGATTATATGTTTAATTAGAAACAGAAAATAGTGTTTTTCTAAATTTATTTTGATTTATTTCGGTAACGTTGGTGTTTTAGTTGCCGAACGAGACCTCTACTCAGTCGGTAACAAAAACTGTAAAGCTCTAAAAGTTCTTTGCCACAATTGAGATCTTTTGGTAAAAATACGAGAAGTAAGTATCGACTGCGTCTAAGAAGTCTAGAATCAGAACTTTTCGCCTTTTATTCGAAAAATTAACCGTGGCTAACGGAATAAAACTTCCGGAAGATTCTGGTATCTCACTCGCACTAATGACGATATGACAGAGACAGACGACGTATTTATTTATTTATTTATCTTACAGCGAACGGGACAAGCCCTTGAGAATATATATAATAATAATAATGGCAATAAAATAAGACCTTAAAAATGAAAATATACGAAAGAAACAGAAAAAAAAATGTTCACTAAAAGTTGAAAATATGTTTATAAATTATGAATCTCCTACCAAATCGAACATTTTGAGGTAAGAATCTCTTTGCGTCGCCACAAGCACCAACAAGCTTCTTTATTCCTATTTTTTTGAACATCTTGTACTTATCCCATGTCTATGATTAGTTTCAACGAACTGAGCGGACAGTCCATCGCGTGTCTCCGCAAGTAATAGAACATCAGCATTCGCGTTGAGCGACACCTGACCACGACTTAGTAACTGTGTTGTCATGCATGCGCACACAGCAGGTGCAACTGTATTCGCTTCGTTGTAAACAGAGCGAGAAACGTGTGGCACTTTAAATAGTACTACCGAAGACGTCACTGCGTCTCTTGACCTATCTAATGTCGATTACTTCATTTATTTTAATGATAAATACACGTATTTTGTGATATCTAGTGTATTATTACGAATTTTGGTGTACAATAGTGTTTATATACAGGTTAATAAATGAAGAAATCAAAGGTACATTAATTTTTATATTTTTTTCATTTACAAGTGTTCGTCTTCTTTATAATTATTCGCGCAGTGCTTGATATACTTTTTCTGTGAGGATTGTAGACGCTTTGGGATATTAACATAAATACACGTATTTTGTTTGATGTTTAGTGATTTATTACGAATTTTGGTGTACAATAGTGTTTATGTATAAGCTATTTATAAATTAAGAAAATCAAAGGTACATTAGTTTTACAATTTTTATTTAAAAATTTTCGTCTGATATTTTTCTTTTATTATTATTCGTACGGTGCTTAATATACTCTTCGTGTGAGGGTTGCAGTCGGTTTGGGATATTATCGTGACGCATGTGAAAAAGCCCCAATCTCGGAGAAACAACGAGTGAAAGAGAGAAAGAGATGGAGAAGGGCGAAAATAGATGTTTCGCTCAGTGGTCAGGAGGACTAGAGTAGAATTTCTCATGACTCGTGACCGTCTATGGAACGACGTACCCACATGTTGCCGGCCAGATTTTCACAAATTATATTGATCATTAATTGTTAATAGTCGATAAATTTATTACAATATTTTAAAAGACGGAATAAGTCAAGAACCGTATAATAACGTCTTTTAAATATAGTAGTAGTAGTAGTAAAAGTGATTTATTGACAGTTTACACTTGTATAAAAATTTACACACATATAAATATGTGTGTGTATATATATATATAAAATATATCTCTCTATATTATAAAAAGATCTCGCCGCCGCCGCCGCCGCCGCCGCCGTGTCAAGAATCGAGGGACTTAGAAAAATTTCAGGGGTCTTTCCCATACTTCCTGGAGGTCCTTCCCATACTTCCTGGAGGTCTTTCCCATACATCCCAGGGACTCTTTCCCATACTTCCTGGAGGTCTTTCTCATACTTCCCGGGAGTCTTTCCGATACTTCCTGGAGGTCTTTCCCATACTTCCTGGAGGTCTTTCCCATACTTCCCGGGAGTCTTTCCGATACTTCCTGGAGGTCTTTCCCATACTTCCTGGAGGTCTTTCCCATACTTCCCGGGAGTCTTTCCCATACTTCCTGGAGGTCTTTCCCATACTTCCCGGGAGTCTTTTCCATACTTCCTGGAGGTCTTTCCCATACGTCCCAGGGAGTCTTTCCCATACTTCCTGGAGGTTTTTCTCATACTTCCCGGGAGTCTTTCCCATACTTCCTGGAGGTCTTTCCCATACTTCCCGGGAGTCTTTCCCATACTTCCCAGGGGTCTTTACCATACTTCCCGGGAGTCTTTCCTATACTTCCTAGAGGTCTTTGGGGAGATTGCACTTTTTTTGGGGGAGATTGCGAGCGCGCGCAGCGCGCGAGCCACAATAAAATCCTAGTATATATATATATATATATTTTTTTTTTAAAGGCATAAACATTGTCAAAGGGCCATCGACCCGAGTCCTTCAGCCCTTTTAAACATATTTAATCAGTATTCTATGTTGAAGTATAACGCTTGGCGAAAATTTGGTCGTTTTGCGAAAATTTGGTTCTTTTGCTATTACGAATTTCAGAACGAAGAGCTTGAAGCATATGTTAAGTCGATGTTTAATAATATCCACATAGCAGGCAATATTTTATTTTATCAATCGAAAAAATATTTCGCAATATTCTATTAAAATATTGCAATGAAACTTTTCTTATCAATTTAAAAAAATGTACTCAATATTTCGACACATTCAAGATTAAATGTTTGACGAATACTGAAAAAGTATTCATAAAATTATTTATACGTATCGAACATTTTTTCGAATTGTTGTGGAAACATTTCTGAAACTATGAGTAAATTTAATTTATGGTAGAACGATTTACAATATATTAAGGGGAGGAAGTCTTGATAAAATTGATGATAAATGACAACGGACGAATATTTAAAATAGCGCTTGCCATTTGATTAGTTTGAGCTATCTGTAACTTTGTTTAATGGCTAACATTAATTTTCGTTCATTTGTTCGTAATAAAGTTGTAAATAGACTGACATGTGACTCATAAGTAGCGCAAGAACCGCCTTAATTCGAGAGCTTTCTCTCGAGGCCACAATCGATTCTGCCATCCTTTGTCTCTGTACAATCATGTTAAAATACCATTGTCGAAATCTTGATCTTTCGAATACTTAATTATGTTCCTTTGTTTCACAACCATTCTCCATTTTAGATGAATAGGTTATGGAGTGAGGGTTAATATAGCGAATGGCTAAAATAGCGAATTTTTAAATAACGGACGTTAAAACCTAAAATGGCCATTATTATGAAAGTAGCTATTTTGATCCCTATCCATAATGTGGATGTGCAATACGTGTTTCTGATGGCACGCAGTGCGCCCAGTTCCACCGCTGTTCTGTCACGAGATTGTTCTTTTTATCTTTTCTTTTTGTCGCGTGTTACTGTTTACCTATGTTATTGTTGCGTGTTACGTGTTAAATAAAAAGATCAGAAAATAATGATCCTCCGCAGATAAAACAATTTGATACCGTACATGGGATATTCCACGGGTAGTGGGACAGATGCTTTTTAACTGGAGGAAAGTGCTTTTTCCAATGATGCAATTACAATGGTAACCACATTTGCAAAAAGAAATCTACGGCAATAAAACTGAAAAAAATAAATAAAATTTTTTATTTATTTTCTACCCTTAGGGTCGACCTTTTTTCTTGAAAATTTTACTGAGCATTGTTCAATATGTACCAAAGCCGCCTTGAAATTTTCTGCTTTCCTTTTTTTTTATTCGCTGTCAATAAAATGGTGGAATTTTTTGGCGTAGAAAAATTGTGCATTAATTTGGCAGCGAATAAAAATAGAAGGCAAGATCAAATATATATATTTTTTTTCGGTTTAGCTAATATAGCCGTAGAAATTTTTTTTGTCATTGTGGTTACTATTGTAATTGCAAAATTGGAGAAATTTCGTAATGTTTTGTAATTTGTATAAATAATGGTAGAAACCGCGGCCCGACGGAATTTTTAGTGCCATGGTAATTCGCAGAATCCGTTTTGCCACTGATAAACAACCGTAAAAATGACCCACGTCAGTACATGGACGGTCGATAACTTACGATCACCCATACTTATACACAGAACGGCGAACACTCACTTCCGAGAAACGTTTCGGCTAGTTCGCCATCTAGCGGGCTGATTTCGGGTGCACGCGCAATAACCGACTTGGCTCCGCCAGATGACCAACGACTTGAAACATTTCTCGCAAGCGATCTTTCATCTCTTCGTGCATATAAACACGTAGCTATCGCAGATTGCTGTGCTCTCATGTAACTGAAAGACCACATTTTGGAGATGTCCTAACTATTTGACATAGATAGCCTAACTATGTAGAAATGTGGAACGATAAAAGACGATGTTGTCTTCCGTGGCAAGATGAGTCACCGACTTTTTAACCGGTCTCGATTAGTCGATGTTTCACCTAGTTTAAGGGGAAGCTGGAGTCGAGTGCAGAAGCAGGTTTTTACCGACCGAAGTCGGTAAAAGCTTTTTCGTAGTTTTGATTATTCTTCGTTAATACGCTACAGATATGCTTCAAATTATACACGATTGTAGAATCAACATAAACAAGTGGACGTACATTCGAAAATTGGGTGAATACGTACAATGAATGAAGATATTCGTATATTACTAAGCCTGGATCATCGCGGGGATCGCAAACAGACTACGTGATCGTAGTTTCGGTTTTGCGTGGATTCCTTTTGTGTAATTGACTTTTCGACGCTCGCAGAATATTCAGAGAACGCTAAAGAATGGACGTACATTTCGATTTAACGTATGTGAGTTCCAGAATCTTTTATATCGTACCAAACAGGCGATGCTGTCAAACCCTGGCGGCCATTTTGATTTCGGGAGGTTTAGTATTATACGATTTTTTTCATTTATTGTACGTTTTCACCAAATATTCGAATGTACGTCCACTCGTTTATGTTGATATTACAATCGTGTACAATTTGAAGCATGTTTGTAGCGTATTAACGAAGAATAATCAAAACTACGAAAAAGCCTGTTTTTACCGACCAAAGTCGGTAATAAAATCTACTCCAGCATCCCCTTAACCGACCTTTTAAGCGAATTTGTTTTTTTTTTTTTTTTTTAACGATTTTGACTGCTGAATTAACCGATTGTAAGCGACATTCTTACCGAATTTTTTAAAAGTAAATTTTGTTTGGTGCATTCGATCGATTTTAACTGACAATTTAACAGATCGAAACATTTTTAATCGGTTAAAATGCCGGTTAAAGCTGATGACACAGGGGGCTAATCAAGACATATCTTTTCTCGGTTAAAAAGTCGATTTACTTCAGTTATTTTCGTTTAACACTACGGTGACACAGCTTGCCAGGGTTCTCTTCAGAGTTTCGAATGTTACACATTTTATACAACTAAAAATTAAATATTGACGGTAAGTATTTAACTTACTTCACGGCAGCGTCAAATCCACCGTGATTTAAGCTGTGATTCGGTCCATGATTTCTACCATTATTTATACAAATAACAAAATCCTACGAAATTTCGAAACTTTTCGAAATTGACATCGTTGTTTTTGCGTTGTGATCGAAATAGCAAAACCACCAACGCTAGTAAAAAAACGCTCAGTGGTTTTGCGGTGAATTGCTGTGCGGAAAAGTGCAGAAAACACTGAAGTAGTTTTTGCGACAGAACCCACTAGGACTGTCATAGCGACAATACGACAAAACTACCCCTTATCGCTATTGTGAATCATTCTTCAACTCCCACATATGCCGAACATTCGCACAGCTAGAAAACAAAAACAGAGGAGAATACACTGTATATTGTATACACAGCTTTTAGATCAGCAAGATCTAATGTATGGTTGCTAATTGGCGCGGAACCTAGATCAGCAACAGAGCACCTATCAGGAAACGTACGAACCAACGGAGAATAAAGAGTCTAACGCTAACTCTCTTCGCGTTATTATGATATACATACGTATTTTCGAAATTTCGTAGTACAAAATACTACGAAATTTCGAAACTTTTCGAAATTGACATCGTTGTTTTTGCGTTGTGATCGAAACAGCAAAACCACCGACGCTACATAAAAAAAAACGCTCAGTGATTTTGCGGTGAATTGCTGTGCGGAAAAGTGCAGAAAACACTGAAGTAGTTTTTGCGACAGAACCCACTAGGACTGTCATGGCGACGACACGATAAATCATTCTTCAACTCCTACATATGCCGAACATTGGCACAGCTAGAAAACAAAAACAGAGGAGAATAATACACTGTATATTGTGTACAGAGCTTTTGGATGAGCAAGATCTAATGTATGGTTGCTAATTGGCGCGGAAACTAGATCAGCAACAGAGCACCTATCAGGAAACGTGGGAACCAACGGAGAATAAAGAGTCTAGCGCTAAACTCTCTTGGCGTTATTATGATATACATACGTATAGGCGGAAACGTTACGTGGAAATACAGGGCGCAATACGAACCTTCCCGAGTACATGGCCCCTCTTTGCTCCTCCTCGTTTTGCTGGACTGCGCGAGGGACGACGACGCCGCCCCTGAAGCTCGTTGATCAATACGCGGCGCTCCGGACGACGAAGCCGGTATCAGGACGGCGTCGGTGCTGCGTGTGCGGTCGACATCCGCCAATATAATCGAGGTGTGTGTGTGTACTGTCTTTCGGCAACATTTCCGAGAGTCCGAAGAGTCCAAATGTCGAAAGTGTCGATCACCGCGTTCTAGAGTGTAAAAAGTGTTATAAGTGTGTGTAAAAGACTCGGAGGGAGACGTAATGCCAAAGATATACAGATTTTTAATAAATCGTTGAAACGAAAAGCGTCAGATCGAAGGGAGAACGAAAGGGCGAGACCATACGACGAGAAATCGAGGGAAGTGAGGAAATAAATTGAAGCGAAGATCCCTTCAGTCGCGATTACGACGGAGTTTAACTGCCGAAATAGGAACTTCCCACCCCCAGGATGGCCAAGGTCAGTCTCATTACTTTTCTTTTAAATTACTTATTGAGCAGCGGCTGGGTATTTCATGTTGAATGAGAAAGACGAATGGGCCGAGCAGGTGCTCGAGAATTTTTTATTACGATTTATTTACTGCAATTTATTTCATAGCGAGAGTTTATTTCGAAGGTTGTTACGCCTCTTTGGGCAAATTATTGTACTTTATATGTTTTTGGTAAAATCCAAGACAATATGTCGAACTTACAGCTCGAAATTGTTTCTTTTAAATGGAAAATTGATTTTGGTGGAGAATTGTACAATTTTTACTGGGAGATCAACTTATTTGTGCTATTATTCAATTAGTTTCGATATTTTTAATGAATGTAGTTATAATTGTATATTTATTTCTTTCCCGTGCATGATTTGTTCAATCTTTTGCAAAATACTCTCTCACAGTTTGTGTAATCGTAATTTTATCTGCAATAGATTGATTCCCTCTATGGGCCAAGTATTGTATTTTATATGATTTTATAGCTTTTACAAAATACTCTCTCACAGTTTGTGTAATCGTAATTGTATCTGTAATAGATTGATTTCCTCTTTGGGCAAAGTATTGTACTTTATATGTATGCTTTTGGTAAATCTAAACCAATATGTCAGGCTTTCAACTCGAAATTGTTTCACTTGACTGAAAAATTGATTTTAGTTAATAATTATACAATTTTTATTGACAGATCAACTTAATTGTTTGATTAATCAATCAGTTTCGATATTTTTAATAACTATAATTATAATTGTATATTTATTTGTTTCCAGTGCATAATTTTTCCAATCTTTCACAAAATTTCAGCTCAAAATTGTTTGACTTAAGTGGAAAATTGATTTTAATTAACAGTTATACAATTTTTATTGGTAGATCAACTTAATTGTTTGATTAATCAATTAGTATCGATATTTTTAACGACTATAATTATAATTGTATATTTATTTGTTTTCAGTGCATAATTTTTTTTTAACCTTTCACAAAATACTCTTCTACAGTCTATGTAATCGTAATTGTATCTGCAATAAGATTGTAAGTGCGCTTTGCGTGTTTCTATTTTATGAAAAGATATCTTATTAACTTTATAACGATAATATCCTGCAAGAGTGTGTCTTAATCTTGAAAATCGATTGGTCCGAGTGCACGAATAAATTTGGTAATAATTCCGAACTTCGATCAACAGCTGTACAATATATTTCGTCTATTATGCAGAGATGTGAATTTAGGGTCGACTAAATAATCCAGTTAAATCAAGCAACATCATCAAAACATTACTCGTACGACTACACGAGGCATAAAGAGTGGGAGGAAGGAAAAGCTAGTGACTGAACGCGTTATATGCATAGACTATGGAGTGAAAATACGATGGCACTCTGCCATATTGATAAACTCGAGCTGATGTTTCAACGTAAAGCAAGCAATAACATCGCTTCTTCGTTTACGATAACGCCTTGTTGCCTCGACTTATGTATATAGTCTTCCTTATCATAGTATAAGGTACAACATCAGTTTGTTGTGTCGTCGTCACGTATAATTGTTGTCACGTTCACTATATATTAACTTTTTATCCTGTTTTCCCGATAGTGCTGAAAATTTATAGTAGATGTCACTTTGCACTGTACATTTTTAGTAACTTTTGACATAAACTTCGTATAAACTTCCAGGCACAAATGGATTCGAGAAACACACGAAAAGAAATGTTTCGTTGTGGCAACTACGTTTTCGATTTGCTGTACACAATGTCTAAAAAATTAGTTGCCTCAACCATCTCGAATACTAACCTCAACTAGTTCTCGCGAGATTAGTAAGGTTGACTGATCGAATCATTGGGACTACCATTCGAATAGTTGGGACTACCATTCGAATCGTCGGTAGTACCATTCGAATCGTCGGTATTACCATTCGAATCGTTGCTATTACCATTTGAGTTGTAAGGGAAATAGAATAATCGATTGGTTGTGTCAACTCATTTCTTGGTTATGGCAACTAATCTTTTTTTTTTCCGTGCAGGCAAAGTCTAGGCAAAGTCTTGGAAAAAATGTTTTCTTTTTACACTTTTGCTTACTAAATTACTCATATATTACATCACTGATTTGAAAAATGTTTATACCAGCATATTTTGTTTTGTAAAAGGGATCTTTTCGTTGAAATAAATAAATGAATAAATAACGAAAAAAAAAATTTCAATTCATGACAATAAAGGACATTGTGAATGATATATGGGCGTATATCACAAACCTTCGACTTTCACGGCCTCAAAGAATAAAAATCTAATTATAGGAGCACAGGACCGCCAATTGTTTGTACTCATCTTAAGATCTTTAGAAAGCAATATTCGTTCATGGACAAAGCTTCATCTACAGGGTGCTCGCATAAAAAATCATATTATCATTTTAACTAAAAAATCATTTATTTGGTGATGCTAATTCATTGTAGGAACTATGTGTTATAGTGTTTTACAAGTGTTTAACTTACTTTCAATTTAACTTTTTTTTTTAAATGACCCATTTGAAGGCATAGTTTTATCCCTTCCAATAGGTCATTTTTCGAAATTCAATTTTACTCAATCCGTATGCAGAAAATGAAAAGTATGACTGGTAATGACTCTACTAACCTAAAATATAATTTAGGTAATTTAGGAATGATGATAGTTTGAATTTATTATGCGAATTTATAAACCTGACATTCTCGAACCTGACAATTGAATACATTTTGACCCAGAAAAAAAATTGTTTCTCGTTTTGAGGTCGGGCACATCTGCGCACATCGAATTCGTGATAAGAATAACGTACTCAGATGGAATTTAATTATCTTACTTGACTAGTTTGGCCGGATAACGATGCGAAAAACCTGACATTTATTCTCCACGCAGGAATATGAGTCCATGTCGCAGAACGTTGCGATCAAATTAATTGACTCTCCGACATAAATTTCACTTGATTCAATACGTGATGATTCTACCTTCATGTGCATCCAATTCATTTGGCTCGATTAGCTTGTGCTGATATTCCTGCACCGTATAACGATGGATGTCAGGTTCACCATCGAAACCGCCGAGTGACAGACGTTCACAGGATAACCGCTTAATTTTCTGACATGTTTGGCGATTACAATTAGGTACATTATGTTCATTGCACCTTACCAGAATTTCATGATTTTTTTCTTATTTTTCTGAAGGTGCATATCAATGTTACACCCGTACGAAGTGACGCGAAAATCAGAGTTACAAACGAAAACGTTGTTAATTTCCGCATTTGAACCAGGATAAAACAGTCTATTGATGCATTATAAAATTAAATTATTATTTTTTTTTTTCAGATAGATTATGCTTCGTACATTTTAGTATAAGTTTGATACTCGCGTAATTCATTCTGTATAAATTACTATCGCATTCCGCAGCAGTCGAGTTACACGAAAGTCAAAGGTTTGTGAAATATGCCCATATGCTAATAATTCAAATGAATATTGTTAAATGATGTATTTTTTAAAATATGTATATGTATACTTCTAGCACTCTTGCATCCAATAAATATAATTATTATTATAACTTGGTCCGAAAAGATAAGAAAAATTATGCCTTTTTTTCTGTCACTAAACGTATTTTTATAGACTGAAAAAAAATATCATTGATTCTATAAATCCATCGTTTGCGGGCTGCCAAAAGCAAGCGTTATCAACTTAATTTGAATTCTAATTCCTTCAATTCGATACGAGATCGAAACAATAACGCTAAAATAAGCAAAATAATATCTTATTATTTCAATGTTAAATGGGATTGAATGAATAAGAACTACAGTTAATTCAACTTCTTTTTGATAGCCCGCAATAGAATTTTTTTGTCAGTGTACGGTAGCAAATCTAATGCTGACATTCGAAGATTCTTGGCCGTGTGTTGTGTATTATTTCGTGTTCGATAGAAAGAGATACGAGTGTGCCAAGAATTGGTATCGCATCGTCTGCTTAACAATTGTGTCGTTAACGTGTGGATTGTGAAACGAGATCATCAGCCTGCGATGGGAATGTACATTCCGATGTTCGATGCTCTTAGAATACATATAGACATATGGATATAATGTATAACTGCAGAGAATTTGTTATTCATATATTAAACATAAAATAGATAATGCGTATGCAGTGCCTATTGCGGTCGATTTTGAAACTGACTGCATTGGACAGTATACTATGCATAGAACGTGCAAAGATTGGTTCTCTGCGTTTAGTTCACCGGCGACGCGAGTCCGGGCAACACGCGAGCAACGAGACAGTGCAATCGAAGATCATGTTGTGCAGTAACGACGCGGCGACAGGTGATTCCTTCGAACGGTAAACAATCCGCAAGGTGCAGCAGTTGTGCTGACCAACTTTAAGGATACGTACCGCTCCTCCTTTATAGGACATATTTTCTCTTGGCAAACTTTCTTCCGAACTCTGCATTTTATTATATTTTATTGGCAATCTAACAATATTCGAAATATAATAAGCGACGTAAATTACGAAACCCTTGCTCTCTTAATGTTTTGCCTAATTAACGAAATTTCGTTAATCTGTGCATTTTTTTGTGAAATTTAGAAGATTTATTTTTTAAACTGTTCATATCTTTGAAGGTCTTTAAAAAAAATAAAAGTAATTAATCCGTAAGCTGCAGCAGTTATGTTGAGCAATTTTAAGGATACAGAAGACGTACCGCCCTTTATAGGATATATTTTCTGTTGACAAACTTTCATCCAAGCTGTGCATTTATAAATCTTCATTGGCAATAGAACAATATTCGAAATATAATAAACGACATAAATTACGAAACTCTTTATCGTTCTAAATTTTTTTTACACTGAGAGAAAAATAAAATTCAATACAGCAAATTATTTATTTGAAATATATTTAATTGATTGAAATATTTTGGAAGCAACTATACGTGTAGTCAAAATACCAATATATTGCGTTGAATGAACTCTATAAAAGAGTCGAATTATTGGAATGAAAAGAACCAGAACAATTGAAGCAACTATATATTTCGTTGAGTCGAATAGAACCAATAGAACCATTTAGTTTAGAACTTAAAATTCATTAATTATATCCATTTAATTGAAGCAATTGAATATTAAACAGGTTCAAATAAAATTGTCCACACTAAAACAAATATGGTTTTGATTCAACGATAAAATAAGTTGGTAGGATTGACGATATAATATGAATTGTCTGACGTTTACATAGGATAGTTTAATTGAATCAACACAATGTTTACTAAAAAAAAATTGAATATTTCGTTAAGTCAATAAATTTTTGATTTCATTCTACAAAAGAAGCAATTATATATATATATATAATTGGTTCAAATAAACTCGTGCATTTTAATATTTTAAAAGAAATGGTATATTTGAAGATTCAGTGTATTTAATTATATATTTCTCTTAGTGTAATTAACGAGATTTGGTTAATCTGAGAATTTTTTTTGGATCTATCTGTTTTATGGCATTTAGAAGGTGTATTTTAAAAACTATTTATATCTTTGAAGGTTTAAAAAAAGAACAAATAAAAGTAAATAATCCGTAAGGTGCAGTAGTTATGCCGCTCTTTCTTTATAGGTCATATTTTCTGTTAGCAAACTTCCATCTAAACTGTACATTTTATACATCTTATCTTTAATAAACGACATAAATTGCGAAACGGATAAGAGACACACTCTCTCTCTTTCTAATATTTTTTGTAATTAACGAGATGTTGTTAACCTGCACATTATTTTATGTTTTTTAATCATATTTGGAAAGTCTATTAAAAAAAAACTGTTTATATCTTTGAAAGCCATAAAAAAAAACATAAACAAAAGTAAATAATGTTTCTTTATAGAAAAATATTCTCTGTTAGCAAACTTCAATCCAAACTTTGCATTTTCCATATTTTATTTATTTTACAAGCAATAAAACACTATTAAAAATATAATAAACGACTAATATTTTTTGTTATTAATATTTTGTAATTTTTTCTATGACATTTAGAAGGTTTTTTTTTAACTATTCATATCTTTGAAGACCTTAAAAAAGAACGTTAATAATTTGTAAGGTGCAGCAGTTCTGACCAAGTTTAAGGACACGAGACGTATCGTTTTTTTTTTTTTTTTTTTTGTAGTACATATTTTCTAATACTTAGGTAAAAATTGTGTTTAAAGTTTACGTAAAATAAATATAGTGTATTAGGATGTCGGATATTGTTCTGTCTTGAGTCTGTACACAATGAAACGACTGCGCAAGCATCGCGCATGGCAACCTCGTGGCTTGCTATTCTTCAGGCTGTTTTTGCTCGCACTAAAGTAGAATATACAAAAGCGCATTGACAAAGCGTGCCTGAGAGACGAGAAAATTACATCTACATGTCGCAACACTTGTGTACCGCAGGTATACATAAGTTTATTCCCCTGTCGTGCCTCGCTTATCGTCAAAGTTGAAGGAATGAAAATTAGAACAACTCGTATCGGAGGTTTTATGAATTACTATTCGATAATCATCGTCACTGTCAAGTTATAGTCGCGTTTCAATATTACCAACGTTTTTCGAGAAATATTTAACAAACTTTCAATACGTTGCGATATAATTTATTTTTATTTATTTATTTGACGGTAGATGGAATATGACCTTGAAAATAAACAAAACAAAGAAATAAAAATAGTCAAAATAAATTTAAAAAATACATTTTCTTTTAAATTTATTTATTTCTTTTAATTAAAAAATTTGTTTTTAATTTTTTTTTTTACATTATATATTCAAATTAAAAATACATATTTACATTTCCAAGTGTTTGAGAATGTTGGTGAAATTGTCTAGGGCTATCATATATCACTTTTAAGTAGATATTAATTAAATTATGACGATTTATAGGTCATTTTGTTCATTAGAAGATTCTTTATAAATGCACTGATGATATTTTCTAATAATACTAGTTGTTGCTAAAAAAAAAATGAGCAAGGACGATGATTTCCTTGAGTTTACTTTATGTTTGTTCTCCTTGTAGGGAAAATAAGATAAAAATACATTTTCTTTTTAATTAATATATTTTTTTTAATTAAAAAATTTTTTCTTAATTTTTTTTTTTACATTATATATTCAAATTAAAAATACATATTTACATTCCCAAGTGTTTGAGAATGTTGGTGAAATTGTCTAGGGCTATTATATATTACTTTTAAGTAGATATTAATTCAATTATGACGAGTTATAGCTCATTTTGTTCATTAGAAGATTCTTAATAAATCCACTGTGGATATTTGCTAATAATTCTAGTTGTTGCTAAAAAAAATGAGCAAGGACGATGATTTCCTTGAGTTTACTTTATTTTTGTTCTCCTTGTAGGCTATAAATATAGAATTCGAATCCTAAATTAGATTCTCAAGAATCCATTTCAATGCTTAAACTATTACCGCGGTTGGTACGAGGTCAGCAACTTGTTGGAAATCCATTGCGCGGAGACTCAAGAATCGACGGATGTTGAGGCATCGTTCACATTTTCCGAGCATCGGATTAGTATCGGAACTTAGACTTGCTACGGCGTAGTTGAGCGATGTACAGCTATTCTCGTACCGCATTTCATATGGTATATATGAGCAGTTTAGTATTAACGAATCCGGCGCCGTAACACTATTATTAAATACACATGTGCGCACCCGGTTGACCGCGTTAGATGTTTTAAGCATGCACAGGGAGAACATTTCTTGGATCAAGCAAGCTGCAATTAATTTAGGCCAACTAAATTCCATTAGCTCAAATTTCAATGAATAATGTAGGAAACTTGATTTAATATCAATTATAATCGGTCTTAATCTCATCTATCAAGTAATTTTATGTATATTGTTAAAAATGTTTACAAATTTACACTACCGGAAATTTTATCCATCAGCGAATTAATATGTTTAATTTAATATACTAGAAATCCCCGCGCGCTGCGCGCGCGTATAGACCACGTGTCGCTGCAACGCTCTTATATAATATAAGTATATATACTATCATTATCCCATCATCATGATCATATTTTTTATATTTGTTCATCGATCTGTCTAACTTTACATATCCTTCTCTAAAAAGGATGCTGCGAGAATTTATCGAATTGCGAGTTCCATTCGTGTCATCACGTTATTCGCGCTGTGATTGGCTCTTTGGTTGCTAGGCAACGAGCAGCTTCAGTTTTGGTTCCAATTGCAATTTAACCCCTGTTGTAATTCGGAAGTATCATTCAACAATTTTTTTTAACCGAAATAACGTCACCTTGAATATTTTATCAAATTCGTAAGACATATTTTGAGTTAAACGTTAATAATACAACAATAATCTGGTAAACGCAAGTCTGACTTACCAGCAATAATATGCGATTTGTTTTTCATCCCAATCAACGTAGCGACGCTCGGAAGTATAGATTCTATTTGGAGGCAAAAGATCACGTACCAATAAACAGCGTAACTCGTGATGCGCTCGTAACCTGACAATTTGCATAGTTTCAACCACTCTTTGATGATAAGTATCATTTTTCAGCACGTACGAAAAATATCGTTGAACGATCTGTAATACAATTTTTTTACTTAACATTATATTGGACGCGTATTTATAATTAACATTGTACCCGTGGAAAATTTACAATTAACATTGTAGGGTTACACATTTACAATTAACATCGAATTCGGAGTTTCGTTAATTGCTTACGTACTTGATCAACAGAGTGTTTTCAACCGCGAGTCCATTCTCAAAGGATATATCGCAAGGGAGTCCCGTGACTCTGTGATGCGCTCTGATGATGGGAGAACGGCACATCGTCAGGAGTTCTTCAACGTCAAATAAATGTGGCTCTTGACTCAAACATTCGTGGTTATCGATTCAGCTATTGCTTTTCCGGTATTTTCAGACCATGCTGTGCAGATATCCGGACACTGTGTTTTCCAGCAACACGTGTGGATCATACTGTTAGAGATTAAACTTAATTGGGAAGAAATTAACAGCGGCGATAAGTGGTCTTCAGAAAATAAACCTGAATGACACATCAATCGCGAAACAGTCAAAACGTTAACCCCTTGAGCGGCAATGACGCCATATGGCGCACATTTTTTCTGGGCCCAAAGCGGCAATGACGCCATATGGCGCACATCGATTATCTCGTGATTAAGTCAATCAATTGTCACCAAATTTGATACTCAGGGGTTTTTGGGGTCGCTGATTACGAATCCGCTCTCAAAATTTCGAAATTTAAAATGGCGGATCCAATATGGAGGCCGAAAATGCAAAAATTCATTCGAATCGGATAGGAATTGGCATTCAGGGGTTTTCGGGGTCGCTGATTACGAATCCGCCCTCGAAATTTCGGAATTCAAAATGGCGGATCCAATATGGTGGTCAAAAATCCGAAAATTCATTAGAATCGGTCGAAATTTAGTACTCTTCGGGGTCACTGACTACGGAGTATATAAATTGAAAATAGAAGATTTTCTACGACACATATGAATCGATAATGTAAAATTTTTGCAATGGCACCTTTCTCTTCATATTGATTTTATATTAACCCTGAGTTTTTCAAGTTTTATCCAACAGAGGTCGAATTTTTTGAATTTTATCCGTAGATTGATTGTCGTTCTCAGAAAAATGAATCAATCGCGCAATGCTCTCGAACCTTCTTAGGGTCATGGTTTTAGCGAATATCGGGGTTTCCAATATGGGATTTGTCGACCAGTACTGCTTCATATTTGACTTTTTGATTAGACCCATGAGAATAATCAGTGCAAGAAATGTATATATTTCATCGGCAGTTACTGGTGTCCATTCAAGTATTCTCGATCGAAGTTTCAATTTTCCACTTTCACGCAATACATCAACTTTTGCTTGTTGATAGATGTTCGTTTGTGCGCAAATCATTTCTATAAACTCTGGGGTAAGAAACAACTTGAAAGCTTCGATCGGAGTACTATCTTTATTCAACTGGACTGCCGTTTGAATACCCGCATTCGGATCATTAAATGGATGAAGAATTGGATCAAAAACTCCGCGTTGACTCCAAGTTAGGTCAGTTTGAAACTTTTCCCAACGTACTGCGAGTGGTACGTCACCATCATTATCGTCACTTCGAAGAACTTCCGTTTCGATTATTTCCTCCGCTTCTTCAATTTCTTTGGTCAACCATTCGTCATCATCGTCACTGTCCGGTACAGAAGTATCCATGTCGGAATCATCTTCAGAACTCGACAAGCTTGACTCTAATTTTCTTTTTACTCGACTTCTTGAAGCTGAGAGTGAACTCATTTTAAAAAAGCTTTCCACAAAATTGAACTTTTATGTATAAATTAGAAAACTCAATATGTGTAAACAAATTACGATCTTTTTTCACATTCGGTGAAAACGTTGAAAGAGTAAATACGGTAAAAATCTAACGGGTCTGTTGGAATAAAACTTAATGCTATCAGTTTAGTATCAAAATCCACAATATTTCATTTAAAAAATTGATAATTCGTAAGTTCTAGTTACATGTTCATAATCAGCTACCAACACTACAATATTTCCAATTGCTGGATTTCAAGAACAGTTACATTTTTTTCAAATGAATTTGTACAATTTTGGTTGGCATATGAGATATTCTTTTTGAATTATAAATTTTGAGGGCGGATTCGTAATCAGCGACCCCGAAAACCCCCGAGTACTAATTTTTACCCGATTCGAATGAATTTTTGCATTTTCGGCTGCCATATTGGATCCGCCATTTTGAATTTCGAAATTTTGAGAGTGGATTCGTTATCATTGACCCCGAAAACCCCCGAGTACTAATTTTTATCCGATTCGAATGAATTTTTGCATTTTCGGCCGCCATATTGGATCCGCCATTTTGAATTTCGAAATTTTGAGAGTGGATTCGTTATCAGTGACCCCGAAAACCCCCGAGTACTAATTTTTATCCGATTCGAATAAATTTTTGCATTTTCGGCCGCCATATTGTATCCGCCATTTTGAATTTCGAAATTTTGAGAGTGGATTCGTTATCAGTAACCCCGAAAACCCCCGAGTACAAAATTTCGTAACAATCTTTTTTTTCCGCGCATTTTGGGCACTATGAGGCGAATTGTTCTTGCCGCTCAAGGGGTTAATACAATACCAAAACTGAAGCTGCTCGTTGCCTAGCAACCAAAGAGCCAATCACAGCGCGAATAACGTGATGACACGAATGAAACTCGCAATTCGATAAATTCTCGCAACATCCTTTTTAGTTTTAATAAATAAAATATACGAGCGCACCATTTCCCGGGCTGCCCATTTCCGAAAAATCACATACAAAAGTAGACTCATCGCCACGAAACATGCCACAAAAATATATAAAAGCATCTGCAGACGGCAATACGTCGTTTCTACAGAACCCGATTCTACACATCACCGACTCAACACCACCAACTCTACACAACGGCAATTCGACACATGCCTCGATTCAACACAACAGCAACTATACACATCACCAACTCGACACATGCCTCAATTCGACACAACCCCAATTCTACACAGCCCCGATTCTACACAGGCACAACTGTCACGAGCTAAATTCACCAAAGTCCCGATTCAACACATCACCGATTCTACACCGTCACCAACTCACATCCAATCAGCGTATGTCGTTCAAGCATTCCAACTCATCGGCGCACTATGATTGGATGTGAGTTGGTGACGGTGTAGAATCGGTGATGTGTTGAATCGGGACTTTTGTGAATTCAGCACGTGACAGTTGTGCCTGTGTAGAATCGGGGCTGTGTCGAGTATTGCCGTTGTGAATTTAGCTCGTGACATTTGCGCCTGTGTAGAATCGGGACTGTGTAGAGTGTTGCCTTTGTGCATTTGGCTCGTGACAGTTGTGACTGTGTAGAATCGGGGCTGTGTACAATTGGGGTTGTGTCGAATTGAGGCATGTGTCGAGTTGGTGACGTGTCGAGTTGGTTATGTTTACAGTTGCTGTTGTGTTGAATCGAGGCATGTGTCGAATTGCCGTTGTGTAGAGTCGGTGGTGTTGAGTGGGTGATGTGTAGAATCGGATTCTGTAGAAACGACGTATTGCCTCTGCAGACCGCTATTAGAATACGGCCACCCCATCCTATTAAACTGTAACAACCCAGCAATTAAAAATATAAAAACTGCCGAAACTACAGCTCTACGCCGCCTCACGAAACTGAGACACCCCACCAACCATCTGTACAACCCATCGAATGCTCTTCTGTATTCAGAAACTGGCGTAGATCCTATCATGGACAGGACCAAAACTCTAAGTAAACTCTTCGCAGAACAACATCTAGATGTAATAGCCCCCCTTTGTGACGCAACACCTCCTGGCATTATAAGCAAAAGCAAATTTCCGACAGAATCGCTCTTCGTTAAGCTTACTAATTTATTAGTTCAAGCTTAATTTATTGCATAGCCATTCTTCTACTAAAATAATTCAGTATAATAATTAATAAGGAATTGACATCCAGGCTGAAGGACTTCGGTCAATGGCCAATTGGCCTCTACGCTGGTATATATATATAATAATAGTAATAATAATGTGATACATACAGATTGTAAAGAGGTCAATAAAATGTCGTTTTACTACTACTACTATACGAGCGCAGTAAAATTACAAAGTTTTATATTAAATTTCCTAATTTTCATAGGATTTAGTAAAAAGGACTGTAATTTTACATCTCACTTGTATATCAAATTTAATATACCAGTTTTTGTAAAAGAGTATTCTTTATCCATAACGAAAAATTACACTAAATATTTTTAACAGTGTATTGACACTGTTGAAAAAACTTGAAAGTTTTTGTGCATAAACTCGTAATCTAAATTTAACGCACAATTGTGGTATCAAATTAATGTACTTTTGCTGTAAAATTAAGGTAAATTATTGAATTTGCTGTGCCATACATTAATTTTACATCAATGGTATATTGAATTTGATATACCATTTTAAACATAAAAATTTCCAGTACTTGCATATTAAATTTCAGGTAGAATATTTTTTACAATATAGTTCAACACTGTTAGAAATTTTTGTATGAAAATTAATATAAAGTAATGGAAATTTTTTTGCGGATACGCGTATTCTAAATTTAATATACAAATATTAATTAATATATAGAAAAATTGTTGCAAAAATAATATACAGTATACTAAACACTTCATAAAAGTTGTGTTTATAATATAATTATTGGAATTTTACAATATATCTGTATATTAAATGAAATTTAATATACAAATGATTAAATGAATTTAAATATAGATACCGTATCTGGAAAAGAACTTCCAATACATATATTAATTTTCAAAATATTTTTAACAGTGAAACTTATGGTCGGTTCATTTGAACGCAACAATCGACTATTATTGTTTAGGATTGAGTTATTTTTTTAGCAACTAATCCAAATCCAGCGAAAAAGGTTCTTGAGTTTTTTCAAAATTTTCATTCGTTTGACATTCAGGCTGAAAGGATAAATAAAGTTACAAGTATATCAATCATATTTACTCGGTTCAATTGCATCCCAGACAGACATTTCGTGGCACTGTAATAGCATAAACGCGCCACACACAATGACACGCTGTGTTGGAATTAACACGGCGATGTACGTTCGAATTGAGCTATTATACGAAGGCAAAGTCATATTAGTGGTACTTATAATGCTATGGCATGGTGCACTAGTGGCATTAAAATGTCAGCATGCTGTAAAATTAGACTACAACTTCATGTTGCCGTAATTGCTTTATATCGTGGTACTAGGTACGTGAAATATGCAAGCACTTGGTTTCTACAGATCCCAACTCGACATATGCAGCTCAATACAAATTTAATTCTACACCTTTCACTGTTAAAAACAAAATCTACTTGAAATTTAATGTACAACTACTGGAATTTTGTATGCATAAACCGCCACGCTAAATTATACCACTGTGATGTAAAATTAATGTATGGTATAATAACATCAATAATTTACTTTATTCTTACGGTAAAAGTACATTAAGTCCATAAAACAATTGGAGATTGAATTTAATTTACGAGTTTATGAAAAACCAAAAAAAAAAAAAAAAATGGTGAATGTTCCAACTTTAGTAAAATTTCGGATGTTTTGCTAAATAGTTTTTCATAAGTGTAGGTACATTTAATATTTTTTGGTATTGAATTGGGCTGCAATCGGACAAGCGGTTCGAATTTTATCAAGTTTTGAAATTTTCGATAAATTAATATTATTGCGTTAACGTTTGTAAAATAAGAACTAGCGAGTCCAAATTTCGCACATAAATAGAATAATATTCAGTGATGCTAGATACATAATTTAGTGGAGATCAGTAAAAGCGTTCGGATAATATAATAATTTGAACTTTCAGATCTTATTTCCTAATCACCAAAAATTTTGCTAAACTTCAATTTTTCAAATTTATTAAAAAACAATGATGGAAAGTAGAACCTTGCATATTTCTTCCTTATCATTTTTCAATTTTTACAAATTTTCCTCTATGAGAAAGCCGCAATTTCTGAATATACTTTATCGTAGATGTAAATTTGCATAAAGTTGAAAATAATGCGGAAGCAATATGCAAGGTTGTACTTTGCATTCTTGTTTGAGAAAGTAAAACATGAAATACAATAGAAACATAAATGCACAGTATAAGTTGGAAAGAAATTGGTGGTTACAAATCTTCAGCCAACTACATAAAGTTAGCTCAATTGAATTTACTCAGAGTCAGCGAAATTCAGTTAGTTCAAAGTAAACTTCAGTTGGCTTTGGTTACATCTAAAAAGATTTCTCTAGGCATTTACTATACGTGTGCGCGCATTAAGAGTGCAGTAAGCTGCGTAAATTAAATTTCCTTGTACATTGCAGCATACGAAAATTCTTTTTTCTTAGATTTGCCATGTAGTGTAATACTTAGAGATCGTATTATATTCACTGTCTAAGCATAAACATATAAGCTCGTAGCAGAGTTGTAAAGCCCTAATTATTTTTTAAACTAAATTAATGTTACAATTGGCTTTGTAATTTTGTTTTTATAATAATAATTTGCAGTGATTGTAATATGATGGGTAAACTTTTGAACAGAGGCAAAAAATACTAATTCCCCCTAAAATTTCATGATAATCTTATTGAAAAAAATGGAGAAATACTAGAAATATAGAAAACATAATCACAAGCAAGAATTGTTTGAGAAATTATTTAACAATTTTGGAATGGTCATTCGAACTAAAATAATAAAGTTGTACTAACTGTAAGAAAATAGCTAAGGTTGTATTTCACTATATGTTCACTTTCAAAGTAACTAGGACATTATATTAAGGGGACCAAGTCTCCTAAAAAAAGTCATAAGAAACAAAAATGCTGTAAATGATACCCGTCTTTTAAAAAATCTTACATCAAAACATCATTAGGTACATAACAAGCACTATAATTCTGCAATTTTGTAAAGACATTCAGTGCACAAAAAGTAAGTGAGGTAAAAAGTAAAATTTTTCACTTGTCCTAGCTTTCAGACCAAACCGGTGAACCAATTTTAGTGTTCGATGTCTTGTTTTATCTGTCGAAGAGTGCATTCTGGATTGAATATAGTGATTTTGGATGCAGTGAAAATTATATTTACTGTAACCAATTGTTTAGTGAGTTTTTAATAGAGAGAGAGAGAGGTTTATTTACACATTTAAAATGATAGCTTTGTCATAAAGAGGTGAAATAAAAATTGCCCTATTCAAATTGTTGGATGGACTAAAAATCTACAGTTATGGCTTAATAGTTGGTTAAACTAGCGCGATTTCTCTGAGTGTAGTAGAAAGAACGCGGATGGAATCGGGACATCGGGAGTCGATGACGTGCGCCGCGCGCGCGCGCGCGCCATCGCGCAAGGCCATTGAAGCGCCTGGTGGTGATCGATAAGCGCATCGTTATTTCCCAAGGATGACCGCGACGTCTGATGCGCTCAAAATTTTGTGCTATCTCAGATTTCCCCTTCACCGCACTCCATCCGGATTGTTGATACTCGAACGATGAGATTAAAGAATTAATGGATTTGAAATTTCACAATCAACTGCTGATCTGGCTACACTTTACTGTGAAAAATGTTTATAAATTTACATTACCGAAAATTCTATACATCATTATCATTAAATTTAGCATACATAATTGAGTATAGAGTGTAGTAAAATTACAAATTATTTATATTAAATTTCCTAATTTTCATCGGATTTAGTAAAAAAGAATTTTTATTTTACATCTCACTTGTACATCAAATTTAATATACCAATTTCTGATCTGTAAGATTAATTAATATATGTTAAATTGAGAAACCTATGCAACAATTCTAAAGTCGAAAAGGCAAGAATGGCTAATAAGTACTATAAAAAATACCAGTTTCTGATCTGGGTATACTTCACTGTAAAATATGTTTGTAAATTTACATTTCCGGAAATTCTGTTCATCGGCTGATATATTAAATTTAGTACGTGAGTGTAGAAAAATTACAAATTTTTATATTAATTTTCGTAATTTTCATAGGATGTAGTAAAAAGTATTGTTATTTTACATCGCATTATTGTATATAAAATTTAACATATCAGTTTCTGTAGAAGAACTTCCTTCACTCGTAATGGAAATTTACAATAAATATTTTTAACAGTGTCGCGAGTAGTACTCAAAAGTATCGATGACAGCGATTGAGACATCAAGAATGTTTAAACGTCGTCGCTATTTCCACCAGTCCAACACATCAAAATTCGTGTTTCCGATTACGTGGTTGACGCCAGGTGAAAGCCAGACTCTAACGCGATTTATTATTGATTTAGTGGCAAATATTAACATATCATCAACGATATGAATAACGACTTAGCCTAAGGTGTCTATTTTAAAGATATGTATTTTTCAAAATAATTTCGATCGACAAACTTCCATTCAGACTGTGCATTTTTTATATTTAATTTATTATACTTTAGAAAAATGGAAAAAAGGAAGCTAATCTTCCTTTTTTCCATTCCATTCCAAAATGTGAATAAGAAATATTTGACTCAGAAAATATGTGTGAAAATAAATGATACTAAAAAAAATCCAGTAGAAAAATAGGAATTCTGCTACTATGTACTGAATAGACGATACAAGTTGAAGAACCTCGTGTCATTGTACAATTATTTCTATTGCGTTTATTGTTCGCGATCGGTCTGTCGTTATGCGTATTCCACCAGTTTTTGCCCTCGAGAACTCCCGCGACATTCCAATCGGCGTATATTGCATACACACGACACGCTTAATGCATAACGAGCCAGTAACGCGGTTTAACTGTAGGTGGGCGAGGTGAATTGGCCCGAATTAAGCCCTAATAGAATAAAATTATAGTAGTACACGAGTAGTGCGCTGGCTTCTGCTGCCTGCCACAGTGTCAGCAATAGTGAATCGCCAGCGGTCGTGACGCCGCCGCACCCATCATCCTCGTCGTTTTATATGCGCGCTCTACTCTCCTGCGATCCACACGAGTCATATAGAATACTCGGATATGTAAACACGTTTCACCTCTGCAGTTAAACGTCTCTCCTGTAGGTGAGCCTCTGTATTAAAAGATTTCGATGATCGTCGATCATTTTCATGTTGAAAACTTATTCTTTTAGTCCTTCGCTTCTCTCTATGTGTACCTGACAATCTCTCCAAGTAACAACAAAAAGTACAACTTTGCAAATTGCTTTCTCATTATTATTCCATTTTTAGAAATCTATCTCTATGAGGAAGCATGTTAATCTATTTTGGTTTCCTCATAGAGGAAGCTTTGTAAAAATCCAATAATAATGAGGAAGCAATTTGCAAAGTTCTACTTTGCAGCCTTCTTTTAAAAAATTTTAAATGCCATTAGTTTTGAATCCCTTGACAGATTCTCGCCAGATTCGAACTGATGCTTAGTTTACCCACACTCTACTTGTGGACCAAATTTGAGCCCGATATCTTAAAAATTGCGAAAGTTAGAGCACGAACAAAAAATGTCAAAAAATTAAAAAATGCCATACATTGTGAACCCCTTAACGGATTGACACCAAATTTAATCCCAAACACTATTTGATAACAGTCCACTTCTGGTCCAAGTTTGAGCCGGATATCGGATTGCGAGAGTTAGAGCCCGAGCTGACATTCTTCAAAAAATTCAAAATGCCATAAATTTTGAACACCTTGATGGATTAACTCCTAATTCAATCCCATACCTTGTTTAACAAGAGTTTACTCGTGATTCAAATTGGACCCCGATATCTTAAAAATTGTGACAGCTATCGTGCTAACAAAAAATTGTGCACACACACACACATATATAGACTTTTTTTCTAAACGACTTTTCTCGACGTTTTAGACCATTCTGAGTGTCCTGACATGAAAATCTCGAAAAAAGAAATTTTCACGAAAACAAAGCTTCCTCTATGAGGAAGTAAAATTATATTATAGAGTACATAAAAAATATGTGAGGTTTTAAAAATGGAATTGAATATATATGGGGCATTCCATCCCGATTCGACCTGAGTCTGAATCCCTCGACCTCCCCGATTTGGATCGTAATTTTTTGAAGGATTGGTTAGACCCTCAAATGCAACAGATTTTTTTTTTTTTTTTTTATGCAGATTTTTTTTTAATGTTTTTTTTTTAAGTAACCAAATTACTTGCCAAATTACGAATGCCATCATTTTAAAATCTGAAAAAAACTCTGAAAAATACATTGTTGAATATCTAAATTTTTTAGCCTATAGTCAAAGTGGGCAAGATTTTTCTTCTTATAGATTTCAACCTCTTTTTATTAAAAAAAATTATTAAAAAATAGAAAAAAAAAAAAACACTACAGGCGACTGGTCAAATATTTGTTTATGTAAGCTCGGATTTTTTTTTTAGAATTTCATCAAATTTTTAGTTTCATATACAAAAATGTTTGACAAGTCGTCCATGGTAGATTGATTTTTTTTTCTATTTTTTAAATAATTTTTTTAATCAAAAAAGCTTAAAAACTATATGAAGAAAAATCTTTTCCAGTTTGGCTCTAAGCTAGAAAATTTTGATATTCAACTTAGTATTTTTCAGAATTTTTTCAGATTTAAAAATTATTCCATGCTGGTGCTAGAATGTGGCTTGTATGGTAGATAATTTTGACTACATTGAAAAAATCTGGTATTGGCAGAGTTAAGAATTCTTTGCTCGTTTCCAAACTACAGTTATTCAATTAGAATTTCAATACCTTGGAACAGGAAAAAAAGACTTGAAACAAAGTCAACGTCAGGGTCTTAAAGACATTAACTTTGTACAATAATAATATCGATAAATGATGGATATATCGATTTAAAAGTGAGTGTTTATTAAATTTTACAGGACACTTTGTTTTTATATAAAATTAACTCTATGATTTTTTGGGATAGACATAATTTTCACATGTAATACCACAAGAGCTTTGAAATTATCGGATATTTCCTGACAGGTTCGTTGCAATCAAATGAACGAGTCAAGTTTTCCAGGTTAAAAAATCACGAGCGCGTAGCGCGAGTGATTTTTCTGGAAAACTTGACGAGTTTATTTGTTTGCAGGGAACCTGGAGGGAAATATCAGATTAATTTCGAAGCTCGAGTGGTATTCGGGGGATTATTTTTTCTATTCAAATTGCGACAAATGGAATTGCACCATGAGACAAAAATTATCATTCCGACAAGGAAATTTCATAATCAGAACAAAAACCTTTTAATTCATGTTTAAAGGATTGCAGTTAAATACACAATTGTTATAGACATTTGTATATTGATTCCAGACTGAGGTTATCGATTTAATCGTATTAACAGGGACATTTCCCTTTACTTTTTCATCAATAGTTTGCAAGGATTCAACTCCAAACCTACTCATATCAAATAAAAATCCTTTGACTGCCACAATAAAATTCAATCTGTCAGTTTGACAGATGGTTGACGCGGCTAAATGATTTTTTGTTTTATATATATAACCAACACGCAAAATTATCAAAAAATTATCACTTGTAATACCACAAGAGCTTTGAAATTATCGGATATTTCCTGACAGGTTCGTTGCAAACAAATGAACGAGTCAAGTTTTCCAGGTTAAAAAATCACGAGCGCGTAGCGCGAGTGATTTTTCTGGAAAACTTGACGAGTTTATTTGTTTGCAGGGAACCTGGAGGGAAATATCAGATTAATTTCGAAGCTCGAGTGGTATTCGGGGGATTATTTTTTCTATTCAAATTGCGACAAATGGAATTGCACCATGAGACAAAAATTCTGACAAGGAAATTTCATAATCAGAACAAAAACCTATGTTGCATCCAACACATATTTTCTCTCTGCACAAAATGCAGTGAATTGCGCCCAAATCGATTTTTTACTCTTTTCTGTATTTGCCGGGACATTTTGTTTTATTTTTTTAGCGATGTTCTGAAGCGATTCATCACCAAATCGCTTTTTTGACTCACTCATATTGACGACCGTTAATAGTACCTTGACGTTTTAAAGATTCGCAGAGGTTACAAGTGTCAAAAAAATTATTGTTTATCGCTTAGCAACCGAGCCGGGAAATTTTCGAAAAATTATCGATATAATTTTACCCTAGCTGTACCACGTGATGTTGAATACCGCGCTCTGATTGGTCGAAATTTGGATGGGAAAAATAATCAGTATAATACTGTGTAGCTTGCCCTACGTGACGTCGAATGGTGCAATTCCATTGGTCGAAATTTGGATAGGAAAAATAATCTTTAAAATTTGTATAGTAACTTGGAAACTTTCATCTTCGAAAATTTTCAATCCTATTTTGATAAAATTCTTCGTTGAATAATTCTAAAACTATACTTTTCAGCTTGTCAACCATTTTGCGAATTGTTTTTAAAAATTCTAAATTGTTATAACATTTTTAATCAAACTATACGTATTTACAGAAATCAATAAAATAATGTATGAACTAAAGAATTCTATCGAATTTGTTAAAGTTTATCTAAAATCAATTTTCTTAAAATATTTAAAGACGTTGATTAAAAACTGTATTATTTTCTTATTGCAAAGCGCTCAAATTTTAATCGTATTAAACTTTTGGTTGAAACTATATGTATAATTTGATAGATTAATTTGATGTAACTATTGAATAGTACAATTTATTGTAAAAGAATAATTCACAATTATTGCAGAAATGTGAGAATTTTAACCTCTGCATAATAATTAATCATATTTATTGTTTTTTAAAGTATCTTAAATATAATTTTCGTTTGAAACTCATCCCTGATGTTATCAGGGCTACGAAGATTTCTATGCCTATGTTGTCCCTTTTTATTAGCAGTAGGTTGAATGCGTGAAAAGTAATGTTGATGATATTCTGTGGGGAAAACTATGGGAATTATACGAGAGTTAGGTGGAGTACTACGGCGGTTCTGGCCAGAAACTGGAGAGGGAACCGGGAAGAGGGAGGTAACTTGGTTTCACGCTACGTTGCTCTATCGCGCGTGTCGTACATAACGTTGGTGAGCTACGAGGCAGTCGCGATCGGGCGTTCTGCGAGAATCATTCGCGGGCGGACCTAAAGTCGCCGAAACCGGCGCCGCCGGTAATTTTATTAAATGTGTAACTCAATGAATCCCTAAAAATCTCTCGCCACTAAAAATGTGAAACTCAATGAACGTCTAAAAATCTTTCGCCACTAGGACAGAAAATATAATTATAAAAAATAATTTTATGAAAAAAAAATCGTTTTTCTTGTAATTACAAATTTTGTAAACCGCGACAAAAAAAGAAAAAAATAAATAAACCACAATTATTCTCTTGGAAATTTGGAAAATATTATTTGGATGACATAAAGTGTGCTAATTAAAAGTGATGTTACGATCAGTGCCAAGTGCGAGAATGGATCGAGATTTGGATAATTCGTTAGAGGCACGCGTAACGAAAACACGAATTAATAGCAGGAACATACCGAAACGATTATGCAGTGCAATCCATTTCTCTGAGGCACAACTCTCGGTGGTTATTATAGTCGGAGGAGGAAATACAGCGGCGTCTTTTAACTGGATCAGCGGTGAACGCTCTCAACGAATACCCGGTACTTGAGTTAGTTGTACACGTGTACATTAGACCAACGATGGTAGTATAGCAATATATACACTTGTATATCGTTGGGTAGCGGTACTATAGTAGTATGTAGGTATAGCGGGCACGATACGCCGATAATATACGCAGTAACGCGGTTATGCCTTCAGTTTATGTACGCAACGAGTAAACGAGGCCTGCCTAAAGCTTCTGAAACCTCTGCGACTACTAATCCACGATTATACATAGAATTAACCGATTTCCGGTTTTTCGAATACTCACGCTCCGATCGTTTATCCTATAATTTGTTTAATATTAAAATTACACACGTGGATGAAATTAATCAATTTTTATTAAACCTTTTTAATTAAGAAATTGTAGTCGCTTAATATGGTACAAGAGATTGTAGTCTTTTAAGGAGGTTGGAGCGCTCCGCACTAATCGAATCAGTGCTAAATTTTTAAAAGCGTTTCTACAATTTCAGATGGTTTAATAATCTGTTCCAAGGTGTTAATCACATAGCAGCATTAGTTCTTGATATTCAAATACATTCACAGCTCTGATATCAACGGTAAATCGATCAATATCTCCAAATTTCCGATGATATGTTTTTTCATCCAGTTTTTAAAAAGGGTAAACCGTAATATCAGTCCGATTATGATGACCAATAGCTCATTTTATTTACCAAAAGATATTCTATCGATTGGCAGTCTATTTTTTTTAAATCGTATTAGTAGTTCAAAAGGTACAACCGTTTGTTTATCCTATCATAACCTAACATCAAGTATACAAATGGCTGTTGAACGCCCCTTTTGAACAAAACTTTTGAGCGCCTGATACTATAGAAAATCCGGGCGGTCAATCGATTAAGGATCTTCCACTGATCAAAATGAGCTATGTTTCTTCATAATCGGACTGATATTACGGTTTACCCTTTTGCAAAACTGGATGAAAAAACATGACATCGGAAATTTGGAGATATTGATCGATTTACTGTTCACATGACAGCTGTGAATGTATTTGAATATCAAGAACTAATGCTGCTATGTGATTAACACCTTGGAATAGATTATTAAACCATGTGAACTTGTAGAAACGCTTTTAAAAATTTAGCACTGATTTGACTAGTGTGGAGCGCTCCAACCTCCTTAATGGTGATGATATCTATGATTTGTAAATTCTAATATATGCATTTAGTAAATAAAATTTTGAAATTTTATAAATTGTAGTTATCATTGCTATGGATATTTTCTTTTATAACTTTTATTTTTCCATCTCTAGTTGTTCGAAAAAAAATAATGTATCAACTGAAAACATCATACGAGAAATCATTCGTTAGGTTTTTGTACATCACAATTTTCAGCCGAGTTAAAATTGATAATGTCATGTTATCGTAGGTTATATCTTTATAATCGATAATATATCGCCCTCTCCTCCGTTGTGTAGATTCGATTATCCATGATTTCCGTTATCCGTGGATCTTTTGGACATAGTCATCCCGAACGGAATGTAGTTAAAAAATGTATTAAAAAATTAATGTAACAAAAATGTAATGCTCGATGCTTTCATCGTTATTCGTTATATTTACATTTTCATTTTTTTTACATAATTTAGTGCAAGAATTATTAAAAAAAATGACTGAGCAAAGAGTTTAAAAAAAGTAGAATCTTGCATAATGCTTCCTCATTGTTTTCACTTTTTAAAAGTAAAATAGAATAAAAAATGAAACTTTTTTTCAAATTTCTGCGTTTGTACTATTGTGAGGATGTAATAGGCGCGGTAATACATTTGACGCAACTCAGGAAACGCTTATTTACGCATTTACGTATATTCGTTCTGTGGACATTCACACAACGACAAACAAAAGCTGAGCATTGCTCTGAGAACGTGCAGTCAATACACAGAGAAAAAATTATCGTGTTAATAGTTATAGAGTGACAACTATCAAATAGTTACTATAACTACAAAATAATTACCATAACTATTTTCAAAGTTGGGGTAACTATGAAAATAGTTACATAGACTAAAAATTAATAGTTGTCACTTTACAGTTGACTGTACTACTACGATTTCTCTGAGTGTAATTGTCATAATTTTTTAGGAACAGAATTTCCAGCAGAACTTTTCGCTTGTATATGTATACCACGAAACATATTGAACTGAGCTTCCTAATCACATAACGCATGGAATTTTTTCCAAATTTTTACCCTAATAGATATAAATCTTAGCAAATAGCTGGCACTTAAAACATGAATAAACAAATTATAAAAATAAAACCTAGTCAGTGCAGTTTGATAGAATACGTATAACATAATAATTTACAAAATGTACAAGTTCAAAATGCCTGTAACAAACATAAACCGAAATAAAAGAGATTTTGAAAATTTAAATTAAAAAAGATTTTTAGAATTCAATTTAAAAGAGATTTTGAGAATTAAAATTAAAAGAGACTTTGAAAATTTAAATTAAAAGCGACTTTGAAAATTAAAATTAAAAGAGATTTTGAAAATTAAAATTAAAAGAGATTTTGAAAACTGAAATTAAAAAAGACTTTGAGATCAATTTAAAAGAGATTTTCAAAATTAAAATTAAACGTAATTTTGAAAAACTGAGCTTCTTGATCAAACGACTAATGGGATTTTTTCTAAATTATTACCCCAACAGATGTAAATCTTAGAAAATAGCTGGCACTCAAAACATAAACAAACAAATGAAAATTTAAAAAACTAGTTAGTGCAGTTCGATAGAATAGGTAATAACATAATAATTTACAAATTTATACAAGTTCAAAAGCCTGTAAAGAACATACAGAGAAATAAAAAAAGATTTTGAAAATTAAAATTAAAAGAGATTTTTAAAAACTAGCTGCTTGATCAAACAACTAATCTTAGCAAATAAATTTAAAACAATTTAAAACAAACAAAAACTGGTTAGTGGAGTTCGATAGAATAGGTATAATATACTGATTAACAAACACATATGTACAAGTTCAAAATGCCTGTAACAAACACGAACATAAATAATAGTACATTACGATACGAGTGCGAAAAAACTTTTTCTCACCTCCGGGCCGAAAGCGACAACTTTCGTTCCGCTGCGCGGAACGAAGTTCCCGGTTTTCGGCTCCGTCGATGAGAAAAATCGTATACACTCCTCGGGCAGTAAATAAGAAAGCCTTAGATCACATGTTTGCCGACCTCGGCTTCGCCTCGGCCGACAATTACATGTGATCTGAGACATTTCTTACTTTACTGCCCTAGGTGTGTAATATACTATTTCGCATGAGTATCGTACAAAATTTTATTTCACGAGGTGTGTAAACGACGTTTGACGCACGCGAAGCGTGCGTAAAACCGCGTTCTACGCACTGAGTGAAATAAAAGAGATTTATGCCACTCCGTGCGAGAAATGCGTACTTCTCGCACTAGTGGCATAAAGTTGTATACGAAACTCGTGCGAGAAACTTTTTCTGAACTCATGTGATTGCAACACTCGCCTTCGCCTCGTGTACACTGTTACAAAAGATTGGAAGTTTTTATTCATAAACTCGTCATCGAAATTTAATATACAATTGTGGTTTAAAATTCATGTACTTTTCCAGTTAAATTAAAGCAAATTATTAAAATTCAAGTACTTTTACTGTAAAATTAAAGGAAATTATTGAACGTGCTGTACCGTACATTAATTTTACATTACACTTGCATACTAAATTTAATATACTAGGTTATGAATAAAAACTTTCAGTAAAAGTACACTAAATTTCAAGTAGATTTTGTTTACAGTGTCGCAACCTCACATTCGTCAGAAAAAGTTTGTTCGCACTCGTATCGTAATATACTATTAAAAAATGAAAATGAATGAGCTGAGTGAGTGTTGCACGGAACGAATATCCACAAGAGTGGCCGCTGCGTGACATTTACAGTGAGAAGTGGTTTCGTGGCAGTTTCGCATCATTCCATCCGGTCGAACATACATATTGCGAATCCCCCCCCAGAATTTTTATACACATACGACAGTACGTTGAACTCTCGACGACTTATTTGTCGTAAATTCATATGTTTATGATTGAAGGGAATGAAAAAATTGCTAGAAAAACCGGGAGGCTCTTAAGAGATGATATCGAGAACGAACGGTCTGTTGATTCGTATGCTTCGAATCAACAACAAACGATCTCGAGGCTTGTACGAGAATTGCGAGATTCAGTTGGCTCAGCGAGCGACGAGCTAGAGTCAATGCGGTTATTAATTCTCTGCGCCTTAAGCGCCTCGAGATGTTTAACTTTCTCTGGCTGCAGCACCATTCCTCCTTCGGTTGTCTCGCCTAGCCACGATATCGCACTCGCTAAGAGCTAGTGCTCATCATTGAGCTCTCGCGGTCTCCCTTTGACTTTTTTGCGGTCAGCAATTTTGTTTTTAGTGCGACAAAAAAAAATCACGTTGCCTTTCTAATTAGCTGAATCTGATCCGCAAATTTTTCTGCTGGAATAGAGCTTTCTTTTTCTTGGAAATGTATGCTTGGCTTTATGTCTTTAGAGCTGCCGCATTAAAGGCGTATTTTGTTTTTTATTTTTGCTTATTGAAAATCCCAGTTTTTTTTTCACTGCTTCAAAAAAATGTCTATAGAAAATTGTTTTTTTTTTTTTCATGATTTAATTTTGTTAAACTTTAGTTTTAGGTACAATTTTATTAAAAACATTCATGCAAAGTAGAAGCTTGTATATTGCTTGGAAATGCTATTGATTTGAAATGTATTCGATTTTTGTTTTTTCACATTTTGATCTCTCAGAAAATAATTCATAAAATGCTTCTATATTTCCATATATTCTACGGAAAAAAAATCTAAAAGACTGCAAAATTTTTGGGCATGACTTGAAGAGGATAAAAAGTTCTAAAGTCAATATAGCCACTCTTAAGAAAAAAAATTTAATTTTTTTTCCTATCCTATCTCATTAATTTTTAATAATATATTATAGTGCAGAATACACATTTAAATTTTTTTTACTAACCCTGTAATATTATATATCTAACGTATAAATTGTTTTTCTGAAGGTTTCAGTCAATTTCTCTGAGGTCATATCGTTTGTCTTTTGTGTTTACGTCTGCATTAACATTTGCAACGCTATATCTCTATTTTTCCTGACTGCTAATAAGTGCAATTCATATTACGTAGCCGAACGCCGTGTAGAAAGTGTTTGCGACGTTGCAGCTAATATATCCACCGATTCGCAAAGAGTCTATAAACTCATATGTTATTTTTTTTTATCCTTTTACGTGTGCCTGACCTTGGGACTAAAATGCCAGTGTAGTCAGCCATGCATTCTCACAGTCTTTTTTCGTGGAATGCATTAACATCGTATATTCTATCAACGAAGAGTGCAGGCTACAATATAATAATAATAATAATAATAAAAGCTCAATCGTAATCGAGACGCATCGATCGCACGTCCTTGAATTTTTTTTTCTCTTTTATATTCTAATGTGTATAACTCTACACACCCGTCATAAAGTCCGTCACGGGGCGACGGAGCCTTACATATCGTTACGTCAGAGTCGCGATTGTTTCAATACGAAAGCTAAGATGTTTTTAACGATCATGTTTGTGCGTACGATTTACGACAATGAAATCAGCAAATTCGACATCGTGGTTTTGTATTTAACTATTATACAGAGTAAGATACGAATAGACAAAACCGGAAAACATATCAGGTGTTTATTATTTAGTCAGGGTAATCAGGAAGTTTAAAATTAGTCAGAAAATAACGAGAGACTTTACATGCAATTTTCATTTTTTTTTGTATATTAAATTGTATTTCTTACACGGATTCAAGTAAATATACCGTATATTAAATTTATATACAGTCAGAGTTGTAAAATCCTAATTATTTTTTAAACAAAATTGATGCTACAATTGGCTTTGTAATTGTGTTTGTATAATCATACATTGCAGTGATTATAATATGATGGGTAAACTTTTGAATAGAGGCAAAAAATATTAATTCACCATAAAATTTCATGATAATTTTATTGAAAAAATTGAGAAATACTGCTAATGCATTGCTTAAGTAATGCAGGCTTGTGGTTGTCCATTATTCTCACAATTTCTCCCAAAATTTAATTGAAAAATCGATTTTTCTTAAAGCTATTCAAAAGTTCTTATATAATTTTATAATCGCCACAGGTTATCATTACAAATTCGTAACTAGACAAACTTTTCTGTAAAATTGATATCGTCAAGTAATGAGGACTTAAAACACGTTTTCCAAATATTTTTTACAGAATAAGTATATTTCGATACAAGAATAGTATATATCGAATCATATTTTTCTTTACGAGTGCAATACAAAATCAGTGAAATAAAAAAACTTAATAAAAATTAAAAAAACTCTCGACTGAAAAGATGAGTCTAATTAATAAACAAATTGGGAGATTAATTCGTCAATTGTGTGGAAATTTCCCGACTATAATATGCGAATGATTCTTATTTAACCATTTTTTATTTCCCCATTTTTTTTTGTTAATTACACTCATTTTTTTTAGTCGTAAGTGTTTTTTTAATTTTTATAAACTTATTTTTATTTCATTCTGTAAACGATGAGCAAACTAGGATTTTGTATTGTACTTGAAAAGAAAAATTTGTTTTTCCTTCTTGTTCAATTATTCCATTCACTCGAAGTGATAGAATGACAAAAATATTGGAGAGAGTCAGGAAGGCGATTAATCTCAATGACTGGGCGTCAAAGCCTTTGGGTCAAGTGCAACTGACGTACCGCTGCTTAGCAAGAGAGAGCTACTGCACACAGGCAACAATTGGCTCTTGTTCTGTGGGTCGAATGACCTTGATCACTTATTGTTCATTTAGTTGACTCGAACTTGTCCTTTCTAGTGTTTGTTTCGTATTATTTTTATGACTGTCCGGATCCTACCATTTTTGTACCACAAACTTAGTCCGACCTGCGTAGAAAAAAAGAATCTGGCCGAGATTCTTAAGAATCTCAGCGAGATTCTAGAGAATATCGGCCAGCTTCTTAGCGAGATTATTCTCATTTTCATTTTCATTGAAAATGAAAAAAATCTATATAGAAAAAGATCTTTACGAATATTTTAATACTGCTAACACTAATTTGTTAGTACATCAACGAAGGTTAAACCTCTCGTTTGTAGTCGAACTCAGAAAAGCTTTCCAGTCTTATATATACGCTCGGGCTTCAAGTCACTTGCGAGAAACGCTTCGTTCCTTCGCCATCTAGCGGAGTATTGTCCACCAGTGTTTCATATGATGTCACTAGGTGGCGAACGGACGGAGCGTTTCTCGCAAATGGTTTGAAGCCTCAGCGTATATATAAGACTGGAAAGCTTTTCTGAGTTCGACTACACACGAGGGGTGGGTTGAACCTTCGTTGATGTACTAACTAATTAGTGTTAGCAGTCCTTCGATATTCGTAAAGAGCTTTTTTTATATAGATTCATTTTATTTTTAATGAAAATGAAAAGAATCTCGCTGGGCGAGATTCTCTAGAATCTCAGCGAGATTTTGATAGAGATTCTTTTTATTTTCAGCTCGGCGAGATTCCCAGATAAATTTAAAAAGAATCTCGGTTCGGCGCGCAACCGTGATTCTCGCTGAGAATCTCAGCGAGAATCTTCTTAAGAATTTCGGCCAGATTCTTTTTTTCTACGCGGGGAGTTGTAAATCTCTGATTCTTCCAGAAATATAGTTGATATACTTGGTTTTATGATTACGTTTTCATAAAATTAACATGTGATGGTTACAATACGATGTTTAAACTTTTGAATAGTTGCAAAAAATATTAATTTTCAGATCAATTTCATGGTAATATTCTTGAAAAAAATGGAGAAAAACAGTTAATGCAATGCGAAAATAATGGAGGATTGTACTCTTCCATTTTCCCGCATTTTTTCTCAAGGCTTCATTGAAAATGAGATTTCTTTTCAGTTATATAAAAGTTCACATATCATTTCATAAAAACTACAGGTTATTATTGCGAAATCATTACTGCAAAACGAATTGTACATTAAACTTTATTTTTTTAAAGTAACGTAGCTTTACAACACTAAAATTAGTTGACTCGAACTTGTCCTTTCTAGTGTTTGTTTCTTATTATTTTTATGACTGTCCGGGTCCTAATTTTTTTTTTTTTTACCACAAACTCGTTTGTATTATACGTCACGTTGGAGATATTTTTAAACGCTGATAGAAGACGATCATATATCATTTAAATGAAACTGTGTTTTTTAAAATTTGTGTGTATATATGTTATAGGAAAGATTTTAATTTAATAAAATATTTACAGAATGCTGGTGAGAGCCGAATCCCTGTGCCACGAGCGGTGAGGCCGTCGTTCCTACCAAAATCCAGACTAGTCGGATCCTCAAAGATTGGAACTCTTCACGGTGGACACAGAAGATCCACTATTCTATCTGGCTGCTTACCGTTCGCAGAACACGACGACACAAGCCCCACAACACCAAGGGGAAAATTTACCGACTGCATTTTCGCTTCTACACCCCTCACCGAAGGTAGATAGATAGTTTATTTCCAGTGTACGGCTTCAACCTTTTACAGAACCCATCCCAATCCCCAACAACGTACGCCATGGTTAGAAACTCGATTATACAATATTTTTGCACATCCGCCTTCACAAAAACATTTCATACTTAGATATATGTAAAAAAAACATGTCCGATAAAATTATTTCTATTACAATATTTCTGCTTCGTACAAACATTCCATACTTAAACATATCCAAAAGTCATTTCTGATAACATCATTTCCCTACAATATTTCCAAGAATAATCAAGTCCCTGTAAAGTCATTTCGATCAGATTCCTTCGGTTTTTCCCGATTCCAGCATCCATCTCGTTCTTCCTCGAAATATCTGCAGTTGGCTTTCTCCCCGTGTAACACCATATAATCCATGCTCGTCGCGCTCGTCCAGCGACTTAATTTTTACACGAAAACTGATGTTTACTACTGATGCAATTTTGACTTCTCACTCAACACATCTATCCTCCCATTTCTTTCTGAATACATCTCGTGCTTCGATCCAGATAACCCACACTCTTTTCCTTACGTGTGCCCTCCTTCTCTTTCATTCATTCAAATACCCAACTAATGTTTCAATCCAAATAATCCAAACCACCACCAAGTTTCACTGTATTTTACCACAGATCATAGTTACTTAGTATTTTTCGCCCCACTCTCACCTGTGCATCTACATTCAATAATCCGTCCATACAGTCTTTCCACACTGAGAGAAAATTATAGTATTAGTAACTATGCAGTGACAACTATTCATTTTTAGTTCGTACGATCTAGAATTTTTTAATAGTTGCCACAACTATCAGATAATTACTATAACTACCAAATAGTTACCATAACTATTTTCATGATTACCGTAACCATAAAAATAGTTGTATGGACTATGACCGACAGCAGTGGACGCGCGGTCGGTGTGTTGCTTCGGCGGTCCCCAGAGTTAAGCAGCATTATTTGCGGTCATAACTTGGATGGGTGACCGCTTAGCCTTGCACTGGTTTGCGCGCCAACTGCTGAGCGGGAGGCAGTTTTTCTGAGTTTCTAATGTATTCTCATACAGTAGAAACTCAGTAAAAATAAAGCCGACTGTATCGGCCAGGTTTTCCGCAGTTTCCCTGTGCCCTCGTGCAAATGCGATACAGTAGTGCATTAGGATGAGTGGCTGCGGACAACACTCTAGAGGGGTTTCTATGAAGGAACGGGGAAAAGGGGAGAGGGGAAACGTAAAAGCCTGAAGAAGGCATACGGAAGAAACCAATAATAGTTGTATGGACTAAAAATTAATAGTTGTCACTTTGTAGTTGACTGTACTATTACGATTTCTCTGAGTGCACAGATAAACATTTTCCTAAAAAGTCATTTCCATCGAATTCCTTCATTTTATCGTTGTGCTTCACAAAACCCCCACTCTTAACTGTCGATATCCTCCAACTGCCTTTGGCCCACCGCTCTACGTTAGTCCGTCCATCTCATTCTTCCTCGAAATACCTCCGCAATTTTGTCTTTTCCCTCCCACGTCATTCCCCTATTTTTTGCGAATGCCCAACTTGTGTTTCGATTCAGATAATCCAAACCACCACCAAGTTCCAGTATTTCCAACCCTCCCCTCACCGAACATAATATTAGCACTTTGTGATATAAGTGCGAGCCAATGTTCAAAAAAGTTGAAAAGTACGGATAGAAACCAATAGAAATGGACAAAACTGCATAGATCCTGATAGAATTCTATTTGGATCTGTGTGGTTTACGTCCATTTTTATTTCGGTGTCTATTAGAACTTATCACAATTTTTCATCAGGTAAAAGCGATCATTAGATTATGAGCCCAAATTTTGTACGTAAACAAAATCATATTCAGTTATGATAGATATATTATTTGGTGAAAATCGATAGAAGGGTTTTATGGGTTTTATAGAAACCTGCATTTTTTTTTTCATTTTTTATTGTTGAAACTAAAATTTCGCCAATCTTCAGTGCTGAAAATTTATTCAAAAGAAGGATGCAAAATTGAATTTTGTACATTGCTTCATCGCTATTTTAAAAAACTTATTACAAAGCTTTCTCCATGATGAAGCGTAAATTGATGAACATACCTTCTCACAGATGTAGTTTTGTAAAAAAAAAAAGTGTAAAATAATGAGAATACAATGTGCAAGATTTATAATAAGATAGAATATACTAAAAGAATTATGGACATGAAATTATTTATGGAATAAATAAAGTCATAGCGAGTTTTCAAAAGTTATAGGCTGCTTATTGCATTGCTGAGATCAAACTTAATTTAAAAGCAAATTTTGTTAATCCCGTTTTGTTACTCAGTCTTTTCACCATTTTTCTTCTCTCCTCGAAAATACAATACTGTCGACAAGCGGTGTTGATTTATTCATTCGCTGCGCATCTTGAGACGTACGTTATTAAGAATAAAAACTCGTCAACGTTTTTTGCATTGGCCATTTTTTTTTTTTTCACAATGAGTTTTTTCTTTTACGCTCGTCATAAAATTGTAAGGAGCAATACGCAGGTTTTGCTGAGCCAAGCATTGCACTCACGTCCATTCGAGTCCCGTTATTACAGTAACGCAATGGAATAGTGGCGAAACATAACAGTTTTGTGGCAGTAGCCGATTTGCCGCAGTCTATTTGCAGTTTTCTATACCTCGTACAGAACAAAAAGAAAGAAAAAGTAGCACCTGTGTCATTTTCTAAAGAAATGGCTTTACTCGCATTTCTAAAAAAAAAAAAAAATGGCACACTTTCATTTCCGATGTAAATTATGATATTTTTACTAGAGTTTGAAAATATAAGTAGCACATATATAAATTTCAAGCACCCGTTTTCTATGTTGTTTCTACAGCTAGAAAAATATTCCACGCAAGGTTAACCCATCTGTGACGTTAGCGGCTTCCAACATCTTTATTGAAATTGATTTATCCGCTGTTTGCAAAGATATATTGCTTTTTCAATAAAGTTGTATCTCATTAACGCCGAATCACGACACGAAAGCGCTGTGGTGTGATTGAATTATGTATCACTATAATTGGATACGTAAATATTTGAAAAACTGGGTAAATCTGTTGACGATGCATTTCTACATATCAATATATGAAAGATATACACTTATAAAATGTGATTTTTTAACGTATCTAATGTACCGGATATTAATTTAATATAATTCTCAAATATGGTTTAAAATCTATGCAAGTAAAATAATTTTCATAACAATTAATTATTCCATTTAAACAATATTGTAATAATCTTCAATTTCTATTCTCCAAAAAAAGGTAAACTTGCGGATGCAACTTTCACAATCCCAGGAGTGTGGAACGTAAAGGAAAATGCAGATGTCCAGGATTCTCTATTCCTCCAACGTGGCGGTGACGAAAAAATGTTGAGGCAAGTATATCCAACCAGAAAAATCTTCTAACTAGATTTTTCCGCACAGTTCAAATTCACAAACTAATTGAATAGGGCCTCGAAAGATTTTTTAAAAAGATTTTTCAAAACTTTCTTGATGCTATCAAGTATTAAAATTATCATTTGGATGGAGAATTAAAGTAACGATAACAACACTATTAAATATTATGGCAAATTTACATTACCAGAAATTGTATTATTATTAAAAATTATTGCAACTTTACATTACCAGTAATTTTATTATTATTGAAAATTATTGCAAATTCGCATTACCATAAATTGTATTATTATTGAAAATTATTGTAAATTTACATTACCGGAAACTTTATTCATGCATAACTTTATTTTGTAAACAGGCTGCAGAACGGTAGCCAGATGAGTATAATCGAGGATGTGGGTGACAATTGCCTGATAGATTTGAGTCTGGGACCGTTTATCAACGATACGACGACACCGGCACCATCAACGCCTCATTATTTGATGCTCAATCAGAAACAAAATTCATTTGAGCACGACGAGAGTCTTGGGATATTGACGCCGGACCAAATGACGGACTTTACCTTGGGCACACTTGGCTGCTCGAGGACACCATCCTGTGAAAATCTTACTGGAGGAACTGGAGGTTCCGGAGGTTCACGTTTAGCGTTGACTCGTGCCTCGGGTTCAAGACCATCAGAGGCTGAAGCACCGACGTGGCCGGAAGTCGGTGAACCTACCGAAGGCTCCAGCGAGAGAACACCGTCTCCAGAGGAATTACCACTGGATCCAAAGCCCGTAGATCCAGTAGAACCATCGACAAGGCCAGTGCCTTCGAGTTTCGTCACTTCTGTGACGAGTATAACGAGCCTAGAGGCTGGATATCAAGGAGACGGTGAAAATTCACGCCCAGCAAGTCGAGGACCAGATCCACCGCCTGTTTTACCAATGCCTTCGAATCTTCCGGCTCCTTGTCGACCAACAGATCCCATGACTGATTCTGACTTTTTCACCGAGAGCGACGCTGATGCTCACGAAGAAATCGTTCGTGGCGATCGTCGGGCACAGGTTATCGATGGCACTTTATTTTGTGCACCCGGTGGACGAAGATGCCCCAGTTTTACTGGCGAGGAAATGGACTCCAGTGGAATATATTCGGATCTTGATAAACGACAGGACGAGAGAAATGCTGATCAAGTTGGGAGCGAGGATCGAACACCCGATACTGCTGATACTGAGGTTTCGCAAAGGAGCCAACCATCGCCGGTTAAGCCGGAAGTTATAATCAACTTTTTGCAGGTAAAATTTTCGTAGCAATATTCCGGTAGTGATGGGCGATGTCCGAAAAAAAAAAATCGATTACAAAAAAATCGATTGGCGAAAAAACTATCGATATAAAGCATCGATTTTTCTCCTTAAACAATCGATGAATCGATTAATCGAAGAAAATATCGATGAATCGATTAATCGAAGGAAAGAATCTGGTACATAATAAATATTAAAATAATTATTAAAAAGTAGGTTTTTTTCTCATTGAACATTTTTTTACAAGTACATGTTTTATTCTCATCATTTGCTATCCCATTTATTCCAATGATGTGTAACTGAAAAAAATGTATTACTATTAAATTGTAGTTTCAATGGTGATACATTTTTTTTTGCATAAAAGAAAGCTCATAATTAAGATTCTTCGAATTTAATATCTTAACTTGCTATTTCAATGTCGCCTAACAAAAATCGGACAATCGGATTAATCGACCAACAAAAAAATCGGATGAATCTAGTCGATTAATCGAATAAAAATATCGGTTCTTTCGATTAATCGAGAAACATTGCCCATCCTTAAATATTCGTCATGCGTTAATTATGTGTGAGAAAGATAAAATTATACTCAAGTCCTCGAAAGATTGTTTTTTAACGATTTTAAAAAAGTTTCTTGATGTTATCATCATCTGCATGAATAATTTAAGTAACGGTACCAAAACTGTTAAAAATTATTGCAAATTTAAATTACCGGAAATTTTTATTCATCAGTTGATGTATTAAATTTAATACACGAGTGTAGTAAAATCATCGCCGGTTAAACCTGATGTAATTAACTTTTTGCAGGTAAAACTTTCGCACGAGCATTCATCAGGCATTAATTTTGAGTGCGAATGATAAAATTGTACTTAATTCCTCGAAAATTTTTTTTCACGATTTTTCAAAAGTTTGTTGATGTTCATTTGCATAAAGAAGTAAAGTAACGGTACCAACACTATTAAAAATTATTGCATATTTGCATTACCATAAATTAAATTCATCAGCTGTTGTATTAAATTTAATACACGAGTGTCGTAAAATCACAAATATTTATATTAAATTTTCTAATTTGCATAGGATTTAATGAATCCAAAAAAAAAAAAAAGTTTTTTCTCCCTATTGTTGAAATGTACTATTTGAGAATATTCTTATTAATTTTTTGTTCAATAATAGTGAAGAATTATAATTGATAGTTATAAGAAAGTCGTAATTTTTATTCCGAGACTCCACAAAGATTTCCGTCGCACTGAAGAGGTTTTTAATCAAATAATTGAGCATAATTTTTGCGGGGTCTATAATTTTATCCGATTGCGATATATTTCTTGCGTTATATAAATTTTTTTGCCCTCTTACGTAGAATGCCGTGAATAATACTCACGATACGTCGGCTGATTCCAATTGCTCGATCGGCGCGGTGGAAATGACGGTTATCGAGGTGAATAACGACGCGGCACGTCCAAAATTGCCAGCAAATAAACCAGATCCGGCACCGCTGAAAAAGTATAAAATGCCCAAGAGAAATGTAGTCTCTAAGATCAAAGCTATGATCGAATCGGGTACTAAAGAAGAACCTGAACCTCGACGACCCGTAAGATCGCCGAGAAAAGGACGATGGGACGCGGTTATGAGTAAAATCGAGGCTGGAAAGACTGAGCAGCGAACGAGACCTCTTAGAAAAGAGGTCAAATCGCGACTTCTTCAGAGCCTGGGACCATCCTCTTCCTCGTCTTCTTCGGCGACAACCGCTTCAGCAAGAAGATTGATCGGTGATGCGAATAACAACAACAACAATAACAGCAACAGCAGCAGCACTAGCAGCAATAATCCTAATAATAAAGACAAACGGTAAGTTCCTCTATATAATAATTAATTCAAAGCAATACTCGAATTAATTGACAGCAATTCAATAAAAAAACAAAATCTTTAAAGTAATTACTAACAATTAATTTAAAGCAATCTTTGAATTAATTTATTATTGAATTAATTCAAAGCAATCTTTAAATAAATTGTTATTGAATTAATTCGAAGCAATCCGTGAATTAATTTTTATTGAATTAGTTGAAAGAAATCTTTGAATTAATTGATATTGATTTTATGATTTCTTGAAACTGTAAAACAAGAAATTGCTGTTGTAGGAGAACGAGAACCCGACAAGGAATTAAATCGCCTACTCAAGAAACAGCTCGTAGCTCTGTGCGTAGTTCGATGAGCGACCTTAGCAGCGCACCAAGCAAAGATGCTCCAAGTGAGTGTATTTATGTTTTCAGAATAGTTTTTACGATTTTTCTTGTTATACACAAAACGCAGAATATTCCTGCGTTGGGATAAACGTGTTTCCTTTCATTCGGTGAAATTCGCTGATTTTATTATTTTAACTAAATGCCAAAAATAATTTGGCATCTTGCCAAACGCAATTCACGTAAGAAAACTCTGGACAAGGATACAGGAATTCAAAATTATATAAGGACTCTTTTGGGAATTCACGTCCAATTAAAATAGTAGACTCGCAAAATCATTCTTGTAACAAATTGATGAACTTAGCGTGCGGATGCTTAAGTATGTTACTTAATCATCTGTGATGTCTCTAAGCTAAGATATATACACCTAAGTTTGGCAAGATTTACATGTAAACTATATACAACGTATTTACAAACGACACGATTTAATTTTCACTGTCAAAAGATTAAAAGAAAAAATAATTTGAAAAATTAGTTTCAACTAGAAATACGTGACACAATCAAAGTAAAAAATTGGAGGGTCGTTATGTTTTGACAATACTGTCTTAAAGTGGTGTGCTACACGTTTTTGTCGTTCTCTCTCGCTCCACTTCTTACTCGCACTTTGCAACAACTCAGTCGGTATAGCACATCACCTTAAGGGGAGGCGAAACATCGATAAGTGCGAGGGAGACAACAAATAACTTTGCTACCAAAATTTCTTTTTTTTAATTTGTTTGTTTGATGGAAGGTAGAAACAATAAGTCGATTACCGGAGTAAAGTAAGAAGTTTTGGACTTTTTACAGTATTAGGAGATATAAAAAGTGAATTGTATAATAAGGGTGAAAAAACTCAAGTTATTTATTTCTTTTACTTCCATTATGTATTTTACCAGTCATTATTTTAAGTTAGTTGATTTTGTTTGAGTGAAAATAAAACGTTTACAGGCTTCCTCACTTCTAAAAATGAAAATGAAACAATGAGAGCAAGAGTGCGTCATTCTCAGCCACCATGACCTAACCTTACAATACCTTATGAGTCACACGCTGTGAAGCTTAGTCGTTACTCTGGCGTTTGCGCTAAACTAAAGCAAGGCTGACGCCCGAGAGTGTGATTTAAAGATCTTCTCTTACTTTCTGACAATATTAATAACATAAATAAAATAATTCCTCATTATTTTTCGCTTTTTACAAAGCTTTCTCTATGAGAAGCCAAAATTGATTAACATAATTCCTCATAGAGGTAACTTTTTAAGGATGTTCTACTGTTTCACGCTAATCAAATCAGTGCTAAATTTTTGGAATTGTTTCATTAAAGTTTAATGCATTAAGTAGCTGTCGTGGAGCGCTGATTTGTATTGAAGCATGTACAATTAACCAAGAGAAAAATGAATAGTGACCGATTTTCATAATGATTAACTGATTAACGGTACTTTCCGATGAGATACATTTTCGTTCAGTTTTTTCCAAGAATAATCTGTAATTTTTTGCCAATTTTGATGAGTGATGGCTCATTCTCTTTTTTTAAAGATTATAGCTATTTGTTTATGAAAGTATTTTGATTTTTGTTAAACAACAGGCTATAATTATTAATCGATCAATAATATCAAATATCCAGCCGGTCAATTTGTAGAGCATCTTTCAAGAAAGAGAATGAGCCATCACTCATCAAAATTGGCAAAAAATTATAGATTATTCTTGGAAAAAACTGAACGAAAATGTATCCCATTGAAAAGTAACGGTAATTAGTTAATCTGTATACAAATCCGGCACTATTAATCTTTCTCTGAGTTAAGTATACATGCTTCAATTCAAACTACTCTTTACTATTTTTATTCAATGCATTAAACTTTAATGAAAAAATTACAAAAATTTAGCACTGAACACCTAAAAGGCGAAAAATAATGAGAAAGCAATGTGCAAGATTCTACTTTGCATCCTTGGTTTAAAATCATGATAAAAATTCTTGTAATCGGTATTTTGTGTGGTAGAATATGCGACTTGAGATCGATAGAGAAGAGCAAAACTCGATATCTCAAAGAAAAAAATAATTAGGTTACTATTTCCGACCGAAAATCGGATCTGTAAATTTTGAAATCACTAACGGAAAAAAGTCACTTTTTTTAAAATCACGGTAGAAAGGCATGTAACCAGTGTTTTCTGTGGTAGAATATGTGACTTGAGAACAATAGTGACGACCAAAATTTGATATATCAAAGAAAAAAAACAACAGTTTCCTCTATGAGGAAGCAAAAATCATAGCAAATGAGAATTAGTGGTGGTTGAGGGTAGGCTGCACCTGCACTGCGACCGAGAACTTGGAGATATCTCTTACGTCATAATCGTGGTAGCCTTCTCAGCAAGATACAATCTACAGCTGCATGTATGTGCAAAGCTGCAAAATCGTGAAACCATCTGAGTTGGCTCTCCTCGAATAATTCTTCGTATCGACCGCCAACCAATCCTCCCGTTGTCTTCATATCTATACTACATCAACGAAGTCGCTCCTACGTAACCCCAACTTCGTTCACAACATATATGTATATAGATATAAAATTCACTATTTCCGAAGCTCTCGCTTCTCACAGCGTCTCTCAACCCTTGTTACAGATACACGTCCCCATTTTTTAATCGATGGAGGCTGAGAACGTTCCTATATTTCAACTATCTATATTTTTCCCTCGCAGGGCAATCGGACATTGATCAAAGTTAAGGAAGTTGGAGCGCTCCACACTAGTCAAATCAGTGCTAAATTTTTAAAAGCGTTTCTACAATTTCATATGGTTTAATAATCTGTTCCAAGGTGTTAATCACATAGCAGCATTAGTTTTTGATATTCAAATACATTCACAGCTGTGATATCAACAGTAAATCGATCAATATCTGCAAATTTCCGATGTTATGTTTTTTCATCCACTTTTTTAAAAGGGTAAATATCCGTAATATCAGCCCGAGTATGACGACTAATTGCTCATTTTGTTTACTAAAAGATATTCTATCGATTGGCCGTCTATTTTTAAAAATCGTATTGGTAGTTAAAAAGATACAACCGTTTGTTTGTCCTACCATAACCTGACATCAGGTATACAAATGGCTGTAACTTTTGAACGCCTGATACTATAGAAAATCCGGACGGTCAATCGATTAAGGATCTTCCACTGATCAAAATGAGCTATGTTTCGTCATAATCGGACTGATATTACGGTTTAGCCTTTTACAAAACTGGATGAAAAAACATGACATCGGAAATTTGGAGATATTGATCGATTTACTGTTCATACGACAGCTGTGAATGTATTTGAATATCAAGAACTAATGCTGCTATGTGATTAACACCTTGGAACAGATTATTAAACCATCTGAAATTGTAGAAACGCTTTTAAAAATTTAGCACTGATTTCACGAGTGTGGAGCGCTCCAACCTCCTTAAGACGACGACGTGTTCAATCCTTAATAAAAACTATAATACACTTTTTTTTTACCATCATTGATATTTCGGGTAAAATATAAGAACTGTAAATTATGCTATTTTATACTATTTAGCATTCTGCTTTTTTATCTGAAAAATCCACCGGTGTGAAGAAAAAGTGCGTTTGAAATATTTCACCATGTTTCTCATAATTATTGCAATTTAAATAATGAGAATACGTAACCATAGCAACAATTTAATATATCAGCTGGTCGAAAGGAAGACAGTTAAAATTTCAAGAACGTATACACTATATCTCTCTATCAGCAACAATCTGTACGAAATTGTTATGCTTCATCTCGACCAAACCTTCCGTGAGTTCTTAAGTAAAGAAACAACCAGCCATTGCCAACGAATCACAAGGCAACGGCCTCGTGGTAGCTTCAACAGTGGCTGCTACTCACTGCAGGTCGATGCTTCTCGAGTTTAAGTTTCAACGCAAAGCCTCAGCGCGTATAGTGAAAATTTCTCAACATCCAAATCCACGGAACAAACACGCTTTACATCCAGTTAAATACGCACCGTTTTATTTTAGCACAGCAGTTTCAAGCGCGTATCCCGATTTCTCTCGACAATTGAACAATAGTAACAGCACCGTGAGACGAAACTAGCCCGGATACATAGGTTAGGGTTATTCGCACAGCGTCAGCAACAATATTATCAGCCATCAGCCTTTCTATCTCCTTGTCTCACCTTCTCCTTCCTCCACTCCCTCCCCTTTTCTCTATCTCACACGCTTCTTCTTCCTCTCCCTTATCTCTTCCTTTCGCGCTTCTCCCTCTCTTTTTCTTTTTCCCTTTTCTCATTTTCTCATTCTCTCATGCTTCTTCTCCCACAATTATAACACCCGGAGCAGGAATAATATAGTAGTAAAAAAAAAACGAGAACAGTTACAGCGGGGAAATAATTGTTACACGAGGGGTCCAGAATATTCAATAATTTACTGCGAGATGTGAAAGATGCTGAAACCCTAACAAGATTGAAAAAGGCTCACGAAGGAATATGCGAAAACATTATTTGAAATGTGATAGTATGCAACAGTGGGATATTATCGATAAGGAACAAAAGTATGTAAATGATAAATTGTAAGAATGTGTTAAATCTGCAGTGAGCAGTAACTAGCTTCGTGTTAAATAAAATGCCATCAATCAATCCCTCTCCCTTTTCTCCGTTTCTCTTTCTCCTATACTTCTCTTTTTTCTTCTCCCTTTTCTCTTTCTCTCACACTTCTTCTTCTCCCTCTCCCTTTTCTCTTTCTCTCATACTTCTTCTCCCGCTCCCTTTTCTCTTTCTCTCACACTTTTTCTTCATCTTCTCCCTCTTCCCCTCCCTTTTCTTCTTTTCTCTTGCTCTCACGCTTCTTCTTCTTTTTCTTCTTCTCCTTCCTCTTCCTCCTTTCCCTCTCCCTTTTCCTTCCCTCTCGGGAACGAAAGCCACATGCAGGATATGATATAAACTTCGGCAGTCCTCGGCATAGCTCGTGTTTATTCGGACGTAGCGGTAGGTGCATGCGGTGTACGGCACACACTCGCGTGCATCTCGCCGGCTGTTCAGTCTCTCTTCTATTCGGGTCACGGGGTGTGCAAGGCAGAGGTACAAGGCAAGGCAAGCCTAGGCATCAGAGCGCGCGCGCGCGCGTGCGTGTCGTCCGTTCAACACACACAATTTTTGAGAATCCAGCTCAACCTCATTTGCTAAAAAACCTTAAGCAAAAAACACCAAACCTTTCGAAAAATGTCGCTAAAAAAATACGCCATAAAAATGGTCTAAGACATGAAGAATTGGCCAAGAGAATAAAGACGAAAATATCACAGCTTCCGCTTATTTATCCTGCTCTACTGAAAACTACGACGTCGATAGATCGTCGCCGCACCTAAACGCGAGTGATGATATTGCGCGTTGTGCGAACACTACTGAATCTTTGGTGCTGTAGATTGTCAAATATCCTACTGAAATATACACCATTAAATGGTCTTCCTGTGGACAAATACGTCGAGCCGGTTTTTCAGCTGATAAACCAGAAAAAAAAGATTAAACAATCTCCAGGAATCTTCTATCTATTAACACGTGGTTCCTATAATCGTGCATATATGCTTAATTTCTTGAACTCAATTAAATGTCAATTGTTCGATGGATAAAAATGTGTTCTTCGCCTCAATTTCGCGAAAGATTCCGAGAATAAAGACTACACATTGTGCGAAACTACTGAATTTTTGGTGCCTGTAGTTTGTCAAATATTCTACTGAAATATACACTATTAAATGATCTTCCTGTGCGCAAATATGTTGAGCCGATTTTCCAGGTGATAAACCGGAAATAAAAGATTGGACAATCTCGAGGAATCTTCTATTTATTAGCACGTGGTTTCTGCAATATTTGTTTCGTTGAACTCCAATTAAATGTCAATAATTCAACGAATAAAAATGTGTTCTTCGCTTCAATTTTGTGGACGAATCTGCGAGTAACGACTGCGTCTAGTGCAACACTATTGGACCGCCAGTGCTAACCATCTGTATATATTTATCGAATATCCTGGTGAACTATCCAACGACACTTAAAGTCTCCCTGCAGAGGCAAACACGTCGAACCGGTTCTCCACATGAGAAATCGAAGCCGAACGTTAAAAAAAATCTCAAGGAACCTTCTATTTATTATCACGTGGTGTCGATAACAGTGCACATAGGCTTTCACGATGAAAGGCAATTAATATTTTAGTAATTTAATTACTGAAAACACGTTCACTTCTTCAACTACGTGAGATAACTCGCGTGTAATGATTGCGAGTAGTGAATCAAAACTAATGAACCTTCACTGTCAACAGAATGGCAATTAATGAAATTGATGAAAGCCAATTAATACTTTAGTAACTTCATTACTGAAAACTCATTCCCCGCATCAACTTCGTCAAGTGCATAAAAACTCTTGAACCTTCGTTGTCAACTGAATGGCAATTAATATTTTAGTAAATTAATTACGGAAAACACGTTCTCTTCATCAACTTCATGGGATAACTCACGTGTAATGATTGCGCGTCGTGTATTTAAAAAATCGGACCCTCAGTGCCAACCATCTATACCTATTTATTGAAAATCTAGCTGAACTAGGACTATTCAACGACACTTGGAGTTTCCCCGTCGAGAAACACGTAAAACCGGTTGCCAAGATGAGGAATCTCAACCGAGCTAAAAATCCCAAGGAATTTGTCTATTTATTATCACGTGGATTCGCAAAAGTGCATGGTTTCAGTCACAGCATTGAAATTTGAATAATTTGAATTCAGTGGCTAAAAAAGAAATTTGTACTCCTCGACGACTTGGACTTGAGGTGTTCGTATTGAAGCTCACGTATCCTGAACACGACGAAGACGTTTAAGAGGCAAAGAGGAGAGGGAGAGAGAGACCAGGTCAACGGCACTCGTTCACGTTTATTTCCGGCAGAGAAGCCGCTTCTCGATGCTCCCTTCACTCTCAGAGCTTCGTTTCTTCTCTCTTTCGCCGTGTCTATATGTATTACAACGTCCCCGTTCTTTCGTTACTTGTGTTCTTCACCTATTTGAGTGGATGGTATTGCCCACGGTGGCTCCTGCCCTACTCCTATCCGAGGGCGAATGATCCGAGTCGTTGGGAGAACGGCTGAGCGAATGGACGCGGGGAAACAGGTGCACAACCTACAACCACGTGCTGCTGCGTTTCCAAGGCCGACAGGCACCGTTTGCCAGCGTGCAACAGCATCTCACCACTATTCGTGCCTCTTTGCCTCGTGCTCAACGACTTACGCAACTTTGTTCTCCCTGTGAATTGTCCTTACGGGATATTGCCCAGGTTTCCCACTGCTTAACGACGATATTTGCTGCAGCAAAAATTTTCTACTCCTACTGTGTGCCATAAAAATTCCCTGAAGAATATCTGTGATAGTTTTGTTACAAACTGGGAATGAAAATTGAGCTCAAGATTTGCCTGGAACGAATTTTTATAGCTGTAAGGATTTACTGAAAAGTGAAGAAATTTTATTGATATGTTTGTCTGTTAAATTTTGTGGCTCACTTCTCAACGTTTTTGCAGATTGTAATATGGTTGTGTGGAGACGAACCTGATGCACAATGTCACCTTTTATGAAGGAGGATCGAGAAGAAGCGAAGGTTCTGGTGAATTCTTTCTTTATGGGGGATTATTCACAGGACAAAAGTTTATAGAAAGAGAGAACGCGGTCTTGGAACGAAGGAAGAAGGTAAAAGGAATACAAAGAAAGGCTTGGCTGTGTTGGCTTGAGGGACAAACCCGGATTCTTGGTTGGATACCTGAAGTTTCGCGAGATCAAGAATAGTTCAAGGCTGTGCAGAGCGAGAAGGAAAGTCAATGCGACGACGAGGAAATGTACGAACTCTCGAGTTGTCTCGAACGAATTGGCACCGATTTTTAGTGGCTTCTTCGAAATTTACAAGCTCGTGTTGCCTCGCCAGAATTTACGAGACATTTCCAGCGGATATTTAAACTGCATTATGAGAGAAAAAAAACGTCTTTATCGAGACTGTGAATCTCGGAGTTCTGGTTTTTCAACATCCGTGATAATAAATTAATTTTATTTAATTTAAAACAGAATTCTGACTGAAATTTATATCAATAGTTGGATAACAAGAGAGAAAACATTTTGAATTCGTGGAAAGCGTGCAACAGTTTTTTTTTCACGATTTATTCTAATGCTTCGGAAATTATTTGAGAGAGGATGAAAAAGAGAGAAAGTTGTCAAGTGAGTTATTATTCTCCGGACATACTAACACGTGCATCGCTCCTGGAAAGTTAATAAATAATCAAGACATTAAGGAGAAAAGCGATTTGAATTCGTAAGAGCATACGACAGTGAAGGTTTTTACGATCTGTGACAACGGATGCCGGTATTTATCGTGGACGTTGTATTTACCTGGCGCTACGGCGACAGTTTTGTTTTTAAGTGGCTAAAGCCACGTGAAATGATGGACTTTGGCTGACGACGTTTTTTTTTCCTATTTTAAAAAGAAATAAACGGCAAAGAAAATTTTGCAAATATGGGACAACAAGGATCGAAAGGAAGGCTCGGGTTGCGAACTGATTTTGTCCGCGACTCGAAGATGCGACTTGGCAGCTTCAAGCGAGGTATTATAAAGTGCAATAGGATCTATTTATATTTTCACAATATATTGTAACCACATTTAGTGAATATTTTAACCGGAAATCATAAATAACGATATTTAAGCTTCTGAAAAAAATGACTTTGATTTGCTGTACTCTGAGAATAATAAGTTGTACTAAAAATAAATGTTTCGGATATAAAATATGCTACTTCATTGATATGCTTGTCTCTTTTCCTCGTTTTGTGGCTTACCAGCGGAAGAGAAAGATATCACATGATAAATATGTCAGAGGCATTAAGAATGTCGTTTTTCATAGTCATTGTATGGTATATGGATACACGGAAAAAAAGTTATTGGTTGAATAGGCTCCAAGCAACAAAATTGGGTGGGAGAATAAAATAGTTGGTTATAGAAATAAATCAGTTCGGCCAGCAAATTAATTCGTTGGCATCTAACGAATTGTGTGTCATAACCAACTGGTTTGTTGGTCCAACTAAAGAAATTTAGAAAAAAAATTAAAAATTAAAACAAAAAAATTGAAAAAAAAAAAAAATTTATAAATTAAAAAAATAAAAATTAAAAATTTGTAAATTAAAAACAATGTTAAAAATTTATAAATTTATATTATTTTTTTTTTTTTTTTATTTTTTTTTTTTTTTGAGAAAAATATAACTTTTTTTTTTTAGAGAAATATTTGGTTGCCCCCAACTGTTGGAATGGCTAAATAAATTTTAATTTTTTTTAAATGTATAAATTAACAAAAAATTATAAATTTGTAAATTAAAAAGAAATAAAAATTTATTTAGCCATTCCAATGGTTGGGGGCAGCAATCGAATATTTCTCTCCATGTTGACGGAAGCTTCACGTAGCAACTATCGGAGAAAACGAGGTGCTTGTAGTACTTTGTGCCTATGTTTCTATTTGATAGAATCGCTGGTTGACTGCGTACCTATTGCGCACTGCTATTCAGTCTTTTCTTTTTCCTAGGCTTCACGCTGTATCAGCGATCAGGAACATCACTATAGACAAGAAATAATTAAACGTGTATTTGAACGTAACGAGTTGGAGAAGGAATTTATATTATCTTAAGGTCAAATGAAAAACAAGTATGAAAGACATATCGCTTACGGTTAATGTGATGGAGTGAGTAAACAATACATAGAATGTGTTGTACTTGAAAAATTAATTACCTTCGAATGTATCGAATGTTTAACGAAAAATTTAAAGTTTCTATGAGGAAGTATGTTTATCAATTTTGGCTTCCTCATAGAGAAAGCTTCGTCTAATGTGTAAAATAATTAGCAAGCAATTTGCAGGTCGAAATTTTTTTTTTTCGAAAATTTCAGTGTCGTAAAATTTTTAACACTTGACCGATTTTTGTAAAAAAAAAAAAAATTTACCAAAAACAGCTAATTAATTGCTGTATTTTTTTCATCAACAGAGAGATCACCGACTACGACAAGTCAACCGAGGCGAGTTGCAAATGGTCGCAGCATAGGGAGTCGCCAGCAGCAGATACGGAATAATAATGGCGATGCGAAAAAAAGCTGCACCGACGTGTCGCCGCTTAATCTCGGTGAGATTGATTTTTGTATTACGCACAAGAATTTCTAAGGTTTCAAAATATTTCAGCGTAATCGATAGCTTCAAAATCCTGTTAACTATACTTTGTGGATGAAGCTTGAAATCTACAGTTAATGTTGCTACTATGTACTAAAATTTGCTTATAAGATATTCTTTGTCCATTCAACCACTTTTTTTTCGAACCCCCTCCGATATTGCTCATTATTGGCCATATTTTTGTAACATTTAAAAGAAAGATTTGTGAATTTATCAAAGATTTTTCAATTGATTCTTTCAAAAGTTGCATTTTTTTATTTATTCAAATAAGCACAATAAAAACAGTTATTACTGAACTTTTTCATTTCGATTACTATTACAAAGTTTGTTTTCAGCAGAAAAAGATGGAAATCATTTTTTTTAACAAGAATTTCTCAGGTTTCGAAACCTTTCAGAATAATCGATAACTTCAAATTCCTATTAACTATACTTTGTGGATGAGGGTTGGAATGTACAGTGAATGGTGCGCTCCGCTCTACTGATTTTCCATTGTTAAAACAATGAAAAATCTTGGAACTCTTGGCGAATGAAGCCTTGCGTATCATCCGCTATAGATCCCAACCCAGGTATACTCGATCACGCATAATTGTATATATTTGTTACAAAACGAACCTCGGCTTTGAGAAAGTCTCGTCTTGCTCACTGGTTTCCATAAACGGCCGCTAAACTCTCACGGTTACTTGTACACCAGACGATACCTTGTATTTCCTTATTGTATCGTCTTTCCGCTGTCCTTTTGTTCTTGAGTTGCGCCGCCCCGTTCACCATATCGCTCAGCCCATCCAGGCTTAACGTTGACCTAACTACTCTTGCTTTTACGATACATCGAACCGTCATTTAAGTGACAATTGCTACGCGGATGAACTAATAAAATTTGTTACACTAGACAAACTGACCTTCTGTCGAATGAAGCAAAGAGAATTCATGCGCAATTCACTATAAAATGATAAAATCCCGATGAACATTGTCTAAAATATTTATTAGATGCTATCCATGTTGAAGCTTTATGGGGTCTTAAAATGAGCAGTTGTAGAATAAAGATGATAGTATCCTAATAACTACCAGAAATAAAAACTACCAGACCTTTGGTAGTCTTAAAAATTGGGAAACTTTGCTCAAGACTTATTAGCAAAAATAAAAATGCTTTGAATCTTATAAAATTTGTTACACTAGACGGACTGAACTTCTGTCGATTGAAGCAAAAAGTATTCATGCGCAATCCAGTATAAAATGATAAAATCCCGATGAACTTTGTCTAGAATATTTATTAGATGCTATCCATATTGAAGCATTATGGGGTGTTAAAATGAGCAGTTGTAGAATAAAGATGATAGTATCCTAATAACTACCAGATCTTTGGTAGTCTTAAAAAGTGGGAAACTTTGCTGAAGGCTTATCAGCAAAAATAAAAATACTTTGAATCTTATAAAATAAATATTCTATCAAAAACAAAATAATTAGTAGATGAGAATTCGCAGCGTTCGCAAAAATTGGAAAACTTTGCTCAAGGCTTATCAGCAAAAATAAAAATGCTTTGAATCTTATAAAATAAATATTCTATCAATAACGAAATAATTATTAGATGAGAATTCGGAGCGTTCGCAAAAATTGGAAAACTTTGCTGAAGGCTCATCAGCAAAAATAAAAACGCTTTGAATCTTTTAAAATAAATATTCTATCAATAACAAAATAATTAGTAGATGAGAATTCGCAGAGTTTGCGAAAAACGGGTAACTTTGCTGAAGGCTTATCAGCAAAAATAAAAATACTTTGAATCTTATAAAATAAATATTCTATCAATAACAAAATAATTAGTAGATGAGAATTCGCAGAGTTCGCAAAAATTGGAAAACTTTGCTGAAAGCTTATCAACAAAAATAAAAACGCTTTGAATCTTACAAAATACATATATTGTCAAGAACAAAATAATTAGTAGACGAGAATTTGCAGAGTTTGTGAGAGGTTTATGTATTTAGTAGAAAAACCTTTAGAAAATTCTTTAGACAGTTATTTAAATGTCTGGTTATCTTATTAAATAACGGCATTAATTACATATAAGGTAGGGTAGTAGTATAGCAGTTTGTATACCGTAACCAAGTGTTTCGAATCAACTGAGTACATTGCCTACTACAAACTCAAGTACCGAATGGCAACCAGTACGAGCACTTCTACGTACGGCTGCGAGGGCATCGCTGCGTGCTTCCGGTTAGGGACTACCGACTTCGAGCTTGGATTTTCTGTCTGACGAACGTTGTAGTATTTTAACTTTGCGTCTTGAAACATCCGCGATGCCAATTCACAGAACAATGTAATACTAGAGTTCGCTCGTTTTTTTTTGTGGTTTTTTTTATCGTGGTTAATGATTTAAGTGGTGTTCGAGTTCAAGTGTGCAAAAAAGAGAGAAAAATCAATTTTCAGTGCTCCATCCAGAAAAGTGCACTTTTCCGACGTCGTGCTGAAAAATGCCATTCAACCCTTGAAAGAAAAACTTTTCGTTAGCTCGTGTGATTGCAGCATTTGCCTTTCGCTCGTACTACAAATTCACACTCGCTAAAAAACGTTTTTTCTCCCTAGTGTTGAAATGTACTATTCTCGCTTAAGTAACGTATCTCTTTCAAACATCAAGACGCTAAAAAGCTGTGCCATTTGAGTAGTCTCGATAATTATTCCCATTGAGAACACGTCGTTGCGTATTGGCCAATTATTCACTCACTCTCGCTTCACACTCTGTATAACCGATCGCGGCATTTGGACGGTGACGATAGAGATAAATAGTGGTTGAATGGTATTAAAATTTGCTTATAAGATATTCTCTGTCCGGTCAACAACTTTTTTCGAAACCTCTCAGATATTTCTCATTATTCTCCATATTTTACGATCATTTGTGAATTTTTTTAAAGATTTTTTAATCAGTTCTTTCAAGAGTTGCCTTATTTTTTATTTATTCAAATAACTTTGAATCATTATGTCGGACAGCAAAATTATAAGCACAATAAAAATTGTTATTACCGAACTTTTTCTATTTCGATTACTATTGCGAAGTTTATTTTCAGCAGAAAAAGATGAAAATAATTTTTTTTTTTTTCACGAAATAGGATATAGATAATTTTGCTTTGTATTTTATGTTTCGTATGCACAGGATCGAGGAATTCGGTTGATGAAACTAAAATTGGAAGACTGAAAACTTTTCCATTGCATTGAAGAATTGAGGGAACCATTTTTTAAAAGTGAATCTATATAAGAATATATAAATTAATGCATTGCCTAAAAATGTTGATTTAACAATCTTGAAAAATGAACACAGAGTTCTTTCAAAGGATATTAAAATGTAGCCAAATATCTGTAAGAGCATGAAAAAAAATGGCTAAATGCACGGAGAAAGCTCTTATATAAAACTTAATTTAACCACGGAATAATAAAACTGAGCTACTGTCAAATGCATTGAAAAAAAATCCCATCTTAACTTAACTGAATTTCTTCTTTTTTTTGTCATTCATGATGGATAAAAATATAATCGTACAAAAAATACCATGACATGCAAATCATTGCAAACGAAAAAAAATGATTCGTCTTGAATTTATCTATTTTGTCTATTAATTATTATTCAATTTTCGTATTAATAATTGGCATATTATTTTGTTGTTGTACAATTGTGAATGATTTGAGAATTTCGCGGTGTGTAGAATTTTCTTGCTTAGTCTATACGTAAAATTATCGTACGTTCACGCGATGCCAGACGTAAGTTGCGTGTAGAAATGCCGTTGCATCGTTCTCGTTGTCGTTGCAGTGGCGCACTCGTCGTCACGTCGTCTATCGCTGTGCTACGGTACTTCCGGAAGTGCTCGACGGCAGGTGCACTCCAGCTACTAGTGTTTATCGGATTTTACCGCTAAACATGCGCCTTTCAATTGTTCCAGAAAAAAGCCCGACGCCACTGCGAAAATCGGCATCTACGAGAAGAACTGCACCTGTAAATGGTCTCAATGCTAAAGGATCGGTTAATTCAGCAACAACAACAACGGCCACTATCAAAGGTATGCACAAATCATAATATTTATCAATTCATTTACATAAAAAAACATTTGGAATCCATAGTAATTATTTTATGTAATATTTAGCTTTTAATGTATCCAAAATACTTTTCGTATCAAACACACAGTTTAAAATAAAAAAAGCTCGTGAACACTAATTATCAAATTAAGTGAAGAGAGTCAGACTCAAATTGCTGATATTTGATATTCAAACATGTATATTTTTAAAACTTCAAAACTTAAATTTCTAAAAAATGCTCAATTGTACATAAGAAGATTTTTTCCGGCACGAATGTAGTGATTTGAGATAAAGGCAAAATTGAAAAATATGCCATCGACTCGAGTGTTACATCAAAAAATTATAAACTCACTAATGTCAGGAAAAAAAAGCTACATTCGTACCTGACGAGTTTTTATGCACAATTCAGCAATTTTTCGATATTTTTGGCTCACTGATTATCTCAGGAATGTATGAAGAAATTAAAAAACCCATAAATCTCCTACAGTTTATTCGCAATAGTTCCATGCTTTTGCTTTAAAGCAAAAATGATCTTTCTTTCATGGTTCAAAAGAATAGATTAAAAAAATGATTGCGCAGATAAAGAAGTGAGATTTTTGTCAATGAATATTAGCAATTTGGGTCTGACTCGGTTTTGATGAAGAATAAAAAAACCTACGTTATGTGTTAACATTGCAGATGATTAATTACTTATTGTTTTATCTCAACACCTGTGAGATGGCGAACTCGTAGTCGCTTTCCTTTATAAATTAATTCTCCTCTACGGCCATTTACACTTCTCATGGTTATTAATCATCGCAAAATACTTTCTTAAGTCGATGAAAAAAAAAAAATTAATTTATCTGTTCTTGAGTTATTTATTTACCATTGAAAAGTATTTTCAATACATTTAAATTCGAATATTGAATTGAATATTTATACTATGTTCTACGATATTTTCGACTGGCGACAATGACGGAAATTTGATAAAATCATAGCATTTACATAGACGTGATTTTCCAAGCTGACTGACTGATAAATCTCGATAGTTATTATTTTTCCTACTCTCTGGTAAAAGACGCTTTCTAGATTGCATATCGGTAAGATTTCATATGGCTCTATGAGATTTTTGTGCACATTCTTTGCCGGTTTTCTGAACCGCCTGTGCGAGTTTATAAGACTTTTAAAATGGTAATGTTGGCACCGGAGATCACTTCAGCGTTTTAGAACCCGTTAGAACTCGTTGTAGGTATATTTAATGAGCTGACGGTGAGTGAAGTCACGGATAAAGTGAGAGGAAAACGTCCATGCTGGACTGAATTAGAACAAGTTTCTAGGCATCAAGATTCTACTCCTTTTTCCAGTGGATAGGATACAAAACAATAATGATTTAATTGAGCACGTAGATAACATCCTCTACATGAGAACATTTGTAATGATGCGCGTAGAAATTGTGTTCTTGATGAATCAACACGACGATGTAGCAACGGCCCTTCGATTCCAAATAGACCTAATTTATTCGGAGCGCTACGTCTGAAAATAACTCATCGACACAGTGCGAGAATACACTAGCTCGATTCTTAGCTTCTACTACTTGTACCTTGCAGCTCATCATCGTATATAAAACTATTATTCCATTTTTTTCTCTCATGGCGGAAACTTTATTTTTCCAACCTTTTTTTAACCGCTTTAACACTTTTTTTTCATTCTAAATAAAAAAGTATTCTTAAGGACTTGTAATTCTTGGCTAATTAGCCCAGACATTTCGTTGCCGTGCTAAAAATTACGCGGCAGTATTAAAGCTATTATTCCATTTTTCTTTCTCATGGCGGAAACTTTATTTTTCTAAGCTTTTTTTAACCGCTATTTTGATGTTTTTGTTGTTGTAAAGGACTTGTAATTTTTGGCGCATTAACCCGGAAATTCCGTTGCCGCGTTAAAAATTATAACACTAAGTGGCGTATAAACTAAAGTTTGTTTTTCTTTTATAATTGCGGTATTCGTTTCGCTGATTTGTGAAAGAAATATGGTCTGTGGTTTCCGTGCGAAGGGAGAGACCGCTTCACCGCATGTGGCGGCGTTTCTAAGCTCAGAGCATATACAAAAGTTCCCATTAACATATAATTACTCTTCCAAATGGTCGCTGATCCCACAATTTGTTTCCATTGGATGAATTCTTGGAGGTCAGACGAATACATTATTTTTTTTTTTACGAAAGTTAAACAGAAGAACATACGTTTTTTAGAGTAAATAATTATGAGTTCATTGCTACTCTTATAAGAAGCAATATAGGTTTCTAAAATTATGCTATTTCCGTCCTGGAAAAATAATATGATTTACGTAAACTTTTTTTTTTATCTTGCGTTTTCATTTTAATTTTTTTTCAAAAGAATAATTAAAAATAAAATGGCGCTGTACAGAAGAGAAATTCTAAAATATACACACAAGCTTGCCATTTTAATTGTTGCCCAAAAGTCAATATTCCAAAAAAATGCTACGCTTAACTAAAAATGATCTTGTTCTAAAATTTTGTCAAAATTTCAAGATATAGCAATAGAAACTAGAAAAAAGTAGATCCGACAAAACAGTGTACCAAATATCACAATTAAATACAAATTGCTGCATTAATATTGCGAATCGAAATATTATATCTTACGAATCGATTTTCAAGATCTTAAGAATTGAGAAGTGCAGCAACAACAACAACAACAACAAAATCTTTTCTTTTTAAAGCACTACAGGAGTTCTTCCCGTAATCCGCAACGATTCTGCAACGATCGCGTTAGTCCTGAGCTTCACATTTACTTAGAAAATTGTCTTTAACAATGCATAACATATTCAATCAACTTAAATAGGCCACTCCAAGACGAACGCTTTGAAGAAACTTCATCTGGAAGCATAAGTGACGACGTCTTTCAGTATCTTTTGCCCTTAATATCGCATAATGGTCCCATCAAAGTTCACCAACGCTTAAAACGTTTTACAGAACGTCTACAATTTGAGTGTTACATTCGCAATGGAAAGTTTTTCGTATTCATCTTCTCTGATGAGAAAACCTGTCCCGTTTTACGAGTACATTACAGAGGAATAGAGAGCATAGAAGTGAGTTAGGAGTGAGAGAAAAACGAAGGCAGAGGGGACGATGGAAAGGAAGGCGAGGACGGAGCTTTGTAAGAAATCACGAGCTAGTCTGCCGGCTGCGTGGCTCGCGCTAATTCAGTCGAAGCACGAACCTGACCATCTCGGTGCATCCAAAGATCGCGACGTCAATGTTCCCCGTATGAATTCGCGGTTGTACGTTATTGTCATTTCCACCGAAAGATGTGTGATGTTTACATTTTTAAAAAATGAAGAAAAAAAAACAATTTTTTCGGGAGAAAATTGCCTGATATAAAAATGATATAGTGCAATATAAAACTTTTGGCGCATTTGTCCTTGAAAATACCGGATGCATGCTATTAAGGGGACCTGACGAAATTGGTACTTCCGGCCTTGAAAAAATCGCTTAGCAAACGATTGTGTTTGTGCGTGCTTGTATGTTATAATATAAATTCAAGTGAAGACGTTGTAGTGAAAAATACTTATCATTTGGATTGTTTTTTTTTTTGTTTTTTTGAAGACTCGATTATTTACAACACAGCATTAATTTTATAAAAGTCATTGGACAATTTTAGGTAGATTAGTTGATTGTAATGTACAAATATATGTACAGCTTTATTCTGTAAAAAAGAATATATTAATGTATGCTCATATTCAATAAGAAACCTTTTAGACCAGTTTAAAATAAGAATAGACCATTATATTATACTGATTTTAATTAGTAATTGCTAATTTTGTTGCTTGGTAGATTCTTTATCGTCAAATTTATTCACAGACTTCTTTTAAATCCTATTATTTAATTTTTATTATTTTTTATTTGGTATTAGGCAAATAAATAATTATAACTCTTAAACAGCAAATAGTATTAAATATTCGATATAGATTTATCGAATAAACAAAATGAGCCGACACTTTTCATTATCGGACCAATACTATTTTTAGAAAAATAAATTTAAAAAAATAATATGAAAAATCATTTGAATTTTTTTTTTTAATTTTCAAATAAATTATTGTAACTCTTAAACAGCAAACAGTATTAAATATTCGATATAGATTTATCGAATAAACAAAATGAGCCGTCAATTTCCATTATCGGACCAATACTATTTTTTTTTATCTTTAAAAAAAACTTGGCGAGAGAAAAACTTGCCGCTCATTTTCTAGAAATGACATTAAGAACACGAAAAGTTGGAGAAGTCGAGCGAACGACGTGCCAACCACCATACAATTACTCAGATCATCGATGCCTTGCTCTGGAAACACCCCAAAGTCTTTTATATGAATAGCTTCGACCGGAATAGCATTGTAAATATATTGTTATTAGCACAACCCGGTTCATTAATGGTCAAACGGTTGGAGCCCTTCTGCAAGAGTTCGGACGGGCGCCAACCGCATTTATTGCACGGCGGCAGGTTTCCAGCAGCCAGGTATAAACCTCAATGGAATGACCCTGCGCACCCTACAGAAAGTAGGTAGTTCCGAAATTAAATCCTTAGTATTCCACTGTCAATTGAAATATACGAATCCAAGGGGGAAAAAGTCGTGGAGAGAGGGAAATTTGAGTCTACCTGGTCGCTAAAATTCTAGAGTTTTCATTCTGTTACAAGACTCTGAAGTGTACGGATCATAACTGACTCCCAGTGTTCAGTGATACTCAGTTTCTGTGACATTAGTGTGAAATAATTAAAAGTTATTTTATTTAAAAATTGAAATATCTATGTATTATTGAAATATACGATTCTAAGGGGGAAAAAGTCGTGGAGAGAGGGAAATTTGAGTCTACCTGCTCGCTAAAATTCTGGAGTTTTCATTCTGTTACAAGACTCTGAAGTGTACGGATCATAACTGACTCCCAGTGTTCAGTGATACTCAATTTCTATGACATTAGTGGCAAATAATTGGAACTTTATTTTATTGAAAAAAACTCACGCGTTGTCGGTGAATTTAAGACATTTTCAACAATTGTTGACAATTTCTATGACACAAGTGGCAAATAATTGGAACTCATTTTATTTAAAAAAATCATTAAATTTTGGCACGTGTTGTCGGTTAATTTAAGCTACAAGTGTGTGCAGATAATGTGTAGAAATAGTGAGAGAAAATTTTGGTCTACCTAGAAACTAAAACTGTTGTGTTTTTGCGCTGTTACGAAACTCCAAAGTGCATCGATGATAAGGATGGACTAATGTTCTGTAATACTTGGTTGTATTGACATTTGTGGCTCACGATTTTCACTCATTCTATCGACAATATTGACAATCTTCTGCTTTTGGATTTTTGGCTCGTGTCGACGATTACCCTGAGCTAGACTAAATCTACACGTGCATGCAGTGAGGCAAATATATAATAGTTTGAAGAGTTGGCTAGGGACACTCTGTTCGAGATTCGACGCAAGAAGCGACACGCGTCTTTAGCTCTACTAAACGAATAACGCGAATACACGTCCCGTAAAAATAACTTGTGGCACCGAAATATCATTGTAAACGGAGGTCAGGTTCGGCGCCTGATCTTGGTGTACGGCGTCGTCGTCGACGCGTAGCCACCGTAGTAAACACGGTCAGTTCCAATCAGTGGTTTCGTTAAAGTATATCAAACATTTGTAGAGTCTGCAAAACAACAAAAAAGAAAACTCTGGAAAAGTGATTGATTCAAATTGCCTGAAATTTTCTTGTCCCAATTTAGCTTTCAAAAAAAGCTTTAACATAAAAATTATTGAGCCGAGAAGTGACAATTTTTCGTGTGAAAAATAATATTTTCTACAAAAAAATTGTTAAAATCAATAAATAAAAAGTGGTGGGTGATATTCGGTGTTTTTTAGAACGTAGTTTTACTTGGTAAAATTATAAATAATAAATATATCCAGTTATAAAAATAATATATATTGTGAGGATTTAAAATTTTTAATTTTCGCTGTAGAAGTGACGAATTTAAAAACTCGGATTAAGTGACTGAGGCAGTTATGAATTTACTTCGCACTCTTAAACCGGATGATGTTAATTCCGATGGGGAATCTTCGGTTGTCAGTGACATCAGCGATTGTAGCTCGTTATCGACCGGTAGTTCGACGTGTTCTCCAGAGCCTCCAAAAATTATGGATATCAGACATAAAAAATACAGTATTGGTGATAATAGCGACAGCAACGGTGACGATGACTTGACAATGATTGTATTTGAGGAGAAAACCATGGCGAATACGGGAAATTGCGACTGCACATGGAACGATGGAACGACCTTCCTTATGGCTCCTGTTGCATTAATTGCAGATCGCAATGGCAAAGAAAATAATGCAAACTCCAACAACGTCCCGAGAAACTTGGTCATCACGGAAATTCGCCATCAGTCGGTACAAACGGACAACATCTTTGAAGCCATTCGGGAGAAAAGGACCGATGATACTGTCCAGGCTCTTTCCATCACCGTCCAATATCTTGCGCATGAGGTAATTTTTACTTTTCTCTTAAACATTATTTTATTAATTCATTGGTCAATTAATTTTCTTCACTTAAATTTACGCGAGTCACTTGAAATTTGGAGATATTGATTGAAACTTCACTCAACTAGTTCAACTAATAATTTTTTTGTAGTTGCAAGTTGCAGGCATTCAGAATTGGTTACAATTAATTTGGGAGATATTCCGAGTATATTTGGACACTTTTTGAAAATATTATTCATTTGAAATTTGATAGAATTTGCCTGACTTTACTACTAATTTAAAGCAATCCTTCTGAATTTTATGAGTTTTTTTAAATCATATATATTCAGTTGCATTTGTGTTATCAAATCATTCATTTGTAAAGAGAAATAGAAGTAGAAAAATGGGGCGTTGAACATTTTTGGTTTAAGGAATGTCCATGTTGTTCCTCACTGACATATATTGTTATATTGTTAATGTACAAATGAATAGTTTCGATCCTAAGAATTGGCTATATTTAATTTGTGAGATGTTCTAAGTATATGTGGACAGTTTTTTTAAATTCATTATTTATTTGATATTTGATAGAACTTGCTTGACTTTTATATTAAATTTGTACTGTTGAGGTCTTAAGTGGAAGAAGTTTGAATTTGTTTATCTGGCGATTATATGAGCTGAAAAAAAAAGAATTTTTTGCTCTATGACAAAAGCATCTAACTATTGAAAATGTGCTATGGGGAATTTATAGGGTTTTTAAATTTCCTCACACTTTCCTAAGATAATCAGTAAGCCAAAAATTTACATAATTTGTTTCATTGTAGATAAGAAAAACTCTTATGTGTAAATTATACAATAGCTAGATGCTTTTGCCATCTAGTAAAAAAATCTTTGTTGAAGGGATCAACATTTCGTATAATTCCAGCAGTCAAAAAATCGTATAAATCATAAGGATTATCCATAAATCACCGATTTTTACCTGATTTTCTGTGCTCAATTCAGACATTACTTTTTCACAATAAAAATAATGATTTAGTAAATATTTTTCGCTGTTTTTTATTACATCTGAAAAAATGTCAGTCTTTTAAATTTGCAATTGAATATTTTTTAAATTGGAGCCCCTCGCTTGCATATATTCGATTCGTAATGTATTTGCAATAATGCTTTCCTTCATCGACCAAGTACAATGCTTTATTAATTTGTCAAGTCTTGCATCGGAAGTTCGTATTAATTTAATTGCGTTAAGGAAATTTTGTTGGAATGCCGAGGGATCAAACTCGGCCCCTCGGAACTTGGAGTTCTGCCGAATGACGCACATCCGGTCAAACAGTATAATTTTCTTGAATTGGACGCATCTTCAGGATGCAAATGGATTTATTTTGTAATTAAACATAGATCGAACGTATTTATCTCCATAACTCGTTAAATTGACGATATTTAATTAACTATTGATTTTTTTGTTGTCCGAAGAATTACATTGTACTGTAAAAGAAAAAGTAGCAGGTAATTAGATGATACGTGAAAACTAACAATGGGTCTTTGTGTTATTTTTTTCCGATATAGCTCGAGGGATTTTCCACTCCAAAGCTGAGAAAAGATTGCGAAAGTATGAAGAATAAGTGGCTGATGGCACGTACGGAAGTCACAGATTTACGAACGAGTCAAGCGAACCTCGAGGAGAGGCTTATCGAAGAGAGAGAAGATCATGAACGAACGCTTCAACATCTACGCTCAGAACGTAAGTATTGACTGCTGCGTACGACAATGACGAAGAGATTTTACGTCATTTTAACGAAAGGGAATCAGATCCAAATTGCTGACGTTCATTAAAAGACAACTCACTTATTTATCTGCTGATGTCATTAAAACAAATATTCTTTTGAGGACTGAAAAAAAAGCTCGGTGTTTAGATTCTATTCACAAATCTACGAATAATTATGTAGAAATCTATGAATGATTATGTATGAATATAAAACGAAGAAATATAAAAATTGAAAGATGAAATTTCTTCTGAAATTTTTTATATTCGGCGATTGTCCAATGATCAAAATATATTGCGGGATTTTTTATAATTTTCTTTTAAACAACGGAAAAAAATGCTTTTTATTAACATTGATGGATCTCAGATCCTTAAACAACAACAGACACTTTGAATTAATTTTATGAATGATATTTTGATTTTTGCAGTTGAAACGAGACATGCAGAAAGAGTGACGCTTTTGGAAACTGCTCTTGAAGAGGAAAAGTTGAGTTTCGCAATTCGCCTGGAAGAGGCTTTGAACGCGTTGAAGAAAGAACATGAGGCATCGATAGAGCGACTGAAGAAGGAACACGAGGAGGAAATCGAACGTCAATTGGCGGAAGCCGCGAGGCAAAAATTGGAGAACGAGAAGAACGTGGAAATTGAGGAAAAACAAGATAAAGAGGGTGAAAAGGAGAATGACGAGGACGATAAAGATAACAAAGAGGAAGCAAACCTCAGGGAACAAGTGAGATTACTCGAGAGGGCGCTTAACGTGAAAAATGAGGAGTACATAGTATTAGAAGCGGAAGTTAAAGATTTAACGAGTCGAGCGGTGGAAAAAGAAGCCCTTAGACGAAGAGTCGAGAGCCTCGAGTCTCAAGTCCGAGAAACATTGAGCGAATCGCGAAAAGAACATCGCTCAGAAATCGAGAGATTGAAAGAGGAATACGAGGCGGATTTGGAGCGTAAAGACGCCGAATCCGACAGAAGATCATTTGTTCACGATCAAGGGGCGGCATTGCGCGCGGAAGTTTGGTCGTTGCGATCGGTTCTCGAGCTGCGAAGTCAAGAAAACGCAGCACTGAGAACCGAAAACGACAGCCTAAGAAGACAAGTCGAAGAGAAAGAAGCTCTCGAACAGAGAGTCGTGTCATTAGAAGCAAGATGCGAGGATCTTAAAGCTCAGCTCGATGGCAAAGAGTCTTACGAGAGGCAAATATCTCACGAAAACGAAATCCTATTGGGTTCCTTTCACGAAGTTTCCAAGCACAACAAGCGACTCTCTCAAAGAAACGAGGAGCTTCAATGGAGGCTTAGACAAAAAAATGAAGTTGTTAATGTTTTGGCCAATCAATTGGCAACGCCACCGCAAAGATTATCGAGATCTCTCGGGCCTGAACTAATAGACAATTCTCTTGGAGCGAGCGCTCTTGATCAAACGATAAACAACGGACAACCAAGCTCAAGTTCGATGGTGAAGTTTATGGTGCAAAAGGGAGATTCGGTTTCGTGGACACTGGAAATTGACGAATCCTCCGATAGCATCAACAGTGGACCACCACCGATTGCCACAGTTTCTCGACAAAATTCCCTACGCGTTGCCTCGCGAAAATCCGTCGATCTACGAGCGCGATCGAAAAGCGTATCTATCTCCAATTCTACTCGGGATCAATTGTGGAGTCCGGGATATAATTCGACACCTGTCTCTACGAGACGAAGACCGAGAAGCGATCCATCGACAGCTGCCAGTGATGTTGTCGTTGCAGCTGCTGCGAATGCCGCTGAACCAAGTCCTGGCCCGAGGCCTCAAGAAGCCGGAGGAGAAGCTATGATATCCGAGGAAGCTTCGGCCACAAGCAGCGAGGATGAATCTTCGACTAGCAGCGATATTCCTCGTCTTGGCAGGGATTTTCCGTGGAACAAAGACGCGGAGTAACAATCCATAACTCCGGACTCGAGCGACTCCAGTCCAGAGCTTACGATTTCATTGTGACGAGCAATTGTCTAGAAACTTGATCCCTCGCTCCTTTCCTCTCTCTTTCTCTCTTTCACTATTTTTATCTCTCTTTCTCTTTCTTTATCTGTTAGAGAGGAAAGAGCTCGAGGATGATCTCGACCGTTTGAAACCGTGTCGGGCAATCGTCGTCAACGTGACAAAAACCAAATTTTCGGAATAAAGATGGTGTTTTTTAAATTTTTATTTATTTTCATCACTTTGGTTAATATCGGCTATAAATAACGCCACAATCTCTCGACAAAATTCGCTCCCGAAAAGCGTATCGATCTCGAATTATACTCGGTATCAACTGTGGAATTCTGGCTAAAACTCGACTACGAGACGAAGATCGAAAAACGACGAGAGCGTCAGGATTTCATTGTGAAGAGCAATTGTTTAGAAACTCGATTCCTCGTTCCTTTCCTCTCTATTTTTCTGTCTCTTTCTCTCTCTCTCTCTCTCTTTACCTGTTAGGGAGGAAAACGCTCGAGGATGAGCCGGAGCCGAGGTGATTCTCAACGAAATCTCGACCGCTTGAAACCGTGTCGAGTAAAATCGTCGTCAACGTGACAAAAAAAAACAGATTTTCGGGATAAAGTTGGTTTTTTTTTTAATGATTTATTTTCACTTTGGTTAATATCGGTTATAAATAACTCACGCGGTGCCGCGTACGTGGATCTCGGTCGATCACGACCGATTGAGATTCCAGAAAAAAGTTAGTTTTGTGTCGAGAATCATAAAAAACACACACACATACACACACAAAAGAAATATATATATATATGTGGGATAAAGACTATGATCTTTTTGTTCCGGTCGCGCTGCCGGTTCGAATGTAAATACCCCCTATGCTGTATGCTGTTTTCTCGTGTAATTCCAATAGTCACGCTAAAAGTGACGACCAGCTATTATTTAATCTATCGACAATTTTTTTTTCTTTTTTTTTTTTCATACAACGATAATTGTGCAGACTGTTCTTTAAAATTTGTTGTGTGGTCTCCTAATATCGAATGAATGACGATGATTGAATTTCCGCAGATCAATACGCGAACGAATTCGATCACTTTTTTTTCTTTCATTTTTCCTTTTCTATTGTCTTTTTTTACCCGCACAGATATAAACAAGGAGACACTTTCGCACAGTCGCTCGGGCAATTAGTTGCTGGAGACGTCGAATACATATTTTTTTCACAAACATACCCATACACACACACACACACACACAGATAATTTGTGTGCCCCTTTTATTGGAGTATTATTCGTTTTTATTAATTATAATAAATGTTATCGTGCTGTTTGTTTTTATCGCATCTGTAAATAAATATTAAAAAAAACGAGACATTGGATACGATTTCTAAAAAATACATTATTTACATTAATCGCGTCTGTAAACAGAGATGAGTGATATTCGAATAAATATTTTGTCAAATTCTTCACAGTTATTCGAACCTAAGAGGTTTTTAGATGCAATTTTAGTCGAATATTTCTCATCCTTGTCTGTAAATAGTCGAATGATGAAGACGAGGAGATTATTATTATTATTATAGATGAGCAGCCGCACGTTATTATTTAGTGTTATAATTTTCTTTCGCGAGATTCGTTGTCGCGTCGAGTCTGCTGTAGCTAATATCGACATCCGCTTGCTCGCGGATGCCCGCCTCTTCCTAATTATCCTCGGCATTGTCAACAATTAATATAATATTTATATACATAAATAGATACGCATGTACACAATGGATCATAATCCGGTCCAAGTGATGCGTGACGCAATGATAATCCGTGTTGATTATTCGCATCTTTTCTATTCATTCACGATAACTATAATTATTATTGAATCGTAATAAAGTGTGCAAGCGCGTGGTTGATGTGGTTCGATTAAATCTTATAAACCGGCAGCTACGTGATCGAGATTCATCGGGCCATTGTTAATCGCCAGGCAACGTACTATGTACGAACAGCGAGACCTATTAACCAACTTTTTACGGAGAAAAATTACATAAACGAAAAAAAAAAGAAAACTAAGCTGCGAAAACGGTTTTTTTTTCTCGTAGCTAAACTAGTAACACCATCGTGTCTGTAGACACGCTCGAACGATTAAACGAATATTAATAGTAAAGCGATGAATTATTATACAAAGATAATAAAAGGGGAAGGAACGAAGCATTAAAAAAAAGTATTAATCGCCGACAGTGTGTATTTCATCTGCGTATGTTGGAAAATTCAGTGTATTATATACTTAGAAAATAAAGACCATGTTACATGCTGATAAAGAAATCGACAATTTATTTCAATATTTCCCTAATAAGGCACGTACGATATGTCTTCGGTTACAAACTCGCATACGAGATATTTTTATAAATAAGAACGGAACAAAGCCAAGATTATTTACCATGCTTTGTTCCATTCTGGTTTATATATTTATATATAATGATATAATAATAAATATAAAAATTTATATATTACGTCCCGAACTAACGAGACAGTGGAAATCAATATATTTTTGGGAATTGTTGTTCGATTAAGAGTTGAAACTCAAATTTCGAATTAACACACACGTATTTTTTTCTTTTTTAATTGATAAAACCGAATTTAACACTTTTAATTAACTGATTTAATAGGAAAAAACTTGTTATTTATCGCCGTTTACGATAATTACAAAATACTATAAATTTTACTTATATTTAAAAGTTACGCTTTTTCAACGTTAATTATGTATTTATTGATGTATTTATTTCTTATGTTGATTGAAGATTGATTGAAGACTCATGAGTGAAACGATTGAAAAAATTATGAAAGAGTGAATCGGAGTTTAAGTGGGGTTTTCGGGGACCGCGTGACGGCCCAAAGATGCTGACAACGCACGATACGAGCGGTCAGCGAAAATATACAAGTGCAATGAACGAAGCACGAAATAGCCGAACGGATTTACATTGACAGAAATTGAGATTGAATATTGGAAAAAATGGAAATTAAATAATTATTAATTATTACGTTAGGAAAAATAGCCAGGACGTAACATATAAAAAACAAATATTGTCGTTATTTGCATAATGGCCGATTAGTTTTATATTTTTCATTCACGCATATTTCATTAAATCAGTATCATTTTTGATTAAATATAGGCTTGTTTTATCCAAAACCATCTCGCATGGCTATATTAGGTGCTAACCATTACATTTGTTTCGTTATAAAATTTGATATGTAAAGAACTATTTCACATCATCCTGAGACAGTAAAATAGGAGACGGAATATTGATCGACTAGGGCAAAAATGAAAAATAGTTTGACCCGGTCCTTAACTTTGCCGCTTTACATGAAATTTGTTGCATTTATATGATAATAATACGTTAATTAAAGTAACACGCTTGAAAAGTGTGCAAAAAAATAACTACAATGTAAAGAATAGATCAACAATATAGGGTGGTAACCAGTAAATGACCAGTTAAGCAGAACGATTTGTTTATCATGGGTTTCTATAAAATGTAATAATATTAATATACGCAAAAATTTTAATGGTTCACCTGAATCACGAATTATGTGATGCGATAAAAAAAATATGATATTTTTATGGGAAAGTATATAAAAACACATACCAAAAAGCCAAAAACACCAGTGAATGACCGGGTCAATCTAACCAACACTTTTAGTCGATAATAGGCTTCCGCAATAAAATAATCACAGTAGATAGCTAAAAAATAGACAAATAAAAAATCTAATGTTCAGTCAAGACGTCAGAATTTTTCATCAACTATCAACTCGCTGTTGATCATTCACTGGTGACTGATCCATTACTGGTGCTTTCACCTACTTGAGAGAATTTTGTCGATTAGCTAAGAAAAGCCGATTTGCGGCAATGAGAAACAAATACGTTTCCGTAATTTTTATTTATTTATTTATTTGTAATTGTTGATATAATCTTCGTACATCTTGACAAGAGATGGTGGAGTTCTTGGAGTAACGATAGACAATGCCGCTTTAAAATGTTCCTTAGTTATAATATTGGCATCGAGACTTTCCTCGAGAGCTTTCATCGCGGCTTCGTGACAAATTGCTTGCACTTCAGCTCCGGAATATCCTTCTGTGAGTTCTACCAAATCTTGTATAATTACGTCTTCGGCGTACGGCATTTTACGGAATTTTATTGCGAAGATTTCTTGTCTTGTGTCTGCATCGGGAAGTGGAACGTATACAATTCGATCGAGACGTCCAGGTCGCAATAAGGCCTAGAAGGAAAAATTCTGTATAATTCTCTCTTCGTACTTGTTTTTTTTCTCTATTTTCGTTTTTTAAATGGTAGTTACTATTCGTACTAACCCCTGAATCCACAGTACATTGTATTCACAGAAAGAACCGTGAATACAAGGTAAATCTAATTATATGGAGGCGAGATTTGCAGTGGGTCCAAAGACGACCGTAGCGGCTATTTACCGTGAATCGCAGATCATCCAGATAATATTTCCGTTTTTATTTACCGCGTCTCGAAAAAAATTAGGCTTATCGGGAACCTAAGGTTCACATACACACACCCATACACCTAAGAACCTAACAACCTCAAGAACACACACGCACACAAACACAGTTCTCGGTAATCGTTCGAATCTTCGAGTCACAGAATATTTCCTGTGGATGCTAATTTTTTGGTTCTCGGTTCTCGTTCGAACCTTGGAGTCACAGGTTATTTCCTGTGTATGCTCAAAACTACCGGAAAATCTGATCGACTTCATGTATGATAAAAGATCTCTACTAGATACGGTAAAACGGTGCCTGCAACAATTTCTTGCGTACCACCGATAAACAGGCATGATTTTTTTCGAAACACGGTAAATAAAAACGGAAATATGACTTCAATCGCCTTTTACCGCCCTTCCCACCGTTACTCCTATCACTCCCTACCCTCACTTCACTAAGCTAACCTAATTTTCCAATGTGTCCGCAGCCGACTTTAGCTACACTGTACCGCATTTACCATGTACGGCACGGGGAGACTGCGGAAAACCCGTATTGGTACAGACGGCCGTATATTCTTCTGATTTTCCGATGTATTCACGAAAGTAACGTAATCAAGTGTAAACACCGAGATCTCAGAAAAACTGACCCCCCCCCCCCCCATCGCTGATTGATGTGCCAGCCGGTGCATAGCTAAATGGTCACCCATCCAAGTTATGACCGCAAACAATGCTGCTTAACTCGGGGGACCGCCAGAGCCGCACACCCACCAGTGTCGGTTAAAAACGGAAATATTATCTAGATGATCCTCGATTCACGGTAAGTAGCCGCTGCAGTCTTTGGAGCCACTGTAAATATCGCCTCTATAATTCTCTAGATTTATTTTGAATCCACGGCATTTACCTTGTATTCACGGGTTTTTCTGTGAATACAAAGTACCGTGAATTCAGGGTTTGGTGCGAATAGACACTTCCTTTTTAGATCTATATAAATGAGAGAATAAAACCTTGTCGATTCTGTCCGGTCTGTTAGTCGCTGCTACGAGAGTAACATTGCCCAATGCTGTAACACCGTCAAGTTCAGTCAATAATTGTGCGAGAACTCGTTCCTGAACGTTGCTTCCACCGTTTCCGCTCGATGAGGATCCTCTCTCGCTTCCGAGGGCGTCGATCTCATCGATAAAAATTATTGAAGGCGCTACCTGTCTCGCTTTACGAAATACTTGTCGCACAGCCCTTTCGGAATCACCGACCCATTTAGAAAATAGCTCAGGACCCTGCAAATTTTCATTCGAATTTATTAAACATTAGTTAGTTTGAAAAATTCAAAACTGATTTGAATTTGTGTTTGCTCCCAATCGCTTTTCGCACCTTCCATTGGAAAATTACACAATTGACTACACATTTCTCCAACAATATTGCACAAAAAAATAATAAAAAATGCAAAACATTCGACATACTTTTTTCTAAAAAATTCAAGGAATTTAAACGCAAAATCAAACAGAATCGCGGTTTGGTAGGGATATTTATTTATTTATTTATTTATTTGACAGTGGACGGGACAAGTCTTTGAAAATAAAAATATCCTTGACCCATTGTTGTAATTTTTTATACAGTGTACAAAAAAAAAACTATGTAAAGATTTTTTGAAAAAAATAGTTAGGAATGTAATGAGATAATGGATTCGATTACAAACTAATGAAGACCACGTACCTTTATGTTGAGGAAATTAAGCTTGCTTTCCGTGGCTAGAGCTTTGGCAATCATAGTTTTGGAGCAACCTGGCGGACCAAACATAAGAAGACCTCGAGGAGGAGAAATGCCGAGCCTCGTGAAAGCTTCAGGATGTCTCAATGGCCATTCTACCGCTTGTTTCAATTTTAACTTGAGACCCTTTTGTCCTCCGATTTCGGTCCATTTAACATTCGGTACTTCTACAACAACTTCTTTCATAGCCGAAGGTTTGGCGTTTTTCAGTGCCTCATTAAAGTCCTGAAGCTCGATTGCAATTTCTTCAACGTCCTCCGCAAGATCAATTCTCAAATTGTCCTTATCGTGATATCTTTTCATTGCCCGAAGTGCGGCATCTGAGCATAAACCGTAAAGATCCGCACCGACATCCGCACCGACAAAGCCGTGAGTCGTCGAGGCGATAGCGTCGACATCATTTTCGGTCAATCGATTTGGAACTTTACCAAGAAATTTACGTAAAATGTCCTCACGCATTTTGGGCGTTGGAGCGCAAACTTCTAACTCTTTGTCGAGTCTTCCTGGACGACGGATCGAACTATCGACGTATTCCGGTCTTGATGTAGTCGCGAGGACGACAATATTCGCATCGAATAAACGTATCTCGTCCAAAAGCTTGATAAGACCGGCATAAACGTTACGTTTTTCGTTATCTACGCCTGAATTGACTTTTCGAGGGCAAAGAATGTCAATGTCCTCGATAAATATAACACTCGGAGCTTCGTTCTTAGCTTCTTCAAAGATTTTACTCAATCGTGTATCCGTTTCGGCGCCAACTTTCTTTTGAAAATCCAAACTATTGAC
>OZ019971.1:7840190-7951190 GCA_963970395.1 Ephialtes manifestator
ATCAGCCCCGGACCAAGAAATGTCCACGTTTCATGACATTTCTAATCGCATGGCATCGACATCCGAAATTCCACTATTCAGGTCCCAAGTACTTACATGGTCTCGAAATTATCGGTTTCGTCAAAAAATGCCCCAATCAGCCCCGGACCAAGAAATGTCCACGTTTCATGACATTTCTAATCGTATGGCATCGACATCCGAAATTCCAATTTTCAGGTCCCAAGTACTGACATGGTATCGAAATTTTAGGTTTCGTCAAAAAATGCCCCAATCAGCCCCGGACCAAGAAATGTCCACGGTTTATGACATTTCTAATCGCATGGCATCGACATCCGAAATTCCAATTTTCAGGTCCCAAGTACTGACATGGTATCGAAATTTTAGGTTTCGTCAAAAAATGCCCCAATCAGCCCCGGACCAAGAAATGTCCACGTTTCATGACATTTCTAATCGTATGGCATCGACATCCAAATTCCCAATTTTCAGGTCCCAAGTACCCACATGGTCTCGAAATTTTCGGTTTCGTCAAAAAATGCCCCAATCAGCCCCGGACCAAGAAATGTCCACGTTTCATGACATTTCTAATCGCATGGCATCGACATCCGAAATTCCAATTTTCAGGTCCCAAGTACTTACATTGTCTCGAAATTTTAGGTTTCGTCAAAAAATGCCCCAATCAGCCCCGGACCAAGAAATGTCCACGTTTCATGACATTTCTAATCGCATGGCATCGACATCCGAAATTCCAATATTCAGGTCCCAAGTACTTACATGGTCTCGAAATTATCGGTTTCGTCAAAAAATGCCCCAATCAGCCCCGGACCAAGACATGTCCACGTTTCATGACATTTCTAATCGTATGGCATCGACATCCGAAATCCCAATTTTCAGGTTCCAAGCACTCACATGGTCTCGAAATTTTAGGTTTCGTCAAAAAATGCCCCAATCAGCCCCGGACCAAGAAATGTCTACGTTTCATGACATTTCTAATCGTATGGCATCGACATCCGAAATTCCAATTTTCAGGTCCCACGTACTGACATGGTCTCGAAATGTTAGGTTTCGTCAAAAAATGCCCCAATCAGCCCCGGACCAAGAAATGTCCACGCTTCATGACATTTCTAATCGTATGGCATCGACATCCGAAATCCCAATATTTAGGCCCCAAGTACTCACATGGTCTCGAAATTTTACGTTTCGTCAAAAAATGCCCCAATCAGCCCCGGACCAAGAAATGTCCACGTTTTATGACATTTCTAATAGCATGGCATCGACATCCAAAATCCCAATTTTCAGGTCCCAAGCACTCACATGGTCTCGAAATTTTAGGTTTCGTCAAAAAATGCCCCAATCAGCCCCGGACCAAGAAATGTCCACGTTTCATGACATTTCTAATCGCATGGCATCGACATCCGAAATTCCAATATTCAGGTCCCAAGTACTCACATGGTCTCGAAATTTCAGGTTTCGTCAAAAAATGCCCCAATCAGCCCCGGACCAAGAAATGTCCACGTTTCATGACATTTCTAATCGCATGGCATCGACATCCGAAATTCCAATATTCAGGTCCCAAGTACTTACATGGTCTCGAAATTATCGGTTTCGTCAAAAAATGCCCCAATCAGCCCCGGAACAAGAAATGTCCACGTTTCATGACATTTCTAATCGTATGGCATCGACATCCGAAATTCCAATTTTCAGGTTCCAAGTACTCACATGGTCTCGAGATTTTAGGTTTCGTCAAAAAATGCCCCAATCAGCCCCGGACCAAGAAATGTCCACGTTTCATGACATTTCTAATCGCATGGCATCGACATACGAAATTCCACTATTCAGGTCCCAAGCACGCACATGGTCTCGAAATTTTAGGTTTCGTAAAAAAATGCCCCAATCAGCCCCGGACCAAGAAATGTCCACGTTTCATGACATTTCTAACCGCATGGCATCGACACCCGAAATCCCAATTTTCAGGTCCCAAGTACCCACATGGTCTCGAAATTTTCGGTTTCGTCAAAAAATGCCCCAATCAGCCCCGGACCAAGAAATGTCCACGTTTCATGACATTTCTAATCGCATGGCATCGACATCCGAAATTCCAATTTTCAGGTCCCAAGTACTTACATTGTCTCGAAATTTTAGGTTTCGTCAAAAAATGCCCCAATCAGCCCCGGACCAAGAAATGTCCACGTTTCATGACATTTCTAATAGCATGGCATCGACATCCGAAATTCCAATATTCAGGTCCCAAGTACTTACATGGTCTCGAAATTATCGGTTTCGTCAAAAAATGCCCCAATCAGCCCCGGACCAAGACATGTCCACGTTTCATGACATTTCTAATCGTATGGCATCGACATCCGAAATCCCAATTTTCAGGTTCCAAGCACTCACATGGTCTCGAAATTTTAGGTTTCGTCAAAAAATGCCCCAATCAGCCCCGGACCAAGAAATGTCTACGTTTCATGACATTTCTAATCGTATGGCATCGACATCCGAAATTCCAATTTTCAGGTTCCAAGTACTCACATGGTCTCGAGATTTTAGGTTTCGTCAAAAAATGCCCCAATCAGCCCCGGACCAAGAAATGTCCACGTTTCATGACATTTCTAATCGTATGGCATCGACATCCAAAATCCCAATATTTAGGTCCCAAGTACCCACATGGTCTCGAAATTTTACGTTTCGTCAAAAAATGCCCCAAACAGCCCCGGACCAAGAAATGTCCACGTTTTATGACATTTCTAATCGCATGGCATCGACATCCAAAATCCCAATTTTCAGGTCCCAAGCACTCACATGGTCTCGAAATTTTAGGTTTCGTCAAAAAATGCCCAATCAGCCCCGGACCAAGAAATGTCCACGTTTCATGACATTTCTAATCGTATGGCATCGACATCCGAAATTCCAATTTTCAGGTCCCAAGTACTGACATGGTCTCGAAATTTTAGGTTTCGTAAAAAAATGCCCCAATCAGCCCCGGACAAAGAAATGTCCACGTTTCATGACATTTCTAATCGTATGGCATCGACATCCGAAATTCCAATTTTCAGGTCCCAAGTACTGACATGGTCTCGAAATGTTAGGTTTCGTCAAAAAATGCCCCAATCAGCCCCGGACCAAGAAATGTCCACGTTTCATGACATTTCTAATCGCATGGCATCGACATCCGACATTCCAATATTCAGGTCCCGAATACTTACATGGTCTCGAAATTTTCGGTTTCGTCAAAAAATGCCCCAATCAGCCCCGGACCAAGAAATGTCCACGTTTTATGACATTTCTAATCGCATGGCATCGACATCCGGAATCCCAATTTTCAGGTCCCAAGCACTCACATGGTCTCGAAATTTTAGGTTTCGTCAAAAAATGCCCGAATCAGACCCGGAACAAGAAATGACAACGTTTCATGACATTTCTAATCGTATGGCATCGACATCCGAAATTCCAATTTTCAGGTCCCAAGTACTGACATGGTCTCGAAATTTTAGGTTTCGTCAAAAAATGCCCCAATCAGCCCCGGACCAAGAAATGTCCACGTTTCATGACATTTCTAATCGCATGGCATCGACATCCGAAATTCCACTATTCAGGTCCCAAGTACTTACATGGTCTCGAAATTATCGGTTTCGTCAAAAAATGCCCCAATCAGCCCCGGACCAAGAAATGTCCACGTTTCATGACATTTCTAATCGTATGGCATCGACATCCGAAATTCCAATTTTCAGGTCCCAAGTACTGACATGGTATCGAAATTTTAGGTTTCGTCAAAAAATGCCCCAATCAGCCCCGGACCAAGAAATGTCCACGGTTTATGACATTTCTAATCGCATGGCATCGACATCCGAAATTCCAATTTTCAGGTCCCAAGTACTGACATGGTATCGAAATTTTAGGTTTCGTCAAAAAATGCCCCAATCAGCCCCGGACCAAGAAATGTCCACGTTTCATGACATTTCTAATCGTATGGCATCGACATCCAAATTCCCAATATTTAGGTCCCAAGTACCCACATGGTCTCGAAATTTTACGTTTCGTCAAAAAATGCCCCAATCAGCCCCGGACCAAGAAATGTCCACGTTTTATGACATTTCTAATCGCATGGCATCGACATCCAAAATCCCAATTTTCAGGTCCCAAGCACTCACATGGTCTCGAAATTTTAGGTTTCGTCAAAAAATGCCCAATCAGCCCCGGACCAAGAAATGACCACGTTTCATGACATTTCTAATCGTATGGCATCGACATCCGAAATTCCAATTTTCAGGTCCCAAGTACTGACATGGTCTCGAAATTTTAGGTTTCGTTAAAAATGCCCCAATCAGCCCCGGACCAAGAAATGTCCACGTTTCATGACATTTCTAATCGTATGGCATCGACATCCGAAATTCCAATTTTCAGGTCCCAAGTACTGACATGGTCTCGAAATGTTAGGTTTCGTCAAAAAATGCCCCAATCAGCCCCGGACCAAGAAATGTCCACGTTTCATGACATTTCTAATCGCATGGCATCGACATCCGACATTCCAATATTCAGGTCCCGAATACTTACATGGTCTCGAAATTTTCGGTTTCGTCAAAAAATGCCCCAATCAGCCCAGGACCAAGAAATGTCCACGTTTTATGACATTTCTAATCGCATGGCATCGACATTCGGAATCCCAATTTTCAGGTCCCAAGCACTCACATGGTCTCGAAATTTTAGGTTTCGTCAAAAAATGCCCCAATCAGCCCCGGACCAAGAAATGTCCACGTTTCATGACATTTCTAATCGTATGGCATCGACAACCGAAATTCCAATTTTCAGGTCCCAAGTACTGACATGGTATCGAAATTTTAGGTTTCGTCAAAAAATGCCCCAATCAGCCCCGGACCAAGAAATGTCCACGTTTTATGACATTTCTAATCGCATGGCATCGACATCCAAAATCCCAATTTTCAGGTCCCAAGCAATCACATGGTCTCGAAATTTTAGGTTTCGTCAAAAAATGCCCAATCAGCCCCGGACCAAGAAATGTCCACGTTTCATGACATTTCTAATCGTATGGCATCGACATCCGAAATTCCAATTTTCAGGTCCCAAGTACTGACATGGTCTCGAAATTTTAGGTTTCGTAAAAAAATGCCCCAATCAGCCCCGGACCAAGAAATGTCCACGTTTCATGACATTTCTAATCGTATGGCATCGTCATCCGAAATTCCGATTTTCAGGTTCCAAGTACTCACATGGTCTGGAAATTTTAGGTTTCGTCAAAAAATGCCCCAATCAGCCCCGAACCAAGAAATGTCCACGTTTTATGACATTTCTAATCGCATGGCATCGACATCCGGAATCCCAATTTTCAGGTCCCAAGCACTCACATGGTCTCGAAATTTTAGGTTTCGTCAAAGTGCCCCAATCAGACCCGGAACAAGAAATGACCACGTTTCATGACATTTCTAATCGTATGGCATCGACATCCGAAATTCCAATTTTCAGGTCCCAAGTACTCACATGGTCTCGAAATTTCAGGTTTCGTCAAAAAATGCCCCAATCAGCCCCGGACCAAGAAATGTCCACGTTTCATGACATTTCTAATCGCATGGCATCGACATCCGAAATTCCAATATTCAGGTCCCAAGTACTTACATGGTCTCGAAATTATCGGTTTCGTCAAAAAATGCCCCAATCAGCCCCGGAACAAGAAATGTCCACGTTTCATGACATTTCTAATCGTATGGCATCGACATCCGAAATTCCAATTTTCAGGTTCCAAGTACTCACATGGTCTCGAGATTTTAGGTTTCGTCAAAAAATGCCCCAATCAGCCCCGGACCAAGAAATGTCCACGTTTCATGACATTTCTAATCGCATGGCATCGACATCCGAAATTCCACTATTCAGGTCCCAAGCACGCACATGGTCTCGAAATTTTAGGTTTCGTAAAAAAATGCCCCAATCAGCCCCGGACCAAGAAATGTCCACGTTTCATGACATTTCTAATCGTATGGCATCGTCATCCGAAATTCCGATTTTCAGGTTCCAAGTACTCACATGGTCTCGAAATTTTAGGTTTCGTCAAAAAATGCCCCAATCAGCCCCGAACCAAGAAATGTCCACGTTTTATGACATTTCTAATCGCATGGCATCGACATCCGGAATCCCAATTTTCAGGTCCCAAGCACTCACATGGTCTCGAAATTTTAGATTTCGTCAAAAAATGCCCCAATCAGACCCGGAACAAGAAATGACCACGTTTCATGACATTTCTAATCGTATGGCATCGACATCCGAAATTCCAATTTTCAGGTCCCAAGTACTGACATGGTCTCGAAATTTTAGGTTTCGTCAAAAAATGCCCCAATCAGCCCCGGACCAAGAAATGTCTACGTTTCATGACATTTCTAATCGCATGGCATCGACATCCGAAATTCCACTATTCAGGTCCCAAGTACTTACATGGTCTCGAAATTATCGGTTTCGTCAAAAAATGCCCCAATCAGCCCCGGACCAAGAAATGTCCACGTTTCATGACATTTCTAATCGTATGGCATCGACATCCGAAATTCCAATCTTCAGGTCCCAAGTACTGACATGGTCTCGAAATGTTAGGTTTCGTCAAAAAATGCCCCAATCAGCCCCGGACCAAGAAATGTCCACGTTTTATGACATTTCTAATCGCATGGCATCGACATCCAAAATCCCAATTTTCAGGTCCCAAGCACTCACATGGTCTCGAAATTTTAGGTTTCGTCAAAAAATGCCCCAATCAGCCCCGGACCAAGAAATGTCCACGTTTCATGACATTTCTAATCGCATGGCATCGACATCCGAAATTCCAATATTCAGGTCCCAAGTACTTACATGGTCTCGAAATTATCGGTTTCGTCAAAAAATGCCCCAATCAGCCCCGGACCAAGCAATGTCCACGTTTCATGACATTTCTAATCGTGTGGCATCGTAATCCGAAATCCCAATTTTCAGGTCCCAAGTACATATATGGTCTTCAAATATTACGGTTCGTCAAAAAACGCCGCAATCAGCCCCGGACCAAGAAATGTCCACGTTTCATGACATTTCTAACCGCATGGCATCGACATCCGAACTCCCAATTTTCAGGTCCCAAGCACTCACATGGTCTCGAAATTGTAGGTTTCGTCAAAAAATGCCCCAATCAGCCCCGGACCAAGAAATGTCCACGATTCATGACATTTCTAATCGTATGGCATCGACATCCGAAATCCCAATTTTCAGGTCCCAAGCACTCAGATGGTCTCGAAATTTTAGGTTTCGTCAAAAAATGCCCCAATCAGCCCCGGACCAAGAAATGTCCACGTTTCATGACATTTCTAATCGCATGGCATCGACATCCGAAATTCCAATTTTCAGGTCCCAAGTACTTATATGGTCTTCAAATATTACGGTTCGTCAAAAAACGCCGCAATCAGCCCCGGACCAAGAAATGTCCACGTTTCATGACATTTCTGACCGCATGGCATCGACATCCGAAATCCCAATTTTCAGGTCCCAAGTACTCACATGGTCTCAAAATTTTAGGTTTCGTCAAAAAATGCCCCAATCAGCCCCGGACCAAGAAATGTCCACGTTTCATGACATTTCTAATCGCATGGGATCGACATCCGAAATCCCAATTTTCAGGTCCCAAGAACTCACATGGTCTCGAAATTTTAGGTTTCGTCAAAAAATGCCCCAATCAGCCCCGGACCAAGAAATGTCCACGTTTCATGACATTTCTAATCGTATGGCATCGACATCCGAAATTCCAATTTTCAGGTCCCAAGTACTGACATGGTCTCGAAATTTTAGGTTTCGTAAAAAAATACCCCAATCAGCCCCGGACCAAGAAATGTCCACGTTTCATGACATTTCTAACCGCATGGCATCGACACCCGAAATCCCAATTTTCAGGTCCCAAGTACCCACATGGTCTCGAAATTTTCGGTTTCGTCAAAAAATGCCCCAATCAGCCCCGGACCAAGAAATGTCCACGTTTCATGACATTTCTAATCGCATGGCATCGACATCCGAAATTCCAATTTTCAGGTCCCAAGTACTTACATTGTCTCGAAATTTTAGGTTTCGTCAAAAAATGCCCCAATCAGCCCCGGACCAAGAAATGTCCACGTTTCATGACATTTCTAATCGCATGGCATCGACATCCGAAATTCCAATATTCAGGTCCCAAGTACTTACATGGTCTCGAAATTATCGGTTTCGTCAAAAAATGCCCCAATCAGCCCCGGACCAAGACATGTCCACGTTTCATGACATTTCTAATCGTATGGCATCGACATCCGAAATCCCAATTTTCAGGTTCCAAGCACTCACATGGTCTCGAAATTTTAGGTTTCGTCAAAAAATGCCCCAATCAGCCCCGGACCAAGAAATGTCTACGTTTCATGACATTTCTAATCGTATGGCATCGACATCCGAAATTCCAATTTTCAGGTCCCACGTACTGACATGGTCTCGAAATGTTAGGTTTCGTCAAAAAATGCCCCAATCAGCCCCGGACCAAGAAATGTCCACGCTTCATGACATTTCTAATCGTATGGCATCGACATCCGAAATCCCAATATTTAGGCCCCAAGTACTCACATGGTCTCGAAATTTTACGTTTCGTCAAAAAATGCCCCAATCAGCCCCGGACCAAGAAATGTCCACGTTTTATGACATTTCTAATAGCATGGCATCGACATCCAAAATCCCAATTTTCAGGTCCCAAGCACTCACATGGTCTCGAAATTTTAGGTTTCGTCAAAAAATGCCCCAATCAGCCCCGGACCAAGAAATGTCCACGTTTCATGACATTTCTAATCGCATGGCATCGACATCCGAAATTCCAATATTCAGGTCCCAAGTACTCACATGGTCTCGAAATTTCAGGTTTCGTCAAAAAATGCCCCAATCAGCCCCGGACCAAGAAATGTCCACGTTTCATGACATTTCTAATCGCATGGCATCGACATCCGAAATTCCAATATTCAGGTCCCAAGTACTTACATGGTCTCGAAATTATCGGTTTCGTCAAAAAATGCCCCAATCAGCCCCGGAACAAGAAATGTCCACGTTTCATGACATTTCTAATCGTATGGCATCGACATCCGAAATTCCAATTTTCAGGTTCCAAGTACTCACATGGTCTCGAGATTTTAGGTTTCGTCAAAAAATGCCCCAATCAGCCCCGGACCAAGAAATGTCCACGTTTCATGACATTTCTAATCGCATGGCATCGACATACGAAATTCCACTATTCAGGTCCCAAGCACGCACATGGTCTCGAAATTTTAGGTTTCGTAAAAAAATGCCCCAATCAGCCCCGGACCAAGAAATGTCCACGTTTCATGACATTTCTAATCGTATGGCATCGTCATCCGAAATTCCGATTTTCAGGTTCCAAGTACTCACATGGTCTCGAAATTTTAGGTTTCGTCAAAAAATGCCCCAATCAGCCCCGAACCAAGAAATGTCCACGTTTTATGACATTTCTAATCGCATGGCATCGACATCCGGAATCCCAATTTTCAGGTCCCAAGCACTCACATGGTCTCGAAATTTTAGATTTCGTCAAAAAATGCCCCAATCAGACCCGGAACAAGAAATGACCACGTTTCATGACATTTCTAATCGTATGGCATCGACATCCGAAATTCCAATTTTCAGGTCCCAAGTACTGACATGGTCTCGAAATTATCGGTTTCGTCAAAAAATGCCCCAATCAGCCCCGGACCAAGAAATGTCCACGTTTCATGACATTTCTAATCGTATGGCATCGACATCCGAAATTCCAATCTTCAGGTCCCAAGTACTGACATGGTCTCGAAATGTTAGGTTTCGTCAAAAAATGCCCCAATCAGCCCCGGACCAAGAAATGTCCACGTTTTATGACATTTCTAATCGCATGGCATCGACATCCAAAATCCCAATTTTCAGGTCCCAAGCACTCACATGGTCTCGAAATTTTAGGTTTCGTCAAAAAATGCCCCAATCAGCCCCGGACCAAGAAATGTCCACGTTTCATGACATTTCTAATCGCATGGCATCGACATCCGAAATTCCAATATTCAGGTCCCAAGTACTTACATGGTCTCGAAATTATCGGTTTCGTCAAAAAATGCCCCAATCAGCCCCGGACCAAGCAATGTCCACGTTTCATGACATTTCTAATCGTGTGGCATCGTAATCCGAAATCCCAATTTTCAGGTCCCAAGTACATATATGGTCTTCAAATATTACGGTTCGTCAAAAAACGCCGCAATCAGCCCCGGACCAAGAAATGTCCACGTTTCATGACATTTCTAACCGCATGGCATCGACATCCGAACTCCCAATTTTCAGGTCCCAAGCACTCACATGGTCTCGAAATTGTAGGTTTCGTCAAAAAATGCCCCAATCAGCCCCGGACCAAGAAATGTCCACGATTCATGACATTTCTAATCGTATGGCATCGACATCCGAAATCCCAATTTTCAGGTCCCAAGCACTCAGATGGTCTCGAAATTTTAGGTTTCGTCAAAAAATGCCCCAATCAGCCCCGGACCAAGAAATGTCCACGTTTCATGACATTTCTAATCGCATGGCATCGACATCCGAAATTCCAATTTTCAGGTCCCAAGTACTTATATGGTCTTCAAATATTACGGTTCGTCAAAAAACGCCGCAATCAGCCCCGGACCAAGAAATGTCCACGTTTCATGACATTTCTGACCGCATGGCATCGACATCCGAAATCCCAATTTTCAGGTCCCAAGTACTCACATGGTCTCAAAATTTTAGGTTTCGTCAAAAAATGCCCCAATCAGCCCCGGACCAAGAAATGTCCACGTTTCATGACATTTCTAATCGCATGGGATCGACATCCGAAATCCCAATTTTCAGGTCCCAAGAACTCACATGGTCTCGAAATTTTAGGTTTCGTCAAAAAATGCCCCAATCAGCCCCGGACCAAGAAATGTCCACGTTTCATGACATTTCTAATCGTATGGCATCGACATCCGAAATTCCAATTTTCAGGTCCCAAGTACTGACATGGTCTCGAAATTTTAGGTTTCGTAAAAAAATACCCCAATCAGCCCCGGACCAAGAAATGTCCACGTTTCATGACATTTCTAACCGCATGGCATCGACACCCGAAATCCCAATTTTCAGGTCCCAAGTACCCACATGGTCTCGAAATTTTCGGTTTCGTCAAAAAATGCCCCAATCAGCCCCGGACCAAGAAATGTCCACGTTTCATGACATTTCTAATCGCATGGCATCGACATCCGAAATTCCAATTTTCAGGTCCCAAGTACTTACATTGTCTCGAAATTTTAGGTTTCGTCAAAAAATGCCCCAATCAGCCCCGGACCAAGAAATGTCCACGTTTCATGACATTTCTAATCGCATGGCATCGACATCCGAAATTCCAATATTCAGGTCCCAAGTACTTACATGGTCTCGAAATTATCGGTTTCGTCAAAAAATGCCCCAATCAGCCCCGGACCAAGACATGTCCACGTTTCATGACATTTCTAATCGTATGGCATCGACATCCGAAATCCCAATTTTCAGGTTCCAAGCACTCACATGGTCTCGAAATTTTAGGTTTCGTCAAAAAATGCCCCAATCAGCCCCGGACCAAGAAATGTCTACGTTTCATGACATTTCTAATCGTATGGCATCGACATCCGAAATTCCAATTTTCAGGTCCCACGTACTGACATGGTCTCGAAATGTTAGGTTTCGTCAAAAAATGCCCCAATCAGCCCCGGACCAAGAAATGTCCACGCTTCATGACATTTCTAATCGTATGGCATCGACATCCGAAATCCCAATATTTAGGTCCCAAGTACTCACATGGTCTCGAAATTTTACGTTTCGTCAAAAAATGCCCCAATCAGCCCCGGACCAAGAAATGTCCACGTTTTATGACATTTCTAATAGCATGGCATCGACATCCAAAATCCCAATTTTCAGGTCCCAAGCACTCACATGGTCTCGAAATTTTAGGTTTCGTCAAAAAATGCCCCAATCAGCCCCGGACCAAGAAATGTCCACGTTTCATGACATTTCTAATCGCATGGCATCGACATCCGAAATTCCAATATTCAGGTCCCAAGTACTTACATGGTCTCGAAATTATCGGTTTCGTCAAAAAATGCCCCAATCAGCCCCGGACCAAGCAATGTCCACGTTTCATGACATTTCTAATCGTGTGGCATCGTAATCCGAAATCCCAATTTTCAGGTCCCAAGTACATATATGGTCTTCAAATATTACGGTTCGTCAAAAAACGCCGCAATCAGCCCCGGAACAAGAAATGTCCACGTTTCATGACATTTCTAACCGCATGGCATCGACATCCGAACTCCCAATTTTCAGGTCCCAAGCACTCACATGGTCTCGAAATTGTAGGTTTCGTCAAAAAATGCCCCAATCAGCCCCGGACCAAGAAATGTCCACGATTCATGACATTTCTAATCGTATGGCATCGACATCCGAAATCCCAATTTTCAGGTCCCAAGCACTCACATGGTCTCGAAATTTTAGGTTTCGTCAAAAAATGCCCCAATCAGCCCCGGACCAAGAAATGTCCACGTTTCATGACATTTCTAATCGTATGGCATCGACATCCGAAATTCCAATTTTCAAGTCCCAAGTACTGACATGGTCTCGAAATTTTAGGTTTCGTAAAAAAATGCCCCAATCAGCCCCGGTCCAAGAAATTTCCACGTTTCATGACATTTCTAACCGCATGGCGTCGACATCCGAAATCCCAATTTTCAGGTCCCAAGTACTCACATGGTCTCGAAATTTTAGGTTACGTCAAAAAATGCCCCAATCAGCCCCGGACCAAGAAATGTCCACGTTTCATGACATTTCTAATCGTGTGGCATCGTAATCCGAAATCCCAATTTTCAGGTCCCAAGTACTTATATGGTCTTCAAATATTACGGTTCGTCAAAAAACGCCGCAATCAGCCCCGGACCAAGAAATGTCCACGTTTCATGACATTTCTGACCGCATGGCATCGACATCCGAAATCCCAATTTTCAGGTCCCAAGTACTCACATGGTCTCAAAATTTTAGGTTTCGTCAAAAAATGCCCCAATCAGCCCCGGACCAAGAAATGTCCACGTTTCATGACATTTCTAATCGCATGGGATCGACATCCGAAATCCCAATTTTCAGGTCCCAAGAACTCACATGGTCTCGAAATTTTAGGTTTCGTCAAAAAATGCCCCAATCAGCCCCGGACCAAGAAATGTCCACGTTTCTTGACATTTCTAATCGTATGGCATCGACATCCGAAATTCCAATTTTCAGGTCCCAAGTACTGACATGGTCTCGAAATTTTAGGTTTCGTAAAAAAATACCCCAATCAGCCCCAGACCAAGAAATGTCCACGTTTCATGACATTTCTAACCGCATGGCATCGACACCCGAAATCCCAATTTTCAGGACCCAAGTACCCACATGGTCTCGAAATTTTCGGTTTCGTCAAAAAATGCCCCAATCAGCCCCGGACCAAGAAATGTCCACGTTTCATGACATTTCTAATCGCATGGCATCGACATCCGAAATTCCAATTTTCAGGTCCCAAGTACTTACATTGTCTCGAAATTTTAGGTTTCGTCAAAAAATGCCCCAATCAGCCCCGGACCAAGAAATGTCCACGTTTCATGACATTTCTAATCGCATGGCATCGACATCCGAAATTCCAATATTCAGGTCCCAAGTACTTACATGGTCTCGAAATATCGGTTTCGTCAAAAAATGCCCCAATCAGCCCCGGACCAAGACATGTCCACGTTTCATGACATTTCTAATCGTATGGCATCGACATCCGAAATCCCAATTTTCAGGTTCCAAGCACTCACATGGTCTCGAAATTTTAGGTTTCGTCAAAAAATGCCCCAATCAGCCCCGGACCAAGAAATGTCTACGTTTCATGACATTTCTAATCGTATGGCATCGACATCCGAAATTCCAATTTTCAGGTTCCAAGTACTCACATGGTCTCGAGATTTTAGGTTTCGTCAAAAAATGCCCCAATCAGCCCCGGACCAAGAAATGTCCACGTTTCATGACATTTCTAATCGTATGGCATCGACATCCAAAATCCCAATATTTAGGTCCCAAGTACCCACATGGTCTCGAAATTTTACGTTTCGTCAAAAAATGCCCCAAACAGCCCCGGACCAAGAAATGTCCACGTTTTATGACATTTCTAATCGCATGGCATCGACATCCAAAATCCCAATTTTCAGGTCCCAAGCACTCACATGGTCTCGAAATTTTAGGTTTCGTCAAAAAATGCCCAATCAGCCCCGGACCAAGAAATGTCCACGTTTCATGACATTTCTAATCGTATGGCATCGACATCCGAAATTCCAATTTTCAGGTCCCAAGTACTGACATGGTCTCGAAATTTTAGGTTTCGTAAAAAAATGCCCCAATCAGCCCCGGACAAAGAAATGTCCACGTTTCATGACATTTCTAATCGTATGGCATCGACATCCGAAATTCCAATTTTCAGGTCCCAAGTACTGACATGGTCTCGAAATGTTAGGTTTCGTCAAAAAATGCCCCAATCAGCCCCGGACCAAGAAATGTCCACGTTTCATGACATTTCTAATCGCATGGCATCGACATCCGACATTCCAATATTCAGGTCCCGAATACTTACATGGTCTCGAAATTTTCGGTTTCGTCAAAAAATGCCCCAATCAGCCCCGGACCAAGAAATGTCCACGTTTCATGACATTTCTAATCGCATGGCATCGACATCCGAAATTCCACTATTCAGGTCCCAAGTACTTACATGGTCTCGAAATTATCGGTTTCGTCAAAAAATGCCCCAATCAGCCCCGGACCAAGAAATGTCCACGTTTCATGACATTTCTAATCGTATGGCATCGACATCCGAAATTCCAATTTTCAGGTCCCAAGTACTGACATGGTATCGAAATTTTAGGTTTCGTCAAAAAATGCCCCAATCAGCCCCGGACCAAGAAATGTCCACGTTTTATGACATTTCTAATCGCATGGCATCGACATCCGAAATTCCAATTTTCAGGTCCCAAGTACTGACATGGTATCGAAATTTTAGGTTTCGTCAAAAAATGCCCCAATCAGCCCCGGACCAAGAAATGTCCACGTTTCATGACATTTCTAATCGTATGGCATCGACATCCAAATTCCCAATATTTAGGTCCCAAGTACCCACATGGTCTCGAAATTTTACGTTTCGTCAAAAAATGCCCCAATCAGCCCCGGACCAAGAAATGTCCACGTTTTATGACATTTCTAATCGCATGGCATCGACATCCAAAATCCCAATTTTCAGGTCCCAAGCACTCACATGGTCTCGAAATTTTAGGTTTCGTCAAAAAATGCCCAATCAGCCCCGGACCAAGAAATGACCACGTTTCATGACATTTCTAATCGTATGGCATCGACATCCGAAATTCCAATTTTCAGGTCCCAAGTACTGACATGGTCTCGAAATTTTAGGTTTCGTAAAAAAATGCCCCAATCAGCCCCGGACCAAGAAATGTCCACGTTTCATGACATTTCTAATCGTATGGCATCGACATCCGAAATTCCAATTTTCAGGTCCCAAGTACTGACATGGTCTCGAAATGTTAGGTTTCGTCAAAAAATGCCCCAATCAGTCCCGGACCAAGAAATGTCCACGTTTCATGACATTTCTAATCGCATGGCATCGACATCCGACATTCCAATATTCAGGTCCCGAATACTTACATGGTCTCGAAATTTTCGGTTTCGTCAAAAAATGCCCCAATCAGCCCCGGACCAAGAAATGTCCACGTTTTATGACATTTCTAATCGCATGGCATCGACATTCGGAATCCCAATTTTCAGGTCCCAAGCACTCACATGGTCTCGAAATTTTAGGTTTCGTCAAAAAATGCCCCAATCAGCCCCGGACCAAGAAATGTCCACGTTTCATGACATTTCTAATCGTATGGCATCGACATCCGAAATTCCAATTTTCAGGTCCCAAGTACTGACATGGTATCGAAATTTTAGGTTTCGTCAAAAAATGCCCCAATCAGCCCCGGACCAAGAAATGTCCACGTTTTATGACATTTCTAATCGCATGGCATCGACATCCAAAATCCCAATTTTCAGGTCCCAAGCAATCACATGGTCTCGAAATTTTAGGTTTCGTCAAAAAATGCCCAATCAGCCCCGGACCAAGAAATGTCCACGTTTCATGACATTTCTAATCGTATGGCATCGACATCCGAAATTCCAATTTTCAGGTCCCAAGTACTGACATGGTCTCGAAATTTTAGGTTTCGTAAAAAAATGCCCCAATCAGCCCCGGACCAAGAAATGTCCACGTTTCATGACATTTCTAATCGTATGGCATCGACATCCGAAATTCCAATTTTCAGGTCCCAAGTACTGACATGGTCTCGAAATGTTAGGTTTCGTCAAAAAATGCCCCAATCAGCCCCGGACCAAGAAATGTCCACGTTTCATGACATTTCTAATCGTACGGCATCGACATCCGAAATCCCAATATTTAGGTCCCAAGTACTCACATGGTCTCGAAATTTTACGTTTCGTCAAAAAATGCCCCAATCAGCCCCGGACCAAGAAATGTCCACGTTTTATGACATTTCTAATAGCATGGCATCGACATCCAAAATCCCAATTTTCAGGTCCCAAGCACTCACATGGTCTCGAAATTTTAGGTTTCGTCAAAAAATGCCCCAATCAGCCCCGGACCAAGAAATGTCCACGTTTCATGACATTTCTAATCGCATGGCATCGACATCCGAAATTCCAATATTCAGGTCCCAAGTACTTACATGGTCTCGAAATTATCGGTTTCGTCAAAAAATGCCCCAATCAGCCCCCGACCAAGCAATGTCCACGTTTCATGACATTTCTAATCGTGTGGCATCGTAATCCGAAATCCCAATTTTCAGGTCCCAAGTACATATATGGTCTTCAAATATTACGGTTCGTCAAAAAACGCCGCAATCAGCCCCGGACCAAGAAATGTCCACGTTTCATGACATTTCTAACCGCATGGCATCGACATCCGAACTCCCAATTTTCAGGTCCCAAGCACTCACATGGTCTCGAAATTGTAGGTTTCGTCAAAAAATGCCCCAATCAGCCCCGGACCAAGAAATGTCCACGATTCATGACATTTCTAATCGTATGGCATCGACATCCGAAATCCCAATTTTCAGGTCCCAAGCACTCACATGGTCTCGAAATTTTAGGTTTCGTCAAAAAATGCCCCAATCAGCCCCGGACCAAGAAATGTCCACGTTTCATGACATTTCTAATCGTATGGCATCGACATCCGAAATTCCAATTTTCAAGTCCCAAGTACTGACATGGTCTCGAAATTTTAGGTTTCGTAAAAAAATGCCCCAATCAGCCCCGGTCCAAGAAATTTCCACGTTTCATGACATTTCTAACCGCATGGCGTCGACATCCGAAATCCCAATTTTCAGGTCCCAAGTACTGACATGGTCTCGAAATTTTAGGTTTCGTAAAAAAATACCCCAATCAGCCCCAGACCAAGAAATGTCCACGTTTCATGACATTTCTAACCGCATGGCATCGACACCCGAAATCCCAATTTTCAGGTCCCAAGTACCCACATGGTCTCGAAATTTTCGGTTTCGTCAAAAAATGCCCCAATCAGCCCCGGACCAAGAAATGTCTACGTTTCATGACATTTCTAATCGTATGGCATCGACATCCGAAATTCCAATTTTCAGGTTCCAAGTACTCACATGGTCTCGAGATTTTAGGTTTCGTCAAAAAATGCCCCAATCAGCCCCGGACCAAGAAATGTCCACGTTTCATGACATTTCTAATCGCATGGCATCGACATCCGAAATTCCAATATTCAGGTCCCAAGTACTTACATGGTCTCGAAATTATCGGTTTCGTCAAAAAATGCCCCAATCAGCCCCGGACCAAGAAATGTCCACGTTTCATGACATTTCTAATCGCATGGCATCGACATCCGAAATTCCACTATTCAGGTCCCAAGCACGCACATGGTCTCGAAATTTTAGGTTTCGTAAAAAAATGCCCCAATCAGCCCCGGACCAAGAAATGTCCACGTTTCATGACATTTCTAATCGTATGGCATCGTCATCCGAAATTCCGATTTTCAGGTTCCAAGTACTCACATGGTCTCGAAAGTTTAGGTTTCGTCAAAAAATGCCCCAATCAGCCCCGAACCAAGAAATGTCCACGTTTTATGACATTTCTAATTGCATGGCATCGACATCCGGAATCCCAATTTTCAGGTCCCAAGCACTCACATGGTCTCGAAATTTTAGGTTTCGTCAAAAAATGCCCCAATCAGACCCGGAACAAGAAATGACCACGTTTCATGACATTTCTAATCGTATGGCATCGACATCCGAAATTCCAATTTTCAGGTCCCAAGTACTGACATGGTCTCGAAATTTTAGGTTTCGTCAAAAAATGCCCCAATCAGCCCCGGACCAAGAAATGTCCACGTTTCATGACATTTCTAATCGCATGGCATCGACATACGAAATTCCACTATTCAGGTCCCAAGTACTTACATGGTCTCGAAATTATCGGTTTCGTCAAAAAATGCCCCAATCAGCCCCGGACCAAGAAATGTCCACGTTTCATGACATTTCTAATCGTATGGCATCGACATCCGAAATTCCAATCTTCAGGTCCCAAGTACTGACATGGTCTCGAAATGTTAGGTTTCGTCAAAAAATGCCCCAATCAGCCCCGGACCAAGAAATGTCCACGTTTCATGACATTTCTAATCGTATGGCATCGACATCCGAAATCCCAATATTTAGGTCCCAAGTACTCACATGGTCTCGAAATTTTACGTTTCGTCAAAAAATGCCCCAATCAGCCCCGGACCAAGAAATGTCCACGTTTTATGACATTTCTAATCGCATGGCATCGACATCCAAAATCCCAATTTTCAGGTCCCAAGCACTCACATGGTCTCGAAATTTTAGGTTTCGTCAAAAAATGCCCCAATCAGCCCCGGACCAAGAAATGTCCACGTTTCATGACATTTCTAATCGCATGGCATCGACATCCGAAATTCCAATATTCAGGTCCCAAGTACTTACATGGTCTCGAAATTATCGGTTTCGTCAAAAAATGCCCCAATCAGCCCCGGACCAAGCAATGTCCACGTTTCATGACATTTCTAATCGTGTGGCATCGTAACCCGAAATCCCAATTTTCAGGTCCCAAGTACATATATGGTCTTCAAATATTACGGTTCGTCAAAAAACGCCGCAATCAGCCCCGGACCAAGAAATGTCCACGTTTCATGACATTTCTAACCGCATGGCATCGACATCCGAACTCCCAATTTTCAGGTCCTAAGCACTCACATGGTCTCGAAATTGTAGGTTTCGTCAAAAAATGCCCCAATCAGCCCCGGACCAAGAAATGTCCACGATTCATGACATTTCTAATCGTATGGCATCGACATCCGAAATCCCAATTTTCAGGTCCCAAGCACTCACATGGTCTCGAAATTTTAGGTTTCGTCAAAAAATGCCCCAATCAGCCCCGGACCAAGAAATGTCCACGTTTCATGACATTTCTAATCGTATGGCATCGACAACCGAAATTCCAATTTTCAGGTCCCAAGTACTGACATGGTATCGAAATTTTAGGTTTCGTCAAAAAATGCCCCAATCAGCCCCGGACCAAGAAATGTCCACGTTTTATGACATTTCTAATCGCATGGCATCGACATCCAAAATCCCAATTTTCAGGTCCCAAGCAATCACATGGTCTCGAAATTTTAGGTTTCGTCAAAAAATGCCCAATCAGCCCCGGACCAAGAAATGTCCACGTTTCATGACATTTCTAATCGTATGGCATCGACATCCGAAATTCCAATTTTCAGGTCCCAAGTACTGACATGGTCTCGAAATTTTAGGTTTCGTAAAAAAATGCCCCAATCAGCCCCGGACCAAGAAATGTCCACGTTTCATGACATTTCTAATCGTATGGCATCGTCATCCGAAATTCCGATTTTCAGGTTCCAAGTACTCACATGGTCTGGAAATTTTAGGTTTCGTCAAAAAATGCCCCAATCAGCCCCGAACCAAGAAATGTCCACGTTTTATGACATTTCTAATCGCATGGCATCGACATCCGGAATCCCAATTTTCAGGTCCCAAGCACTCACATGGTCTCGAAATTTTAGGTTTCGTCAAAGTGCCCCAATCAGACCCGGAACAAGAAATGACCACGTTTCATGACATTTCTAATCGTATGGCATCGACATCCGAAATTCCAATTTTCAGGTCCCAAGTACTCACATGGTCTCGAAATTTCAGGTTTCGTCAAAAAATGCCCCAATCAGCCCCGGACCAAGAAATGTCCACGTTTCATGACATTTCTAATCGCATGGCATCGACATCCGAAATTCCAATATTCAGGTCCCAAGTACTTACATGGTCTCGAAATTATCGGTTTCGTCAAAAAATGCCCCAATCAGCCCCGGAACAAGAAATGTCCACGTTTCATGACATTTCTAATCGTATGGCATCGACATCCGAAATTCCAATTTTCAGGTTCCAAGTACTCACATGGTCTCGAGATTTTAGGTTTCGTCAAAAAATGCCCCAATCAGCCCCGGACCAAGAAATGTCCACGTTTCATGACATTTCTAATCGCATGGCATCGACATCCGAAATTCCACTATTCAGGTCCCAAGCACGCACATGGTCTCGAAATTTTAGGTTTCGTAAAAAAATGCCCCAATCAGCCCCGGACCAAGAAATGTCCACGTTTCATGACATTTCTAATCGTATGGCATCGTCATCCGAAATTCCGATTTTCAGGTTCCAAGTACTCACATGGTCTCGAAATTTTAGGTTTCGTCAAAAAATGCCCCAATCAGCCCCGAACCAAGAAATGTCCACGTTTTATGACATTTCTAATCGCATGGCATCGACATCCGGAATCCCAATTTTCAGGTCCCAAGCACTCACATGGTCTCGAAATTTTAGATTTCGTCAAAAAATGCCCCAATCAGACCCGGAACAAGAAATGACCACGTTTCATGACATTTCTAATCGTATGGCATCGACATCCGAAATTCCAATTTTCAGGTCCCAAGTACTGACATGGTCTCGAAATTTTAGGTTTCGTCAAAAAATGCCCCAATCAGCCCCGGACCAAGAAATGTCTACGTTTCATGACATTTCTAATCGCATGGCATCGACATCCGAAATTCCACTATTCAGGTCCCAAGTACTTACATGGTCTCGAAATTATCGGTTTCGTCAAAAAATGCCCCAATCAGCCCCGGACCAAGAAATGTCCACGTTTCATGACATTTCTAATCGTATGGCATCGACATCCGAAATTCCAATCTTCAGGTCCCAAGTACTGACATGGTCTCGAAATGTTAGGTTTCGTCAAAAAATGCCCCAATCAGCCCCGGACCAAGAAATGTCCACGTTTTATGACATTTCTAATCGCATGGCATCGACATCCAAAATCCCAATTTTCAGGTCCCAAGCACTCACATGGTCTCGAAATTTTAGGTTTCGTCAAAAAATGCCCCAATCAGCCCCGGACCAAGAAATGTCCACGTTTCATGACATTTCTAATCGCATGGCATCGACATCCGAAATTCCAATATTCAGGTCCCAAGTACTTACATGGTCTCGAAATTATCGGTTTCGTCAAAAAATGCCCCAATCAGCCCCGGACCAAGCAATGTCCACGTTTCATGACATTTCTAATCGTGTGGCATCGTAATCCGAAATCCCAATTTTCAGGTCCCAAGTACATATATGGTCTTCAAATATTACGGTTCGTCAAAAAACGCCGCAATCAGCCCCGGACCAAGAAATGTCCACGTTTCATGACATTTCTAACCGCATGGCATCGACATCCGAACTCCCAATTTTCAGGTCCCAAGCACTCACATGGTCTCGAAATTGTAGGTTTCGTCAAAAAATGCCCCAATCAGCCCCGGACCAAGAAATGTCCACGATTCATGACATTTCTAATCGTATGGCATCGACATCCGAAATCCCAATTTTCAGGTCCCAAGCACTCAGATGGTCTCGAAATTTTAGGTTTCGTCAAAAAATGCCCCAATCAGCCCCGGACCAAGAAATGTCCACGTTTCATGACATTTCTAATCGCATGGCATCGACATCCGAAATTCCAATTTTCAGGTCCCAAGTACTTATATGGTCTTCAAATATTACGGTTCGTCAAAAAACGCCGCAATCAGCCCCGGACCAAGAAATGTCCACGTTTCATGACATTTCTGACCGCATGGCATCGACATCCGAAATCCCAATTTTCAGGTCCCAAGTACTCACATGGTCTCAAAATTTTAGGTTTCGTCAAAAAATGCCCCAATCAGCCCCGGACCAAGAAATGTCCACGTTTCATGACATTTCTAATCGCATGGGATCGACATCCGAAATCCCAATTTTCAGGTCCCAAGAACTCACATGGTCTCGAAATTTTAGGTTTCGTCAAAAAATGCCCCAATCAGCCCCGGACCAAGAAATGTCCACGTTTCATGACATTTCTAATCGTATGGCATCGACATCCGAAATTCCAATTTTCAGGTCCCAAGTACTGACATGGTCTCGAAATTTTAGGTTTCGTAAAAAAATACCCCAATCAGCCCCGGACCAAGAAATGTCCACGTTTCATGACATTTCTAACCGCATGGCATCGACACCCGAAATCCCAATTTTCAGGTCCCAAGTACCCACATGGTCTCGAAATTTTCGGTTTCGTCAAAAAATGCCCCAATCAGCCCCGGACCAAGAAATGTCCACGTTTCATGACATTTCTAATCGCATGGCATCGACATCCGAAATTCCAATTTTCAGGTCCCAAGTACTTACATTGTCTCGAAATTTTAGGTTTCGTCAAAAAATGCCCCAATCAGCCCCGGACCAAGAAATGTCCACGTTTCATGACATTTCTAATCGCATGGCATCGACATCCGAAATTCCAATATTCAGGTCCCAAGTACTTACATGGTCTCGAAATTATCGGTTTCGTCAAAAAATGCCCCAATCAGCCCCGGACCAAGACATGTCCACGTTTCATGACATTTCTAATCGTATGGCATCGACATCCGAAATCCCAATTTTCAGGTTCCAAGCACTCACATGGTCTCGAAATTTTAGGTTTCGTCAAAAAATGCCCCAATCAGCCCCGGACCAAGAAATGTCTACGTTTCATGACATTTCTAATCGTATGGCATCGACATCCGAAATTCCAATTTTCAGGTCCCACGTACTGACATGGTCTCGAAATGTTAGGTTTCGTCAAAAAATGCCCCAATCAGCCCCGGACCAAGAAATGTCCACGCTTCATGACATTTCTAATCGTATGGCATCGACATCCGAAATCCCAATATTTAGGCCCCAAGTACTCACATGGTCTCGAAATTTTACGTTTCGTCAAATAATGCCCCAATCAGCCCCGGACCAAGAAATGTCCACGTTTTATGACATTTCTAATAGCATGGCATCGACATCCAAAATCCCAATTTTCAGGTCCCAAGCACTCACATGGTCTCGAAATTTTAGGTTTCGTCAAAAAATGCCCCAATCAGCCCCGGACCAAGAAATGTCCACGTTTCATGACATTTCTAATCGCATGGCATCGACATCCGAAATTCCAATATTCAGGTCCCAAGTACTCACATGGTCTCGAAATTTCAGGTTTCGTCAAAAAATGCCCCAATCAGCCCCGGACCAAGAAATGTCCACGTTTCATGACATTTCTAATCGCATGGCATCGACATCCGAAATTCCAATATTCAGGTCCCAAGTACTTACATGGTCTCGAAATTATCGGTTTCGTCAAAAAATGCCCCAATCAGCCCCGGAACAAGAAATGTCCACGTTTCATGACATTTCTAATCGTATGGCATCGACATCCGAAATTCCAATTTTCAGGTTCCAAGTACTCACATGGTCTCGAGATTTTAGGTTTCGTCAAAAAATGCCCCAATCAGCCCCGGACCAAGAAATGTCCACGTTTCATGACATTTCTAATCGCATGGCATCGACATACGAAATTCCACTATTCAGGTCCCAAGCACGCACATGGTCTCGAAATTTTAGGTTTCGTAAAAAAATGCCCCAATCAGCCCCGGACCAAGAAATGTCCACGTTTCATGACATTTCTAATCGTATGGCATCGTCATCCGAAATTCCGATTTTCAGGTTCCAAGTACTCACATGGTCTCGAAATTTTAGGTTTCGTCAAAAAATGCCCCAATCAGCCCCGAACCAAGAAATGTCCACGTTTTATGACATTTCTAATCGCATGGCATCGACATCCGGAATCCCAATTTTCAGGTCCCAAGCACTCACATGATCTCGAAATTTTAGATTTCGTCAAAAAATGCCCCAATCAGACCCGGAACAAGAAATGACCACGTTTCATGACATTTCTAATCGTATGGCATCGACATCCGAAATTCCAATTTTCAGGTCCCAAGTACTGACATGGTCTCGAAATTATCGGTTTCGTCAAAAAATGCCCCAATCAGCCCCGGACCAAGAAATGTCCACGTTTCATGACATTTCTAATCGTATGGCATCGACATCCGAAATTCCAATCTTCAGGTCCCAAGTACTGACATGGTCTCGAAATGTTAGGTTTCGTCAAAAAATGCCCCAATCAGCCCCGGACCAAGAAATGTCCACGTTTTATGACATTTCTAATCGCATGGCATCGACATCCAAAATCCCAATTTTCAGGTCCCAAGCACTCACATGGTCTCGAAATTTTAGGTTTCGTCAAAAAATGCCCCAATCAGCCCCGGACCAAGAAATGTCCACGTTTCATGACATTTCTAATCGCATGGCATCGACATCCGAAATTCCAATATTCAGGTCCCAAGTACTTACATGGTCTCGAAATTATCGGTTTCGTCAAAAAATGCCCCAATCAGCCCCGGACCAAGCAATGTCCACGTTTCATGACATTTCTAATCGTGTGGCATCGTAATCCGAAATCCCAATTTTCAGGTCCCAAGTACATATATGGTCTTCAAATATTACGGTTCGTCAAAAAACGCCGCAATCAGCCCCGGACCAAGAAATGTCCACGTTTCATGACATTTCTAACCGCATGGCATCGACATCCGAACTCCCAATTTTCAGGTCCCAAGCACTCACATGGTCTCGAAATTGTAGGTTTCGTCAAAAAATGCCCCAATCAGCCCCGGACCAAGAAATGTCCACGATTCATGACATTTCTAATCGTATGGCATCGACATCCGAAATCCCAATTTTCAGGTCCCAAGCACTCAGATGGTCTCGAAATTTTAGGTTTCGTCAAAAAATGCCCCAATCAGCCCCGGACCAAGAAATGTCCACGTTTCATGACATTTCTAATCGCATGGCATCGACATCCGAAATTCCAATTTTCAGGTCCCAAGTACTTATATGGTCTTCAAATATTACGGTTCGTCAAAAAACGCCGCAATCAGCCCCGGACCAAGAAATGTCCACGTTTCATGACATTTCTGACCGCATGGCATCGACATCCGAAATCCCAATTTTCAGGTCCCAAGTACTCACATGGTCTCAAAATTTTAGGTTTCGTCAAAAAATGCCCCAATCAGCCCCGGACCAAGAAATGTCCACGTTTCATGACATTTCTAATCGCATGGGATCGACATCCGAAATCCCAATTTTCAGGTCCCAAGAACTCACATGGTCTCGAAATTTTAGGTTTCGTCAAAAAATGCCCCAATCAGCCCCGGACCAAGAAATGTCCACGTTTCATGACATTTCTAATCGTATGGCATCGACATCCGAAATTCCAATTTTCAGGTCCCAAGTACTGACATGGTCTCGAAATTTTAGGTTTCGTAAAAAAATACCCCAATCAGCCCCGGACCAAGAAATGTCCACGTTTCATGACATTTCTAACCGCATGGCATCGACACCCGAAATCCCAATTTTCAGGTCCCAAGTACCCACATGGTCTCGAAATTTTCGGTTTCGTCAAAAAATGCCCCAATCAGCCCCGGACCAAGAAATGTCCACGTTTCATGACATTTCTAATCGCATGGCATCGACATCCGAAATTCCAATTTTCAGGTCCCAAGTACTTACATTGTCTCGAAATTTTAGGTTTCGTCAAAAAATGCCCCAATCAGCCCCGGACCAAGAAATGTCCACGTTTCATGACATTTCTAATCGCATGGCATCGACATCCGAAATTCCAATATTCAGGTCCCAAGTACTTACATGGTCTCGAAATTATCGGTTTCGTCAAAAAATGCCCCAATCAGCCCCGGACCAAGACATGTCCACGTTTCATGACATTTCTAATCGTATGGCATCGACATCCGAAATCCCAATTTTCAGGTTCCAAGCACTCACATGGTCTCGAAATTTTAGGTTTCGTCAAAAAATGCCCCAATCAGCCCCGGACCAAGAAATGTCTACGTTTCATGACATTTCTAATCGTATGGCATCGACATCCGAAATTCCAATTTTCAGGTCCCACGTACTGACATGGTCTCGAAATGTTAGGTTTCGTCAAAAAATGCCCCAATCAGCCCCGGACCAAGAAATGTCCACGCTTCATGACATTTCTAATCGTATGGCATCGACATCCGAAATCCCAATATTTAGGTCCCAAGTACTCACATGGTCTCGAAATTTTACGTTTCGTCAAAAAATGCCCCAATCAGCCCCGGACCAAGAAATGTCCACGTTTTATGACATTTCTAATAGCATGGCATCGACATCCAAAATCCCAATTTTCAGGTCCCAAGCACTCACATGGTCTCGAAATTTTAGGTTTCGTCAAAAAATGCCCCAATCAGCCCCGGACCAAGAAATGTCCACGTTTCATGACATTTCTAATCGCATGGCATCGACATCCGAAATTCCAATATTCAGGTCCCAAGTACTTACATGGTCTCGAAATTATCGGTTTCGTCAAAAAATGCCCCAATCAGCCCCGGACCAAGCAATGTCCACGTTTCATGACATTTCTAATCGTGTGGCATCGTAATCCGAAATCCCAATTTTCAGGTCCCAAGTACATATATGGTCTTCAAATATTACGGTTCGTCAAAAAACGCCGCAATCAGCCCCGGACCAAGAAATGTCCACGTTTCATGACATTTCTAACCGCATGGCATCGACATCCGAACTCCCAATTTTCAGGTCCCAAGCACTCACATGGTCTCGAAATTGTAGGTTTCGTCAAAAAATGCCCCAATCAGCCCCGGACCAAGAAATGTCCACGATTCATGACATTTCTAATCGTATGGCATCGACATCCGAAATCCCAATTTTCAGGTCCCAAGCACTCACATGGTCTCGAAATTTTAGGTTTCGTCAAAAAATGCCCCAATCAGCCCCGGACCAAGAAATGTCCACGTTTCATGACATTTCTAATCGTATGGCATCGACATCCGAAATTCCAATTTTCAAGTCCCAAGTACTGACATGGTCTCGAAATTTTAGGTTTCGTAAAAAAATGCCCCAATCAGCCCCGGTCCAAGAAATTTCCACGTTTCATGACATTTCTAACCGCATGGCGTCGACATCCGAAATCCCAATTTTCAGGTCCCAAGTACTCACATGGTCTCGAAATTTTAGGTTACGTCAAAAAATGCCCCAATCAGCCCCGGACCAAGAAATGTCCACGTTTCATGACATTTCTAATCGTGTGGCATCGTAATCCGAAATCCCAATTTTCAGGTCCCAAGTACTTATATGGTCTTCAAATATTACGGTTCGTCAAAAAACGCCGCAATCAGCCCCGGACCAAGAAATGTCCACGTTTCATGACATTTCTGACCGCATGGCATCGACATCCGAAATCCCAATTTTCAGGTCCCAAGTACTCACATGGTCTCAAAATTTTAGGTTTCGTCAAAAAATGCCCCAATCAGCCCCGGACCAAGAAATGTCCACGTTTCATGACATTTCTAATCGCATGGGATCGACATCCGAAATCCCAATTTTCAGGTCCCAAGAACTCACATGGTCTCGAAATTTTAGGTTTCGTCAAAAAATGCCCCAATCAGCCCCGGACCAAGAAATGTCCACGTTTCTTGACATTTCTAATCGTATGGCATCGACATCCGAAATTCCAATTTTCAGGTCCCAAGTACTGACATGGTCTCGAAATTTTAGGTTTCGTAAAAAAATACCCCAATCAGCCCCAGACCAAGAAATGTCCACGTTTCATGACATTTCTAACCGCATGGCATCGACACCCGAAATCCCAATTTTCAGGACCCAAGTACCCACATGGTCTCGAAATTTTCGGTTTCGTCAAAAAATGCCCCAATCAGCCCCGGACCAAGAAATGTCCACGTTTCATGACATTTCTAATCGCATGGCATCGACATCCGAAATTCCAATTTTCAGGTCCCAAGTACTTACATTGTCTCGAAATTTTAGGTTTCGTCAAAAAATGCCCCAATCAGCCCCGGACCAAGAAATGTCCACGTTTCATGACATTTCTAATCGCATGGCATCGACATCCGAAATTCCAATATTCAGGTCCCAAGTACTTACATGGTCTCGAAATATCGGTTTCGTCAAAAAATGCCCCAATCAGCCCCGGACCAAGACATGTCCACGTTTCATGACATTTCTAATCGTATGGCATCGACATCCGAAATCCCAATTTTCAGGTTCCAAGCACTCACATGGTCTCGAAATTTTAGGTTTCGTCAAAAAATGCCCCAATCAGCCCCGGACCAAGAAATGTCTACGTTTCATGACATTTCTAATCGTATGGCATCGACATCCGAAATTCCAATTTTCAGGTTCCAAGTACTCACATGGTCTCGAGATTTTAGGTTTCGTCAAAAAATGCCCCAATCAGCCCCGGACCAAGAAATGTCCACGTTTCATGACATTTCTAATCGTATGGCATCGACATCCAAAATCCCAATATTTAGGTCCCAAGTACCCACATGGTCTCGAAATTTTACGTTTCGTCAAAAAATGCCCCAAACAGCCCCGGACCAAGAAATGTCCACGTTTTATGACATTTCTAATCGCATGGCATCGACATCCAAAATCCCAATTTTCAGGTCCCAAGCACTCACATGGTCTCGAAATTTTAGGTTTCGTCAAAAAATGCCCAATCAGCCCCGGACCAAGAAATGTCCACGTTTCATGACATTTCTAATCGTATGGCATCGACATCCGAAATTCCAATTTTCAGGTCCCAAGTACTGACATGGTCTCGAAATTTTAGGTTTCGTCAAAAAATGCCCCAATCAGCCCCGGACCAAGAAATGTCCACGTTTCATGACATTTCTAATCGCATGGCATCGACATCCGAAATTCCAATATTCAGGTCCCAAGTACTTACATGGTCTCGAAATTATCGGTTTCGTCAAAAAATGCCCCAATCAGCCCCGGACCAAGCAATGTCCACGTTTCATGACATTTCTAATCGTGTGGCATCGTAATCCGAAATCCCAATTTTCAGGTCCCAAGTACATATATGGTCTTCAAATATTACGGTTCGTCAAAAAACGCCGCAATCAGCCCCGGACCAAGAAATGTCCACGTTTCATGACATTTCTAACCGCATGGCATCGACATCCGAACTCCCAATTTTCAGGTCCCAAGCACTCACATGGTCTCGAAATTGTAGGTTTCGTCAAAAAATGCCCCAATCAGCCCCGGACCAAGAAATGTCCACGATTCATGACATTTCTAATCGTATGGCATCGACATCCGAAATCCCAATTTTCAGGTCCCAAGCACTCAGATGGTCTCGAAATTTTAGGTTTCGTCAAAAAATGCCCCAATCAGCCCCGGACCAAGAAATGTCCACGTTTCATGACATTTCTAATCGCATGGCATCGACATCCGAAATTCCAATTTTCAGGTCCCAAGTACTTATATGGTCTTCAAATATTACGGTTCGTCAAAAAACGCCGCAATCAGCCCCGGACCAAGAAATGTCCACGTTTCATGACATTTCTGACCGCATGGCATCGACATCCGAAATCCCAATTTTCAGGTCCCAAGTACTCACATGGTCTCAAAATTTTAGGTTTCGTCAAAAAATGCCCCAATCAGCCCCGGACCAAGAAATGTCCACGTTTCATGACATTTCTAATCGCATGGGATCGACATCCGAAATCCCAATTTTCAGGTCCCAAGAACTCACATGGTCTCGAAATTTTAGGTTTCGTCAAAAAATGCCCCAATCAGCCCCGGACCAAGAAATGTCCACGTTTCATGACATTTCTAATCGTATGGCATCGACATCCGAAATTCCAATTTTCAGGTCCCAAGTACTGACATGGTCTCGAAATTTTAGGTTTCGTAAAAAAATACCCCAATCAGCCCCGGACCAAGAAATGTCCACGTTTCATGACATTTCTAACCGCATGGCATCGACACCCGAAATCCCAATTTTCAGGTCCCAAGTACCCACATGGTCTCGAAATTTTCGGTTTCGTCAAAAAATGCCCCAATCAGCCCCGGACCAAGAAATGTCCACGTTTCATGACATTTCTAATCGCATGGCATCGACATCCGAAATTCCAATTTTCAGGTCCCAAGTACTTACATTGTCTCGAAATTTTAGGTTTCGTCAAAAAATGCCCCAATCAGCCCCGGACCAAGAAATGTCCACGTTTCATGACATTTCTAATCGCATGGCATCGACATCCGAAATTCCAATATTCAGGTCCCAAGTACTTACATGGTCTCGAAATTATCGGTTTCGTCAAAAAATGCCCCAATCAGCCCCGGACCAAGACATGTCCACGTTTCATGACATTTCTAATCGTATGGCATCGACATCCGAAATCCCAATTTTCAGGTTCCAAGCACTCACATGGTCTCGAAATTTTAGGTTTCGTCAAAAAATGCCCCAATCAGCCCCGGACCAAGAAATGTCTACGTTTCATGACATTTCTAATCGTATGGCATCGACATCCGAAATTCCAATTTTCAGGTCCCACGTACTGACATGGTCTCGAAATGTTAGGTTTCGTCAAAAAATGCCCCAATCAGCCCCGGACCAAGAAATGTCCACGCTTCATGACATTTCTAATCGTATGGCATCGACATCCGAAATCCCAATATTTAGGTCCCAAGTACTCACATGGTCTCGAAATTTTACGTTTCGTCAAAAAATGCCCCAATCAGCCCCGGACCAAGAAATGTCCACGTTTTATGACATTTCTAATAGCATGGCATCGACATCCAAAATCCCAATTTTCAGGTCCCAAGCACTCACATGGTCTCGAAATTTTAGGTTTCGTCAAAAAATGCCCCAATCAGCCCCGGACCAAGAAATGTCCACGTTTCATGACATTTCTAATCGCATGGCATCGACATCCGAAATTCCAATATTCAGGTCCCAAGTACTTACATGGTCTCGAAATTATCGGTTTCGTCAAAAAATGCCCCAATCAGCCCCGGACCAAGCAATGTCCACGTTTCATGACATTTCTAATCGTGTGGCATCGTAATCCGAAATCCCAATTTTCAGGTCCCAAGTACATATATGGTCTTCAAATATTACGGTTCGTCAAAAAACGCCGCAATCAGCCCCGGACCAAGAAATGTCCACGTTTCATGACATTTCTAACCGCATGGCATCGACATCCGAACTCCCAATTTTCAGGTCCCAAGCACTCACATGGTCTCGAAATTGTAGGTTTCGTCAAAAAATGCCCCAATCAGCCCCGGACCAAGAAATGTCCACGATTCATGACATTTCTAATCGTATGGCATCGACATCCGAAATCCCAATTTTCAGGTCCCAAGCACTCACATGGTCTCGAAATTTTAGGTTTCGTCAAAAAATGCCCCAATCAGCCCCGGACCAAGAAATGTCCACGTTTCATGACATTTCTAATCGTATGGCATCGACATCCGAAATTCCAATTTTCAAGTCCCAAGTACTGACATGGTCTCGAAATTTTAGGTTTCGTAAAAAAATGCCCCAATCAGCCCCGGTCCAAGAAATTTCCACGTTTCATGACATTTCTAACCGCATGGCGTCGACATCCGAAATCCCAATTTTCAGGTCCCAAGTACTCACATGGTCTCGAAATTTTAGGTTACGTCAAAAAATGCCCCAATCAGCCCCGGACCAAGAAATGTCCACGTTTCATGACATTTCTAATCGTGTGGCATCGTAATCCGAAATCCCAATTTTCAGGTCCCAAGTACTTATATGGTCTTCAAATATTACGGTTCGTCAAAAAACGCCGCAATCAGCCCCGGACCAAGAAATGTCCACGTTTCATGACATTTCTGACCGCATGGCATCGACATCCGAAATCCCAATTTTCAGGTCCCAAGTACTCACATGGTCTCAAAATTTTAGGTTTCGTCAAAAAATGCCCCAATCAGCCCCGGACCAAGAAATGTCCACGTTTCATGACATTTCTAATCGCATGGGATCGACATCCGAAATCCCAATTTTCAGGTCCCAAGAACTCACATGGTCTCGAAATTTTAGGTTTCGTCAAAAAATGCCCCAATCAGCCCCGGACCAAGAAATGTCCACGTTTCTTGACATTTCTAATCGTATGGCATCGACATCCGAAATTCCAATTTTCAGGTCCCAAGTACTGACATGGTCTCGAAATTTTAGGTTTCGTAAAAAAATACCCCAATCAGCCCCAGACCAAGAAATGTCCACGTTTCATGACATTTCTAACCGCATGGCATCGACACCCGAAATCCCAATTTTCAGGACCCAAGTACCCACATGGTCTCGAAATTTTCGGTTTCGTCAAAAAATGCCCCAATCAGCCCCGGACCAAGAAATGTCCACGTTTCATGACATTTCTAATCGCATGGCATCGACATCCGAAATTCCAATTTTCAGGTCCCAAGTACTTACATTGTCTCGAAATTTTAGGTTTCGTCAAAAAATGCCCCAATCAGCCCCGGACCAAGAAATGTCCACGTTTCATGACATTTCTAATCGCATGGCATCGACATCCGAAATTCCAATATTCAGGTCCCAAGTACTTACATGGTCTCGAAATATCGGTTTCGTCAAAAAATGCCCCAATCAGCCCCGGACCAAGACATGTCCACGTTTCATGACATTTCTAATCGTATGGCATCGACATCCGAAATCCCAATTTTCAGGTTCCAAGCACTCACATGGTCTCGAAATTTTAGGTTTCGTCAAAAAATGCCCCAATCAGCCCCGGACCAAGAAATGTCTACGTTTCATGACATTTCTAATCGTATGGCATCGACATCCGAAATTCCAATTTTCAGGTTCCAAGTACTCACATGGTCTCGAGATTTTAGGTTTCGTCAAAAAATGCCCCAATCAGCCCCGGACCAAGAAATGTCCACGTTTCATGACATTTCTAATCGTATGGCATCGACATCCAAAATCCCAATATTTAGGTCCCAAGTACCCACATGGTCTCGAAATTTTACGTTTCGTCAAAAAATGCCCCAAACAGCCCCGGACCAAGAAATGTCCACGTTTTATGACATTTCTAATCGCATGGCATCGACATCCAAAATCCCAATTTTCAGGTCCCAAGCACTCACATGGTCTCGAAATTTTAGGTTTCGTCAAAAAATGCCCAATCAGCCCCGGACCAAGAAATGTCCACGTTTCATGACATTTCTAATCGTATGGCATCGACATCCGAAATTCCAATTTTCAGGTCCCAAGTACTGACATGGTCTCGAAATTTTAGGTTTCGTAAAAAAATGCCCCAATCAGCCCCGGACAAAGAAATGTCCACGTTTCATGACATTTCTAATCGTATGGCATCGACATCCGAAATTCCAATTTTCAGGTCCCAAGTACTGACATGGTCTCGAAATGTTAGGTTTCGTCAAAAAATGCCCCAATCAGCCCCGGACCAAGAAATGTCCACGTTTCATGACATTTCTAATCGCATGGCATCGACATCCGACATTCCAATATTCAGGTCCCGAATACTTACATGGTCTCGAAATTTTCGGTTTCGTCAAAAAATGCCCCAATCAGCCCCGGACCAAGAAATGTCCACGTTTCATGACATTTCTAATCGCATGGCATCGACATCCGAAATTCCACTATTCAGGTCCCAAGTACTTACATGGTCTCGAAATTATCGGTTTCGTCAAAAAATGCCCCAATCAGCCCCGGACCAAGAAATGTCCACGTTTCATGACATTTCTAATCGTATGGCATCGACATCCGAAATTCCAATTTTCAGGTCCCAAGTACTGACATGGTATCGAAATTTTAGGTTTCGTCAAAAAATGCCCCAATCAGCCCCGGACCAAGAAATGTCCACGTTTTATGACATTTCTAATCGCATGGCATCGACATCCGAAATTCCAATTTTCAGGTCCCAAGTACTGACATGGTATCGAAATTTTAGGTTTCGTCAAAAAATGCCCCAATCAGCCCCGGACCAAGAAATGTCCACGTTTCATGACATTTCTAATCGTATGGCATCGACATCCAAATTCCCAATATTTAGGTCCCAAGTACCCACATGGTCTCGAAATTTTACGTTTCGTCAAAAAATGCCCCAATCAGCCCCGGACCAAGAAATGTCCACGTTTTATGACATTTCTAATCGCATGGCATCGACATCCAAAATCCCAATTTTCAGGTCCCAAGCACTCACATGGTCTCGAAATTTTAGGTTTCGTCAAAAAATGCCCAATCAGCCCCGGACCAAGAAATGACCACGTTTCATGACATTTCTAATCGTATGGCATCGACATCCGAAATTCCAATTTTCAGGTCCCAAGTACTGACATGGTCTCGAAATTTTAGGTTTCGTAAAAAAATGCCCCAATCAGCCCCGGACCAAGAAATGTCCACGTTTCATGACATTTCTAATCGTATGGCATCGACATCCGAAATTCCAATTTTCAGGTCCCAAGTACTGACATGGTCTCGAAATGTTAGGTTTCGTCAAAAAATGCCCCAATCAGTCCCGGACCAAGAAATGTCCACGTTTCATGACATTTCTAATCGCATGGCATCGACATCCGACATTCCAATATTCAGGTCCCGAATACTTACATGGTCTCGAAATTTTCGGTTTCGTCAAAAAATGCCCCAATCAGCCCCGGACCAAGAAATGTCCACGTTTTATGACATTTCTAATCGCATGGCATCGACATTCGGAATCCCAATTTTCAGGTCCCAAGCACTCACATGGTCTCGAAATTTTAGGTTTCGTCAAAAAATGCCCCAATCAGCCCCGGACCAAGAAATGTCCACGTTTCATGACATTTCTAATCGTATGGCATCGACATCCGAAATTCCAATTTTCAGGTCCCAAGTACTGACATGGTATCGAAATTTTAGGTTTCGTCAAAAAATGCCCCAATCAGCCCCGGACCAAGAAATGTCCACGTTTTATGACATTTCTAATCGCATGGCATCGACATCCAAAATCCCAATTTTCAGGTCCCAAGCAATCACATGGTCTCGAAATTTTAGGTTTCGTCAAAAAATGCCCAATCAGCCCCGGACCAAGAAATGTCCACGTTTCATGACATTTCTAATCGTATGGCATCGACATCCGAAATTCCAATTTTCAGGTCCCAAGTACTGACATGGTCTCGAAATTTTAGGTTTCGTAAAAAAATGCCCCAATCAGCCCCGGACCAAGAAATGTCCACGTTTCATGACATTTCTAATCGTATGGCATCGACATCCGAAATTCCAATTTTCAGGTCCCAAGTACTGACATGGTCTCGAAATGTTAGGTTTCGTCAAAAAATGCCCCAATCAGCCCCGGACCAAGAAATGTCCACGTTTCATGACATTTCTAATCGTACGGCATCGACATCCGAAATCCCAATATTTAGGTCCCAAGTACTCACATGGTCTCGAAATTTTACGTTTCGTCAAAAAATGCCCCAATCAGCCCCGGACCAAGAAATGTCCACGTTTTATGACATTTCTAATAGCATGGCATCGACATCCAAAATCCCAATTTTCAGGTCCCAAGCACTCACATGGTCTCGAAATTTTAGGTTTCGTCAAAAAATGCCCCAATCAGCCCCGGACCAAGAAATGTCCACGTTTCATGACATTTCTAATCGCATGGCATCGACATCCGAAATTCCAATATTCAGGTCCCAAGTACTTACATGGTCTCGAAATTATCGGTTTCGTCAAAAAATGCCCCAATCAGCCCCCGACCAAGCAATGTCCACGTTTCATGACATTTCTAATCGTGTGGCATCGTAATCCGAAATCCCAATTTTCAGGTCCCAAGTACATATATGGTCTTCAAATATTACGGTTCGTCAAAAAACGCCGCAATCAGCCCCGGACCAAGAAATGTCCACGTTTCATGACATTTCTAACCGCATGGCATCGACATCCGAACTCCCAATTTTCAGGTCCCAAGCACTCACATGGTCTCGAAATTGTAGGTTTCGTCAAAAAATGCCCCAATCAGCCCCGGACCAAGAAATGTCCACGATTCATGACATTTCTAATCGTATGGCATCGACATCCGAAATCCCAATTTTCAGGTCCCAAGCACTCACATGGTCTCGAAATTTTAGGTTTCGTCAAAAAATGCCCCAATCAGCCCCGGACCAAGAAATGTCCACGTTTCATGACATTTCTAATCGTATGGCATCGACATCCGAAATTCCAATTTTCAAGTCCCAAGTACTGACATGGTCTCGAAATTTTAGGTTTCGTAAAAAAATGCCCCAATCAGCCCCGGTCCAAGAAATTTCCACGTTTCATGACATTTCTAACCGCATGGCGTCGACATCCGAAATCCCAATTTTCAGGTCCCAAGTACTGACATGGTCTCGAAATTTTAGGTTTCGTAAAAAAATACCCCAATCAGCCCCAGACCAAGAAATGTCCACGTTTCATGACATTTCTAACCGCATGGCATCGACACCCGAAATCCCAATTTTCAGGTCCCAAGTACCCACATGGTCTCGAAATTTTCGGTTTCGTCAAAAAATGCCCCAATCAGCCCCGGACCAAGAAATGTCTACGTTTCATGACATTTCTAATCGTATGGCATCGACATCCGAAATTCCAATTTTCAGGTTCCAAGTACTCACATGGTCTCGAGATTTTAGGTTTCGTCAAAAAATGCCCCAATCAGCCCCGGACCAAGAAATGTCCACGTTTCATGACATTTCTAATCGCATGGCATCGACATCCGAAATTCCAATATTCAGGTCCCAAGTACTTACATGGTCTCGAAATTATCGGTTTCGTCAAAAAATGCCCCAATCAGCCCCGGAACAAGAAATGTCCACGTTTCATGACATTTCTAATCGTATGGCATCGACATCCGAAATTCCAATTTTCAGGTTCCAAGTACTCAAATGGTCTCGAGATTTTAGGTTTCGTCAAAAAATGCCCCAATCAGCCCCGGACCAAGAAATGTCCACGTTTCATGACATTTCTAATCGCATGGCATCGACATCCGAAATTCCACTATTCAGGTCCCAAGCACGCACATGGTCTCGAAATTTTAGGTTTCGTAAAAAAATGCCCCAATCAGCCCCGGACCAAGAAATGTCCACGTTTCATGACATTTCTAATCGTATGGCATCGTCATCCGAAATTCCGATTTTCAGGTTCCAAGTACTCACATGGTCTCGAAAGTTTAGGTTTCGTCAAAAAATGCCCCAATCAGCCCCGAAACAAGAAATGTCCACGTTTTATGACATTTCTAATTGCATGGCATCGACATCCGGAATCCCAATTTTCAGGTCCCAAGCACTCACATGGTCTCGAAATTTTAGGTTTCGTCAAAAAATGCCCCAATCAGACCCGGAACAAGAAATGACCACGTTTCATGACATTTCTAATCGTATGGCATCGACATCCGAAATTCCAATTTTCAGGTCCCAAGTACTGACATGGTCTCGAAATTTTAGGTTTCGTCAAAAAATGCCCCAATCAGCCCCGGACCAAGAAATGTCCACGTTTCATGACATTTCTAATCGCATGGCATCGACATACGAAATTCCACTATTCAGGTCCCAAGTACTTACATGGTCTCGAAATTATCGGTTTCGTCAAAAAATGCCCCAATCAGCCCCGGACCAAGAAATGTCCACGTTTCATGACATTTCTAATCGTATGGCATCGACATCCGAAATTCCAATCTTCAGGTCCCAAGTACTGACATGGTCTCGAAATGTTAGGTTTCGTCAAAAAATGCCCCAATCAGCCCCGGACCAAGAAATGTCCACGTTTCATGACATTTCTAATCGTATGGCATCGACATCCGAAATCCCAATATTTAGGTCCCAAGTACTCACATGGTCTCGAAATTTTACGTTTCGTCAAAAAATGCCCCAATCAGCCCCGGACCAAGAAATGTCCACGTTTTATGACATTTCTAATCGCATGGCATCGACATCCAAAATCCCAATTTTCAGGTCCCAAGCACTCACATGGTCTCGAAATTTTAGGTTTCGTCAAAAAATGCCCCAATCAGCCCCGGACCAAGAAATGTCCACGTTTCATGACATTTCTAATCGCATGGCATCGACATCCGAAATTCCAATATTCAGGTCCCAAGTACTTACATGGTCTCGAAATTATCGGTTTCGTCAAAAAATGCCCCAATCAGCCCCGGACCAAGCAATGTCCACGTTTCATGACATTTCTAATCGTGTGGCATCGTAACCCGAAATCCCAATTTTCAGGTCCCAAGTACATATATGGTCTTCAAATATTACGGTTCGTCAAAAAACGCCGCAATCAGCCCCGGACCAAGAAATGTCCACGTTTCATGACATTTCTAACCGCATGGCATCGACATCCGAACTCCCAATTTTCAGGTCCCAAGCACTCACATGGTCTCGAAATTGTAGGTTTCGTCAAAAAATGCCCCAATCAGCCCCGGACCAAGAAATGTCCACGATTCATGACATTTCTAATCGTATGGCATCGACATCCGAAATCCCAATTTTCAGGTCCCAAGCACTCACATGGTCTCGAAATTTTAGGTTTCGTCAAAAAATGCCCCAATCAGCCCCGGACCAAGAAATGTCCACGTTTCATGACATTTCTAATCGCATGGCATCGACATCCGAAATTCCAATTTTCAGGTCCCAAGTACTTATATGGTCTTCAAATATTACGGTTCGCCAAAAAACGCCGCAATCAGCCCCGGACCAAGAAATGTCCACGTTTCATGACATTTCTGACCGCATGGCATCGACATCCGAAATCCCAATTTTCAGGTCCCAAGTACTCACATGGTCTCAAAATTTTAGGCTTCGTCAAAAAATGCCCCAATCAGCCCCGGACCAAGAAATGTCCACGTTTCATGACATTTCTAATCGCATGGGATCGACATCCGAAATCCCAATTTTCAGGTCCCAAGAACTCACATGGTCTCGAAATTTTAGGTTTCGTCAAAAAATGCCCCAATCAGCCCCGGACCAAGAAATGTCCACGTTTCATGACATTTCTAATCGTATGGCATCGACATCCGAAATTCCAATTTTCAGGTCCCAAGTACTGACATGGTCTCGAAATTTTAGGTTTCGTAAAAAAATACCCCAATCAGCCCCGGACCAAGAAATGTCCACGTTTCATGACATTTCTAACCGCATGGCATCGACACTCGAAATCCCAATTTTCAGGTCCCAAGTACCCACATGGTCTCGAAATTTTCGGTTTCGTCAAAAAATGCCCCAATCAGCCCCGGACCAAGAAATGTCCACGTTTCATGACATTTCTAATCGCATGGCATCGACATCCGAAATTCCAATTTTCAGGTCCCAAGTACTTACATTGTCTCGAAATTTTAGGTTTCGTCAAAAAATGCCCCAATCAGCCCCGGACCAAGAAATGTCCACGTTTCATGACATTTCTAATCGCATGGCATCGACATCCGAAATTCCAATATTCAGGTCCCAAGTACTTACATGGTCTCGAAATTATCGGTTTCGTCAAAAAATGCCCCAATCAGCCCCGGACCAAGACATGTCCACGTTTCATGACATTTCTAATCGTATGGCATCGACATCCGAAATCCCAATTTTCAGGTTCCAAGCACTCACATGGTCTCGAAATTTTAGGTTTCGTCAAAAAATGCCCCAATCAGCCCCGGACCAAGAAATGTCTACGTTTCATGACATTTCTAATCGTATGGCATCGACATCCGAAATCTCAATTTTCAGGTCCCAAGCACTCACATGGTCTCGAAATTTTAGGTTTCGTCAAAAAATACCCCAATCAGACCCGGAACAAGAAATGACCACGTTTCATGACATTTCTAATCGTATGGCATCGACATCCGAAATTCCAATTTTCAGGTCCCAAGTACTGACATGGTATCGAAATTTTAGGTTTCGTCAAAAAATGCCCCAATCAGCCCCGGACCAAGAAATGTCCACGTTTTATGACATTTCTAATCGCATGGCATCGACATCCAAAATCCCAATTTTCAGGTCCCAAGCAATCACATGGTCTCGAAATTTTAGGTTTCGTCAAAAAATGCCCAATCAGCCCCGGACCAAGAAATGACCACGTTTCATGACATTTCTAATTGCATGGCATCGACATCCGGAATCCCAATTTTCAGGTCCCAAGCACTCACATGGTCTCGAAATTGTAGGTTTCGTCAAAAAATGCCCCAATCAGCCCCGGACCAAGAAATGTCCACGATTCATGACATTTCTAATCGTATGGCATCGACATCCGAAATCCCAATTTTCAGGTCCCAAGCACTCACATGGTCTCGAAATTTTAGGTTTCGTCAAAAAATGCCCCAATCAGCCCCGGACCAAGAAATGTCCACGTTTCATGACATTTCTAATCGTATGGCATCGACATCCGAAATTCCAATTTTCAAGTCCCAAGTACTGACATGGTCTCGAAATTTTAGGTTTCGTAAAAAAATGCCCCAATCAGCCCCGGCCCAAGAAATTTCCACGTTTCATGACATTTCTAACCGCATGGCGTCGACATCCGAAATCCCAATTTTCAGGTCCCAAGTACTGACATGGTCTCGAAATTTTAGGTTTCGTAAAAAAATACCCCAATCAGCCCCAGACCAAGAAATGTCCACGTTTCATGACATTTCTAACCGCATGGCATCGACACCCGAAATCCCAATTTTCAGGTCCCAAGTACACACATGGTCTCGAAATTTTCGGTTTCGTCAAAAAATGCCCCAATCAGCCCCGGACCAAGAAATGTCTACGTTTCATGACATTTCTAATCGTATGGCATCGACATCCGAAATTCCAATTTTCAGGTTCCAAGTACTCACATGGTCTCGAGATTTTAGGTTTCGTCAAAAAATGCCCCAATCAGCCCCGGACCAAGAAATGTCCACGTTTCATGACATTTCTAATCGCATGGCATCGACATCCGAAATTCCAATATTCAGGTCCCAAGTACTTACATGGTCTCGAAATTATCGGTTTCGTCAAAAAATGCCCCAATCAGCCCCGGAACAAGAAATGTCCACGTTTCATGACATTTCTAATCGTATGGCATCGACATCCGAAATTCCAATTTTCAGGTTCCAAGTACTCACATGGTCTCGAGATTTTAGGTTTCGTCAAAAAATGCCCCAATCAGCCCCGGACCAAGAAATGTCCACGTTTCATGACATTTCTAATCGCATGGCATCGACATCCGAAATTCCACTATTCAGGTCCCAAGCACGCACATGGTCTCGAAATTTTAGGTTTCGTAAAAAAATGCCCCAATCAGCCCCGGACCAAGAAATGTCCACGTTTCATGACATTTCTAATCGTATGGCATCGTCATCCGAAATTCCGATTTTCAGGTTCCAAGTACTCACATGGTCTCGAAAGTTTAGGTTTCGTCAAAAAATGCCCCAATCAGCCCCGAACCAAGAAATGTCCACGTTTTATGACATTTCTAATTGCATGGCATCGACATCCGGAATCCCAATTTTCAGGTCCCAAGCACTCACATGGTCTCGAAATTTTAGGTTTCGTCAAAAAATGCCCCAATCAGACCCGGAACAAGAAATGACCACGTTTCATGACATTTCTAATCGTATGGCATCGACATCCGAAATTCCAATTTTCAGGTCCCAAGTACTGACATGGTCTCGAAATTTTAGGTTTCGTCAAAAAATGCCCCAATCAGCCCCGGACCAAGAAATGTCCACGTTTCATGACATTTCTAATCGCATGGCATCGACATACGAAATTCCACTATTCAGGTCCCAAGTACTTACATGGTCTCGAAATTATCGGTTTCGTCAAAAAATGCCCCAATCAGCCCCGGACCAAGAAATGTCCACGTTTCATGACATTTCTAATCGTATGGCATCGACATCCGAAATTCCAATCTTCAGGTCCCAAGTACTGACATGGTCTCGAAATGTTAGGTTTCGTCAAAAAATGCCCCAATCAGCCCCGGACCAAGAAATGTCCACGTTTCATGACATTTCTAATCGCATGGCATCGACATCCGAAATTCCACTATTCAGGTCCCAAGCACGCACATGGTCTCGAAATTTTAGGTTTCGTAAAAAAATGCCCCAATCAGCCCCGGACCAAGAAATGTCCACGTTTCATGACATTTCTAATCGTATGGCATCGTCATCCGAAATTCCGATTTTCAGGTTCCAAGTACTCACATGGTCTCGAAAGTTTAGGTTTCGTCAAAAAATGCCCCAATCAGCCCCGAAACAAGAAATGTCCACGTTTTATGACATTTCTAATTGCATGGCATCGACATCCGGAATCCCAATTTTCAGGTCCCAAGCACTCACATGGTCTCGAAATTTTAGGTTTCGTCAAAAAATGCCCCAATCAGACCCGGAACAAGAAATGACCACGTTTCATGACATTTCTAATCGTATGGCATCGACATCCGAAATTCCAATTTTCAGGTCCCAAGTACTGACATGGTCTCGAAATTTTAGGTTTCGTCAAAAAATGCCCCAATCAGCCCCGGACCAAGAAATGTCCACGTTTCATGACATTTCTAATCGCATGGCATCGACATACGAAATTCCACTATTCAGGTCCCAAGTACTTACATGGTCTCGAAATTATCGGTTTCGTCAAAAAATGCCCCAATCAGCCCCGGACCAAGAAATGTCCACGTTTCATGACATTTCTAATCGTATGGCATCGACATCCGAAATTCCAATCTTCAGGTCCCAAGTACTGACATGGTCTCGAAATGTTAGGTTTCGTCAAAAAATGCCCCAATCAGCCCCGGACCAAGAAATGTCCACGTTTCATGACATTTCTAATCGTATGGCATCGACATCCGAAATCCCAATATTTAGGTCCCAAGTACTCACATGGTCTCGAAATTTTACGTTTCGTCAAAAAATGCCCCAATCAGCCCCGGACCAAGAAATGTCCACGTTTTATGACATTTCTAATCGCATGGCATCGACATCCAAAATCCCAATTTTCAGGTCCCAAGCACTCACATGGTCTCGAAATTTTAGGTTTCGTCAAAAAATGCCCCAATCAGCCCCGGACCAAGAAATGTCCACGTTTCATGACATTTCTAATCGCATGGCATCGACATCCGAAATTCCAATATTCAGGTCCCAAGTACTTACATGGTCTCGAAATTATCGGTTTCGTCAAAAAATGCCCCAATCAGCCCCGGACCAAGCAATGTCCACGTTTCATGACATTTCTAATCGTGTGGCATCGTAACCCGAAATCCCAATTTTCAGGTCCCAAGTACATATATGGTCTTCAAATATTACGGTTCGTCAAAAAACGCCGCAATCAGCCCCGGACCAAGAAATGTCCACGTTTCATGACATTTCTAACCGCATGGCATCGACATCCGAACTCCCAATTTTCAGGTCCCAAGCACTCACATGGTCTCGAAATTGTAGGTTTCGTCAAAAAATGCCCCAATCAGCCCCGGACCAAGAAATGTCCACGATTCATGACATTTCTAATCGTATGGCATCGACATCCGAAATCCCAATTTTCAGGTCCCAAGCACTCACATGGTCTCGAAATTTTAGGTTTCGTCAAAAAATGCCCCAATCAGCCCCGGACCAAGAAATGTCCACGTTTCATGACATTTCTAATCGCATGGCATCGACATCCGAAATTCCAATTTTCAGGTCCCAAGTACTTATATGGTCTTCAAATATTACGGTTCGCCAAAAAACGCCGCAATCAGCCCCGGACCAAGAAATGTCCACGTTTCATGACATTTCTGACCGCATGGCATCGACATCCGAAATCCCAATTTTCAGGTCCCAAGTACTCACATGGTCTCAAAATTTTAGGCTTCGTCAAAAAATGCCCCAATCAGCCCCGGACCAAGAAATGTCCACGTTTCATGACATTTCTAATCGCATGGGATCGACATCCGAAATCCCAATTTTCAGGTCCCAAGAACTCACATGGTCTCGAAATTTTAGGTTTCGTCAAAAAATGCCCCAATCAGCCCCGGACCAAGAAATGTCCACGTTTCATGACATTTCTAATCGTATGGCATCGACATCCGAAATTCCAATTTTCAGGTCCCAAGTACTGACATGGTCTCGAAATTTTAGGTTTCGTAAAAAAATACCCCAATCAGCCCCGGACCAAGAAATGTCCACGTTTCATGACATTTCTAACCGCATGGCATCGACACTCGAAATCCCAATTTTCAGGTCCCAAGTACCCACATGGTCTCGAAATTTTCGGTTTCGTCAAAAAATGCCCCAATCAGCCCCGGACCAAGAAATGTCCACGTTTCATGACATTTCTAATCGCATGGCATCGACATCCGAAATTCCAATTTTCAGGTCCCAAGTACTTACATTGTCTCGAAATTTTAGGTTTCGTCAAAAAATGCCCCAATCAGCCCCGGACCAAGAAATGTCCACGTTTCATGACATTTCTAATCGCATGGCATCGACATCCGAAATTCCAATATTCAGGTCCCAAGTACTTACATGGTCTCGAAATTATCGGTTTCGTCAAAAAATGCCCCAATCAGCCCCGGACCAAGACATGTCCACGTTTCATGACATTTCTAATCGTATGGCATCGACATCCGAAATCCCAATTTTCAGGTTCCAAGCACTCACATGGTCTCGAAATTTTAGGTTTCGTCAAAAAATGCCCCAATCAGCCCCGGACCAAGAAATGTCTACGTTTCATGACATTTCTAATCGTATGGCATCGACATCCGAAATCTCAATTTTCAGGTCCCAAGCACTCACATGGTCTCGAAATTTTAGGTTTCGTCAAAAAATACCCCAATCAGACCCGGAACAAGAAATGACCACGTTTCATGACATTTCTAATCGTATGGCATCGACATCCGAAATTCCAATTTTCAGGTCCCAAGTACTGACATGGTATCGAAATTTTAGGTTTCGTCAAAAAATGCCCCAATCAGCCCCGGACCAAGAAATGTCCACGTTTTATGACATTTCTAATCGCATGGCATCGACATCCAAAATCCCAATTTTCAGGTCCCAAGCAATCACATGGTCTCGAAATTTTAGGTTTCGTCAAAAAATGCCCAATCAGCCCCGGACCAAGAAATGACCACGTTTCATGACATTTCTAATTGCATGGCATCGACATCCGGAATCCCAATTTTCAGGTCCCAAGCACTCACATGGTCTCGAAATTGTAGGTTTCGTCAAAAAATGCCCCAATCAGCCCCGGACCAAGAAATGTCCACGATTCATGACATTTCTAATCGTATGGCATCGACATCCGAAATCCCAATTTTCAGGTCCCAAGCACTCACATGGTCTCGAAATTTTAGGTTTCGTCAAAAAATGCCCCAATCAGCCCCGGACCAAGAAATGTCCACGTTTCATGACATTTCTAATCGTATGGCATCGACATCCGAAATTCCAATTTTCAAGTCCCAAGTACTGACATGGTCTCGAAATTTTAGGTTTCGTAAAAAAATGCCCCAATCAGCCCCGGCCCAAGAAATTTCCACGTTTCATGACATTTCTAACCGCATGGCGTCGACATCCGAAATCCCAATTTTCAGGTCCCAAGTACTGACATGGTCTCGAAATTTTAGGTTTCGTAAAAAAATACCCCAATCAGCCCCAGACCAAGAAATGTCCACGTTTCATGACATTTCTAACCGCATGGCATCGACACCCGAAATCCCAATTTTCAGGTCCCAAGTACCCACATGGTCTCGAAATTTTCGGTTTCGTCAAAAAATGCCCCAATCAGCCCCGGACCAAGAAATGTCTACGTTTCATGACATTTCTAATCGTATGGCATCGACATCCGAAATTCCAATTTTCAGGTTCCAAGTACTCACATGGTCTCGAGATTTTAGGTTTCGTCAAAAAATGCCCCAATCAGCCCCGGACCAAGAAATGTCCACGTTTCATGACATTTCTAATCGCATGGCATCGACATCCGAAATTCCAATATTCAGGTCCCAAGTACTTACATGGTCTCGAAATTATCGGTTTCGTCAAAAAATGCCCCAATCAGCCCCGGAACAAGAAATGTCCACGTTTCATGACATTTCTAATCGTATGGCATCGACATCCGAAATTCCAATTTTCAGGTTCCAAGTACTCACATGGTCTCGAGATTTTAGGTTTCGTCAAAAAATGCCCCAATCAGCCCCGGACCAAGAAATGTCCACGTTTCATGACATTTCTAATCGCATGGCATCGACATCCGAAATTCCACTATTCAGGTCCCAAGCACGCACATGGTCTCGAAATTTTAGGTTTCGTAAAAAAATGCCCCAATCAGCCCCGGACCAAGAAATGTCCACGTTTCATGACATTTCTAATCGTATGGCATCGTCATCCGAAATTCCGATTTTCAGGTTCCAAGTACTCACATGGTCTCGAAAGTTTAGGTTTCGTCAAAAAATGCCCCAATCAGCCCCGAACCAAGAAATGTCCACGTTTTATGACATTTCTAATTGCATGGCATCGACATCCGGAATCCCAATTTTCAGGTCCCAAGCACTCACATGGTCTCGAAATTTTAGGTTTCGTCAAAAAATGCCCCAATCAGACCCGGAACAAGAAATGACCACGTTTCATGACATTTCTAATCGTATGGCATCGACATCCGAAATTCCAATTTTCAGGTCCCAAGTACTGACATGGTCTCGAAATTTTAGGTTTCGTCAAAAAATGCCCCAATCAGCCCCGGACCAAGAAATGTCCACGTTTCATGACATTTCTAATCGCATGGCATCGACATACGAAATTCCACTATTCAGGTCCCAAGTACTTACATGGTCTCGAAATTATCGGTTTCGTCAAAAAATGCCCCAATCAGCCCCGGACCAAGAAATGTCCACGTTTCATGACATTTCTAATCGTATGGCATCGACATCCGAAATTCCAATCTTCAGGTCCCAAGTACTGACATGGTCTCGAAATGTTAGGTTTCGTCAAAAAATGCCCCAATCAGCCCCGGACCAAGAAATGTCCACGTTTCATGACATTTCTAATCGTATGGCATCGACATCCGAAATCCCAATATTTAGGTCCCAAGTACTCACATGGTCTCGAAATTTTACGTTTCGTCAAAAAATGCCCCAATCAGCCCCGGACCAAGAAATGTCCACGTTTTATGACATTTCTAATCGCATGGCATCGACATCCAAAATCCCAATTTTCAGGTCCCAAGCACTCACATGGTCTCGAAATTTTAGGTTTCGTCAAAAAATGCCCCAATCAGCCCCGGACCAAGAAATGTCCACGTTTCATGACATTTCTAATCGCATGGCATCGACATCCGAAATTCCAATATTCAGGTCCCAAGTACTTACATGGTCTCGAAATTATCGGTTTCGTCAAAAAATGCCCCAATCAGCCCCGGACCAAGCAATGTCCACGTTTCATGACATTTCTAATCGTGTGGCATCGTAACCCGAAATCCCAATTTTCAGGTCCCAAGTACATATATGGTCTTCAAATATTACGGTTCGTCAAAAAACGCCGCAATCAGCCCCGGACCAAGAAATGTCCACGTTTCATGACATTTCTAACCGCATGGCATCGACATCCGAACTCCCAATTTTCAGGTCCCAAGCACTCACATGGTCTCGAAATTGTAGGTTTCGTCAAAAAATGCCCCAATCAGCCCCGGACCAAGAAATGTCCACGATTCATGACATTTCTAATCGTATGGCATCGACATCCGAAATCCCAATTTTCAGGTCCCAAGCACTCACATGGTCTCGAAATTTTAGGTTTCGTCAAAAAATGCCCCAATCAGCCCCGGACCAAGAAATGTCCACGTTTCATGACATTTCTAATCGCATGGCATCGACATCCGAAATTCCAATTTTCAGGTCCCAAGTACTTATATGGTCTTCAAATATTACGGTTCGCCAAAAAACGCCGCAATCAGCCCCGGACCAAGAAATGTCCACGTTTCATGACATTTCTGACCGCATGGCATCGACAACCGAAATCCCAATTTTCAGGTCCCAAGTACTCACATGGTCTCAAAATTTTAGGCTTCGTCAAAAAATGCCCCAATCAGCCCCGGACCAAGAAATGTCCACGTTTCATGACATTTCTAATCGCATGGGATCGACATCCGAAATCCCAATTTTCAGGTCCCAAGAACTCACATGGTCTCGAAATTTTAGGTTTCGTCAAAAAATGCCCCAATCAGCCCCGGACCAAGAAATGTCCACGTTTCATGACATTTCTAATCGTATGGCATCGACATCCGAAATTCCAATTTTCAGGTCCCAAGTACTGACATGGTCTCGAAATTTTAGGTTTCGTAAAAAAATACCCCAATCAGCCCCGGACCAAGAAATGTCCACGTTTCATGACATTTCTAACCGCATGGCATCGACACCCGAAATCCCAATTTTCAGGTCCCAAGTACCCACATGGTCTCGAAATTTTCGGTTTCGTCAAAAAATGCCCCAATCAGCCCCGGACCAAGAAATGTCCACGTTTCATGACATTTCTAATCGCATGGCATCGACATCCGAAATTCCAATTTTCAGGTCCCAAGTACTTACATTGTCTCGAAATTTTAGGTTTCGTCAAAAAATGCCCCAATCAGCCCCGGACCAAGAAATGTCCACGTTTCATGACATTTCTAATCGTATGGCATCGTCATCCGAAATTCCGATTTTCAGGTTCCAAGTACTCACATGGTCTCGAAAGTTTAGGTTTCGTCAAAAAATGCCCCAATCAGCCCCGAACCAAGAAATGTCCACGTTTTATGACATTTCTAATCGCATGGCATCGACATCCAAAATCCCAATTTTCAGGTCCCAAGCACTCACATGGTCTCGAAATTTTAGGTTTCGTCAAAAAATGCCCCAATCAGCCCCGGACCAAGAAATGTCCACGTTTCATGACATTTCTAATCGCATGGCATCGACATCCGAAATTCCAATATTCAGGTCCCAAGTACTTACATGGTCTCGAAATTATCGGTTTCGTCAAAAAATGCCCCAATCAGCCCCGGACCAAGCAATGTCCACGTTTCATGACATTTCTAATCGTGTGGCATCGTAACCCGAAATCCCAATTTTCAGGTCCCAAGTACATATATGGTCTTCAAATATTACGGTTCGTCAAAAAACGCCGCAATCAGCCCCGGACCAAGAAATGTCCACGTTTCATGACATTTCTAACCGCATGGCATCGACATCCGAACTCCCAATTTTCAGGTCCCAAGCACTCACATGGTCTCGAAATTGTAGGTTTCGTCAAAAAATGCCCCAATCAGCCCCGGACCAAGAAATGTCCACGATTCATGACATTTCTAATCGTATGGCATCGACATCCGAAATCCCAATTTTCAGGTCCCAAGCACTCACATGGTCTCGAAATTTTAGGTTTCGTCAAAAAATGCCCCAATCAGCCCCGGACCAAGAAATGTCCACGTTTCATGACATTTCTAATCGCATGGCATCGACATCCGAAATTCCAATTTTCAGGTCCCAAGTACTTATATGGTCTTCAAATATTACGGTTCGCCAAAAAACGCCGCAATCAGCCCCGGACCAAGAAATGTCCACGTTTCATGACATTTCTGACCGCATGGCATCGACATCCGAAATCCCAATTTTCAGGTCCCAAGTACTCACATGGTCTCAAAATTTTAGGCTTCGTCAAAAAATGCCCCAATCAGCCCCGGACCAAGAAATGTCCACGTTTCATGACATTTCTAATCGCATGGGATCGACATCCGAAATCCCAATTTTCAGGTCCCAAGAACTCACATGGTCTCGAAATTTTAGGTTTCGTCAAAAAATGCCCCAATCAGCCCCGGACCAAGAAATGTCCACGTTTCATGACATTTCTAATCGTATGGCATCGACATCCGAAATTCCAATTTTCAGGTCCCAAGTACTGACATGGTCTCGAAATTTTAGGTTTCGTAAAAAAATACCCCAATCAGCCCCGGACCAAGAAATGTCCACGTTTCATGACATTTCTAACCGCATGGCATCGACACCCGAAATCCCAATTTTCAGGTCCCAAGTACCCACATGGTCTCGAAATTTTCGGTTTCGTCAAAAAATGCCCCAATCAGCCCCGGACCAAGAAATGTCCACGTTTCATGACATTTCTAATCGCATGGCATCGACATCCGAAATTCCAATTTTCAGGTCCCAAGTACTTACATTGTCTCGAAATTTTAGGTTTCGTCAAAAAATGCCCCAATCAGCCCCGGACCAAGAAATGTCCACGTTTCATGACATTTCTAATCGCATGGCATCGACATCCGAAATTCCAATATTCAGGTCCCAAGTACTTACATGGTCTCGAAATTATCGGTTTCGTCAAAAAATGCCCCAATCAGCCCCGGACCAAGACATGTCCACGTTTCATGACATTTCTAATCGTATGGCATCGACATCCGAAATCCCAATTTTCAGGTTCCAAGCACTCACATGGTCTCGAAATTTTAGGTTTCGTCAAAAAATGCCCCAATCAGCCCCGGACCAAGAAATGTCTACGTTTCATGACATTTCTAATCGTATGGCATCGACATCCGAAATCTCAATTTTCAGGTCCCAAGCACTCACATGGTCTCGAAATTTTAGGTTTCGTCAAAAAATACCCCAATCAGACCCGGAACAAGAAATGACCACGTTTCATGACATTTCTAATCGTATGGCATCGACATCCGAAATTCCAATTTTCAGGTCCCAAGTACTGACATGGTATCGAAATTTTAGGTTTCGTCAAAAAATGCCCCAATCAGCCCCGGACCAAGAAATGTCCACGTTTTATGACATTTCTAATCGCATGGCATCGACATCCAAAATCCCAATTTTCAGGTCCCAAGCAATCACATGGTCTCGAAATTTTAGGTTTCGTCAAAAAATGCCCAATCAGCCCCGGACCAAGAAATGACCACGTTTCATGACATTTCTAATTGCATGGCATCGACATCCGGAATCCCAATTTTCAGGTCCCAAGCACTCACATGGTCTCGAAATTGTAGGTTTCGTCAAAAAATGCCCCAATCAGCCCCGGACCAAGAAATGTCCACGATTCATGACATTTCTAATCGTATGGCATCGACATCCGAAATCCCAATTTTCAGGTCCCAAGCACTCACATGGTCTCGAAATTTTAGGTTTCGTCAAAAAATGCCCCAATCAGCCCCGGACCAAGAAATGTCCACGTTTCATGACATTTCTAATCGTATGGCATCGACATCCGAAATTCCAATTTTCAAGTCCCAAGTACTGACATGGTCTCGAAATTTTAGGTTTCGTAAAAAAATGCCCCAATCAGCCCCGGCCCAAGAAATTTCCACGTTTCATGACATTTCTAACCGCATGGCGTCGACATCCGAAATCCCAATTTTCAGGTCCCAAGTACTGACATGGTCTCGAAATTTTAGGTTTCGTAAAAAAATACCCCAATCAGCCCCAGACCAAGAAATGTCCACGTTTCATGACATTTCTAACCGCATGGCATCGACACCCGAAATCCCAATTTTCAGGTCCCAAGTACCCACATGGTCTCGAAATTTTCGGTTTCGTCAAAAAATGCCCCAATCAGCCCCGGACCAAGAAATGTCTACGTTTCATGACATTTCTAATCGTATGGCATCGACATCCGAAATTCCAATTTTCAGGTTCCAAGTACTCACATGGTCTCGAGATTTTAGGTTTCGTCAAAAAATGCCCCAATCAGCCCCGGACCAAGAAATGTCCACGTTTCATGACATTTCTAATCGCATGGCATCGACATCCGAAATTCCAATATTCAGGTCCCAAGTACTTACATGGTCTCGAAATTATCGGTTTCGTCAAAAAATGCCCCAATCAGCCCCGGAACAAGAAATGTCCACGTTTCATGACATTTCTAATCGTATGGCATCGACATCCGAAATTCCAATTTTCAGGTTCCAAGTACTCACATGGTCTCGAGATTTTAGGTTTCGTCAAAAAATGCCCCAATCAGCCCCGGACCAAGAAATGTCCACGTTTCATGACATTTCTAATCGCATGGCATCGACATCCGAAATTCCACTATTCAGGTCCCAAGCACGCACATGGTCTCGAAATTTTAGGTTTCGTAAAAAAATGCCCCAATCAGCCCCGGACCAAGAAATGTCCACGTTTCATGACATTTCTAATCGTATGGCATCGTCATCCGAAATTCCGATTTTCAGGTTCCAAGTACTCACATGGTCTCGAAAGTTTAGGTTTCGTCAAAAAATGCCCCAATCAGCCCCGAACCAAGAAATGTCCACGTTTTATGACATTTCTAATTGCATGGCATCGACATCCGGAATCCCAATTTTCAGGTCCCAAGCACTCACATGGTCTCGAAATTTTAGGTTTCGTCAAAAAATGCCCCAATCAGACCCGGAACAAGAAATGACCACGTTTCATGACATTTCTAATCGTATGGCATCGACATCCGAAATTCCAATTTTCAGGTCCCAAGTACTGACATGGTCTCGAAATTTTAGGTTTCGTCAAAAAATGCCCCAATCAGCCCCGGACCAAGAAATGTCCACGTTTCATGACATTTCTAATCGCATGGCATCGACATACGAAATTCCACTATTCAGGTCCCAAGTACTTACATGGTCTCGAAATTATCGGTTTCGTCAAAAAATGCCCCAATCAGCCCCGGACCAAGAAATGTCCACGTTTCATGACATTTCTAATCGTATGGCATCGACATCCGAAATTCCAATCTTCAGGTCCCAAGTACTGACATGGTCTCGAAATGTTAGGTTTCGTCAAAAAATGCCCCAATCAGCCCCGGACCAAGAAATGTCCACGTTTCATGACATTTCTAATCGTATGGCATCGACATCCGAAATCCCAATATTTAGGTCCCAAGTACTCACATGGTCTCGAAATTTTACGTTTCGTCAAAAAATGCCCCAATCAGCCCCGGACCAAGAAATGTCCACGTTTTATGACATTTCTAATCGCATGGCATCGACATCCAAAATCCCAATTTTCAGGTCCCAAGCACTCACATGGTCTCGAAATTTTAGGTTTCGTCAAAAAATGCCCCAATCAGCCCCGGACCAAGAAATGTCCACGTTTCATGACATTTCTAATCGCATGGCATCGACATCCGAAATTCCAATATTCAGGTCCCAAGTACTTACATGGTCTCGAAATTATCGGTTTCGTCAAAAAATGCCCCAATCAGCCCCGGACCAAGCAATGTCCACGTTTCATGACATTTCTAATCGTGTGGCATCGTAACCCGAAATCCCAATTTTCAGGTCCCAAGTACATATATGGTCTTCAAATATTACGGTTCGTCAAAAAACGCCGCAATCAGCCCCGGACCAAGAAATGTCCACGTTTCATGACATTTCTAACCGCATGGCATCGACATCCGAACTCCCAATTTTCAGGTCCCAAGCACTCACATGGTCTCGAAATTGTAGGTTTCGTCAAAAAATGCCCCAATCAGCCCCGGACCAAGAAATGTCCACGATTCATGACATTTCTAATCGTATGGCATCGACATCCGAAATCCCAATTTTCAGGTCCCAAGCACTCACATGGTCTCGAAATTTTAGGTTTCGTCAAAAAATGCCCCAATCAGCCCCGGACCAAGAAATGTCCACGTTTCATGACATTTCTAATCGCATGGCATCGACATCCGAAATTCCAATTTTCAGGTCCCAAGTACTTATATGGTCTTCAAATATTACGGTTCGCCAAAAAACGCCGCAATCAGCCCCGGACCAAGAAATGTCCACGTTTCATGACATTTCTGACCGCATGGCATCGACATCCGAAATCCCAATTTTCAGGTCCCAAGTACTCACATGGTCTCAAAATTTTAGGCTTCGTCAAAAAATGCCCCAATCAGCCCCGGACCAAGAAATGTCCACGTTTCATGACATTTCTAATCGCATGGGATCGACATCCGAAATCCCAATTTTCAGGTCCCAAGAACTCACATGGTCTCGAAATTTTAGGTTTCGTCAAAAAATGCCCCAATCAGCCCCGGACCAAGAAATGTCCACGTTTCATGACATTTCTAATCGTATGGCATCGACATCCGAAATTCCAATTTTCAGGTCCCAAGTACTGACATGGTCTCGAAATTTTAGGTTTCGTAAAAAAATACCCCAATCAGCCCCGGACCAAGAAATGTCCACGTTTCATGACATTTCTAACCGCATGGCATCGACACCCGAAATCCCAATTTTCAGGTCCCAAGTACCCACATGGTCTCGAAATTTTCGGTTTCGTCAAAAAATGCCCCCATCAGCCCCGGACCAAGAAATGTCCACGTTTCATGACATTTCTAATCGCATGGCATCGACATCCGAAATTCCAATTTTCAGGTCCCAAGTACTTACATTGTCTCGAAATTTTAGGTTTCGTCAAAAAATGCCCCAATCAGCCCCGGACCAAGAAATGTCCACGTTTCATGACATTTCTAATCGCATGGCATCGACATCCGAAATTCCAATATTCAGGTCCCAAGTACTTACATGGTCTCGAAATTATCGGTTTCGTCAAAAAATGCCCCAATCAGCCCCGGACCAAGACATGTCCACGTTTCATGACATTTCTAATCGTATGGCATCGACATCCGAAATCCCAATTTTCAGGTTCCAAGCACTCACATGGTCTCGAAATTTTAGGTTTCGTCAAAAAATGCCCCAATCAGCCCCGGACCAAGAAATGTCTACGTTTCATGACATTTCTAATCGTATGGCATCGACATCCGAAATTCCAATTTTCAGGTTCCAAGTACTCACATGGTCTCGAGATTTTAGGTTTCGTCAAAAAATGCCCCAATCAGCCCCGGACCAAGAAATGTCCACGTTTCATGACATTTCTAATCGCATGGCATCGACATCCGAAATTCCAATATTCAGGTCCCAAGTACTTACATGGTCTCGAAATTATCGGTTTCGTCAAAAAATGCCCCAATCAGCCCCGGAACAAGAAATGTCCACGTTTCATGACATTTCTAATCGTATGGCATCGACATCCGAAATTCCAATTTTCAGGTTCCAAGTACTCACATGGTCTCGAGATTTTAGGTTTCGTCAAAAAATGCCCCAATCAGCCCCGGACCAAGAAATGTCCACGTTTCATGACATTTCTAATCGCATGGCATCGACATCCGAAATTCCACTATTCAGGTCCCAAGCACGCACATGGTCTCGAAATTTTAGGTTTCGTAAAAAAATGCCCCAATCAGCCCCGGACCAAGAAATGTCCACGTTTCATGACATTTCTAATCGTATGGCATCGTCATCCGAAATTCCGATTTTCAGGTTCCAAGTACTCACATGGTCTCGAAAGTTTAGGTTTCGTCAAAAAATGCCCCAATCAGCCCCGAACCAAGAAATGTCCACGTTTTATGACATTTCTAATTGCATGGCATCGACATCCGGAATCTCAATTTTCAGGTCCCAAGCACTCACATGGTCTCGAAATTTTAGGTTTCGTCAAAAAATGCCCCAATCAGACCCGGAACAAGAAATGACCACGTTTCATGACATTTCTAATCGTATGGCATCGACTTCCGAAATTCCAATTTTCAGGTCCCAAGTACTGACATGGTCTCGAAATTTTAGGTTTCGTCAAAAAATGCCCCAATCAGCCCCGGACCAAGAAATGTCCACGTTTCATGACATTTCTAATCGCATGGCATCGACATACGAAATTCCACTATTCAGGTCCCAAGTACTTACATGGTCTCGAAATTATCGGTTTCGTCAAAAAATGCCCCAATCAGCCCCGGACCAAGAAATGTCCACGTTTCATGACATTTCTAATCGTATGGCATCGACATCCGAAATTCCAATCTTCAGGTCCCAAGTACTGACATGGTCTCGAAATGTTAGGTTTCGTCAAAAAATGCCCCAATCAGCCCCGGACCAAGAAATGTCCACGTTTCATGACATTTCTAATCGTATGGCATCGACATCCGAAATCCCAATATTTAGGTCCCAAGTACTCACATGGTCTCGAAATTTTACGTTTCGTCAAAAAATGCCCCAATCAGCCCCGGACCAAGAAATGTCCACGTTTTATGACATTTCTAATCGCATGGCATCGACATCCAAAATCCCAATTTTCAGGTCCCAAGCACTCACATGGTCTCGAAATTTTAGGTTTCGTCAAAAAATGCCCCAATCAGCCCCGGACCAAGAAATGTCCACGTTTCATGACATTTCTAATCGCATGGCATCGACATCCGAAATTCCAATATTCAGGTCCCAAGTACTTACATGGTCTCGAAATTATCGGTTTCGTCAAAAAATGCCCCAATCAGCCCCGGACCAAGCAATGTCCACGTTTCATGACATTTCTAATCGTGTGGCATCGTAACCCGAAATCCCAATTTTCAGGTCCCAAGTACATATATGGTCTTCAAATATTACGGTTCGTCAAAAAACGCCGCAATCAGCCCCGGACCAAGAAATGTCCACGTTTCATGACATTTCTAACCGCATGGCATCGACATCCGAACTCCCAATTTTCAGGTCCCAAGCACTCACATGGTCTCGAAATTGTAGGTTTCGTCAAAAAATGCCCCAATCAGCCCCGGAACAAGAAATGTCCACGATTCATGACATTTCTAATCGTATGGCATCGACATCCGAAATCCCAATTTTCAGGTCCCAAGCACTCACATGGTCTCGAAATTTTAGGTTTCGTCAAAAAATGCCCCAATCAGCCCCGGACCAAGAAATGTCCACGTTTCATGACATTTCTAATCGCATGGCATCGACATCCGAAATTCCAATTTTCAGGTCCCAAGTACTTATATGGTCTTCAAATATTACGGTTCGCCAAAAAACGCCGCAATCAGCCCCGGACCAAGAAATGTCCACGTTTCATGACATTTCTGACCGCATGGCATCGACATCCGAAATCCCAATTTTCAGGTCCCAAGTACTCACATGGTCTCAAAATTTTAGGCTTCGTCAAAAAATGCCCCAATCAGCCCCGGACCAAGAAATGTCCACGTTTCATGACATTTCTAATCGCATGGGATCGACATCCGAAATCCCAATTTTCAGGTCCCAAGAACTCACATGGTCTCGAAATTTTAGGTTTCGTCAAAAAATGCCCCAATCAGCCCCGGACCAAGAAATGTCCACGTTTCATGACATTTCTAATCGTATGGCATCGACATCCGAAATTCCAATTTTCAGGTCCCAAGTACTGACATGGTCTCGAAATTTTAGGTTTCGTAAAAAAATACCCCAATCAGCCCCGGACCAAGAAATGTCCACGTTTCATGACATTTCTAACCGCATGGCATCGACACCCGAAATCCCAATTTTCAGGTCCCAAGTACCCACATGGTCTCGAAATTTTCGGTTTCGTCAAAAAATGCCCCAATCAGCCCCGGACCAAGAAATGTCCACGTTTCATGACATTTCTAATCGCATGGCATCGACATCCGAAATTCCAATTTTCAGGTCCCAAGTACTTACATTGTCTCGAAATTTTAGGTTTCGTCAAAAAATGCCCCAATCAGCCCCGGACCAAGAAATGTCCACGTTTCATGACATTTCTAATCGCATGGCATCGACATCCGAAATTCCAATATTCAGGTCCCAAGTACTTACATGGTCTCGAAATTATCGGTTTCGTCAAAAAATGCCCCAATCAGCCCCGGACCAAGACATGTCCACGTTTCATGACATTTCTAATCGTATGGCATCGACATCCGAAATCCCAATTTTCAGGTTCCAAGCACTCACATGGTCTCGAAATTTTAGGTTTCGTCAAAAAATGCCCCAATCAGCCCCGGACCAAGAAATGTCTACGTTTCATGACATTTCTAATCGTATGGCATCGACATCCGAAATTCCAATTTTCAGGTTCCAAGTACTCACATGGTCTCGAGATTTTAGGTTTCGTCAAAAAATGCCCCAATCAGCCCCGGACCAAGAAATGTCCACGTTTCATGACATTTCTAATCGTATGGCATCGACATCCAAAATCCCAATATTTAGGTCCCAAGTACCCACATGGTCTCGAAATTTTACGTTTCGTCAAAAAATGCCCCAAACAGCCCCGGACCAAGAAATGTCCACGTTTTATGACATTTCTAATCGCATGGCATCGACATCCAAAATCCCAATTTTCAGGTCCCAAGCACTCACATGGTCTCGAAATTTTAGGTTTCGTCAAAAAATGCCCAATCAGCCCCGGACCAAGAAATGTCCACGTTTTATGACATTTCTAATCGCATGGCATCGACATCCGGAATCCCAATTTTCAGGTCCCAAGCACTCACATGGTCTCGAAATTTTAGGTTTCGTCAAAAAATGCCCCAATCAGCCCCGGAACAAGAAATGTCCACGTTTCATGACATTTCTAATCGTATGGCATCGACATCCGAAATTCCAATTTTCAGGTTCCAAGTACTCACATGGTCTCGAGATTTTAGGTTTCGTCAAAAAATGCCCCAATCAGCCCCGGACCAAGAAATGTCCACGTTTCATGACATTTCTAATCGCATGGCATCGACATCCGAAATTCCACTATTCAGGTCCCAAGCACGCACATGGTCTCGAAATTTTAGGTTTCGTAAAAAAATGCCCCAATCAGCCCCGGACCAAGAAATGTCCACGTTTCATGACATTTCTAATAGTATGGCATCGTCATCCGAAATTCCGATTTTCAGGTTCCAAGTACTCACATGGTCTCGAAATTTTAGGTTTCGTCAAAAAATGCCCCAATCAGCCCCGAACCAAGAAATGTCCACGTTTTATGACATTTCTAATCGCATGGCATCGACATCCGGAATCTCAATTTTCAGGTCCCAAGCACTCACATGGTCTCGAAATTTTAGGTTTCGTCAAAAAATACCCCAATCAGACCCGGAACAAGAAATGACCACGTTTCATGACATTTCTAATCGTATGGCATCGACATCCGAAATTCCAATTTTCAGGTCCCAAGTACTGACATGGTATCGAAATTTTAGGTTTCGTCAAAAAATGCCCCAATCAGCCCCGGACCAAGAAATGTCCACGTTTTATGACATTTCTAATCGCATGGCATCGACATCCAAAATCCCAATTTTCAGGTCCCAAGCAATCACATGGTCTCGAAATTTTAGGTTTCGTCAAAAAATGCCCAATCAGCCCCGGACCAAGAAATGACCACGTTTCATGACATTTCTAATTGCATGGCATCGACATCCGGAATCCCAATTTTCAGGTCCCAAGCACTCACATGGTCTCGAAATTGTAGGTTTCGTCAAAAAATGCCCCAATCAGCCCCGGACCAAGAAATGTCCACGATTCATGACATTTCTAATCGTATGGCATCGACATCCGAAATCCCAATTTTCAGGTCCCAAGCACTCACATGGTCTCGAAATTTTAGGTTTCGTCAAAAAATGCCCCAATCAGCCCCGGACCAAGAAATGTCCACGTTTCATGACATTTCTAATCGTATGGCATCGACATCCGAAATTCCAATTTTCAAGTCCCAAGTACTGACATGGTCTCGAAATTTTAGGTTTCGTAAAAAAATGCCCCAATCAGCCCCGGTCCAAGAAATTTCCACGTTTCATGACATTTCTAACCGCATGGCGTCGACATCCGAAATCCCAATTTTCAGGTCCCAAGTACTGACATGGTCTCGAAATTTTAGGTTTCGTAAAAAAATACCCCAATCAGCCCCAGACCAAGAAATGTCCACGTTTCATGACATTTCTAACCGCATGGCATCGACACCCGAAATCCCAATTTTCAGGTCCCAAGTACCCACATGGTCTCGAAATTTTCGGTTTCGTCAAAAAATGCCCCAATCAGCCCCGGACCAAGAAATGTCTACGTTTCATGACATTTCTAATCGTATGGCATCGACATCCGAAATTCCAATTTTCAGGTTCCAAGTACTCACATGGTCTCGAGATTTTAGGTTTCGTCAAAAAATGCCCCAATCAGCCCCGGACCAAGAAATGTCCACGTTTCATGACATTTCTAATCGCATGGCATCGACATCCGAAATTCCAATATTCAGGTCCCAAGTACTTACATGGTCTCGAAATTATCGGTTTCGTCAAAAAATGCCCCAATCAGCCCCGGAACAAGAAATGTCCACGTTTCATGACATTTCTAATCGTATGGCATCGACATCCGAAATTCCAATTTTCAGGTTCCAAGTACTCACATGGTCTCGAGATTTTAGGTTTCGTCAAAAAATGCCCCAATCAGCCCCGGACCAAGAAATGTCCACGTTTCATGACATTTCTAATCGCATGGCATCGACATCCGAAATTCCACTATTCAGGTCCCAAGCACGCACATGGTCTCGAAATTTTAGGTTTCGTAAAAAAATGCCCCAATCAGCCCCGGACCAAGAAATGTCCACGTTTCATGACATTTCTAATCGTATGGCATCGTCATCCGAAATTCCGATTTTCAGGTTCCAAGTACTCACATGGTCTCGAAAGTTTAGGTTTCGTCAAAAAATGCCCCAATCAGCCCCGAACCAAGAAATGTCCACGTTTTATGACATTTCTAATTGCATGGCATCGACATCCGGAATCCCAATTTTCAGGTCCCAAGCACTCACATGGTCTCAAAATTTTAGGTTTCGTCAAAAAATGCCCCAATCAGACCCGGAACAAGAAATGACCACGTTTCATGACATTTCTAATCGTATGGCATCGACATCCGAAATTCCAATTTTCAGGTCCCAAGTACTGACATGGTCTCGAAATTTTAGGTTTCGTCAAAAAATGCCCCAATCAGCCCCGGACCAAGAAATGTCCACGTTTCATGACATTTCTAATCGCATGGCATCGACATACGAAATTCCACTATTCAGGTCCCAAGTACTTACATGGTCTCGAAATTATCGGTTTCGTCAAAAAATGCCCCAATCAGCCCCGGACCAAGAAATGTCCACGTTTCATGACATTTCTAATCGTATGGCATCGACATCCGAAATTCCAATCTTCAGGTCCCAAGTACTGACATGGTCTCGAAATGTTAGGTTTCGTCAAAAAATGCCCCAATCAGCCCCGGACCAAGAAATGTCCACGTTTCATGACATTTCTAATCGTATGGCATCGACATCCGAAATCCCAATATTTAGGTCCCAAGTACTCACATGGTCTCGAAATTTTACGTTTCGTCAAAAAATGCCCCAATCAGCCCCGGACCAAGAAATGTCCACGTTTCATGACATTTCTAATCGCATGGCATCGACATCCGAAATTCCAATATTCAGGTCCCAAGTACTTACATGGTCTCGAAATTATCGGTTTCGTCAAAAAATGCCCCAATCAGCCCCGGACCAAGCAATGTCCACGTTTCATGACATTTCTAATCGTGTGGCATCGTAACCCGAAATCCCAATTTTCAGGTCCCAAGTACATATATGGTCTTCAAATATTACGGTTCGTCAAAAAACGCCGCAATCAGCCCCGGACCAAGAAATGTCCACGTTTCATGACATTTCTAACCGCATGGCATCGACATCCGAACTCCCAATTTTCAGGTCCCAAGCACTCACATGGTCTCGAAATTGTAGGTTTCGTCAAAAAATGCCCCAATCAGCCCCGGACCAAGAAATGTCCACGATTCATGACATTTCTAATCGTATGGCATCGACATCCGAAATCCCAATTTTCAGGTCCCAAGCACTCACATGGTCTCGAAATTTTAGGTTTCGTCAAAAAATGCCCCAATCAGCCCCGGACCAAGAAATGTCCACGTTTCATGACATTTCTAATCGCATGGCATCGACATCCGAAATTCCAATTTTCAGGTCCCAAGTACTTATATGGTCTTCAAATATTACGGTTCGCCAAAAAACGCCGCAATCAGCCCCGGACCAAGAAATGTCCACGTTTCATGACATTTCTGACCGCATGGCATCGACATCCGAAATCCCAATTTTCAGGTCCCAAGTACTCACATGGTCTCAAAATTTTAGGCTTCGTCAAAAAATGCCCCAATCAGCCCCGGACCAAGAAATGTCCACGTTTCATGACATTTCTAATCGCATGGGATCGACATCCGAAATCCCAATTTTCAGGTCCCAAGAACTCACATGGTCTCGAAATTTTAGGTTTCGTCAAAAAATGCCCCAATCAGCCCCGGACCAAGAAATGTCCACGTTTCATGACATTTCTAATCGTATGGCATCGACATCCGAAATTCCAATTTTCAGGTCCCAAGTACTGACATGGTCTCGAAATTTTAGGTTTCGTAAAAAAATACCCCAATCAGCCCCGGACCAAGAAATGTCCACGTTTCATGACATTTCTAACCGCATGGCATCGACACCCGAAATCCCAATTTTCAGGTCCCAAGTACCCACATGGTCTCGAAATTTTCGGTTTCGTCAAAAAATGCCCCAATCAGCCCCGGACCAAGAAATGTCCACGTTTCATGACATTTCTAATCGCATGGCATCGACATCCGAAATTCCAATTTTCAGGTCCCAAGTACTTACATTGTCTCGAAATTTTAGGTTTCGTCAAAAAATGCCCCAATCAGCCCCGGACCAAGAAATGTCCACGTTTCATGACATTTCTAATCGCATGGCATCGACATCCGAAATTCCAATATTCAGGTCCCAAGTACTTACATGGTCTCGAAATTATCGGTTTCGTCAAAAAATGCCCCAATCAGCCCCGGACCAAGACATGTCCACGTTTCATGACATTTCTAATCGTATGGCATCGACATCCGAAATCCCAATTTTCAGGTTCCAAGCACTCACATGGTCTCGAAATTTTAGGTTTCGTCAAAAAATGCCCCAATCAGCCCCGGACCAAGAAATGTCTACGTTTCATGACATTTCTAATCGTATGGCATCGACATCCGAAATTCCAATTTTCAGGTTCCAAGTACTCACATGGTCTCGAGATTTTAGGTTTCGTCAAAAAATGCCCCAATCAGCCCCGGACCAAGAAATGTCCACGTTTCATGACATTTCTAATCGTATGGCATCGACATCCAAAATCCCAATATTTAGGTCCCAAGTACCCACATGGTCTCGAAATTTTACGTTTCGTCAAAAAATGCCCCAAACAGCCCCGGACCAAGAAATGTCCACGTTTTATGACATTTCTAATCGCATGGCATCGACATCCAAAATCCCAATTTTCAGGTCCCAAGCACTCACATGGTCTCGAAATTTTAGGTTTCGTCAAAAAATGCCCAATCAGCCCCGGACCAAGAAATGTCCACGTTTTATGACATTTCTAATCGCATGGCATCGACATCCGGAATCCCAATTTTCAGGTCCCAAGCACTCACATGGTCTCGAAATTTTAGGTTTCGTCAAAAAATGCCCCAATCAGCCCCGGAACAAGAAATGTCCACGTTTCATGACATTTCTAATCGTATGGCATCGACATCCGAAATTCCAATTTTCAGGTTCCAAGTACTCACATGGTCTCGAGATTTTAGGTTTCGTCAAAAAATGCCCCAATCAGCCCCGGACCAAGAAATGTCCACGTTTCATGACATTTCTAATCGCATGGCATCGACATCCGAAATTCCACTATTCAGGTCCCAAGCACGCACATGGTCTCGAAATTTTAGGTTTCGTAAAAAAATGCCCCAATCAGCCCCGGACCAAGAAATGTCCACGTTTCATGACATTTCTAATAGTATGGCATCGTCATCCGAAATTCCGATTTTCAGGTTCCAAGTACTCACATGGTCTCGAAATTTTAGGTTTCGTCAAAAAATGCCCCAATCAGCCCCGAACCAAGAAATGTCCACGTTTTATGACATTTCTAATCGCATGGCATCGACATCCGGAATCTCAATTTTCAGGTCCCAAGCACTCACATGGTCTCGAAATTTTAGGTTTCGTCAAAAAATACCCCAATCAGACCCGGAACAAGAAATGACCACGTTTCATGACATTTCTAATCGTATGGCATCGACATCCGAAATTCCAATTTTCAGGTCCCAAGTACTGACATGGTATCGAAATTTTAGGTTTCGTCAAAAAATGCCCCAATCAGCCCCGGACCAAGAAATGTCCACGTTTTATGACATTTCTAATCGCATGGCATCGACATCCAAAATCCCAATTTTCAGGTCCCAAGCAATCACATGGTCTCGAAATTTTAGGTTTCGTCAAAAAATGCCCAATCAGCCCCGGACCAAGAAATGACCACGTTTCATGACATTTCTAATTGCATGGCATCGACATCCGGAATCCCAATTTTCAGGTCCCAAGCACTCACATGGTCTCGAAATTGTAGGTTTCGTCAAAAAATGCCCCAATCAGCCCCGGACCAAGAAATGTCCACGATTCATGACATTTCTAATCGTATGGCATCGACATCCGAAATCCCAATTTTCAGGTCCCAAGCACTCACATGGTCTCGAAATTTTAGGTTTCGTCAAAAAATGCCCCAATCAGCCCCGGACCAAGAAATGTCCACGTTTCATGACATTTCTAATCGTATGGCATCGACATCCGAAATTCCAATTTTCAAGTCCCAAGTACTGACATGGTCTCGAAATTTTAGGTTTCGTAAAAAAATGCCCCAATCAGCCCCGGTCCAAGAAATTTCCACGTTTCATGACATTTCTAACCGCATGGCGTCGACATCCGAAATCCCAATTTTCAGGTCCCAAGTACTGACATGGTCTCGAAATTTTAGGTTTCGTAAAAAAATACCCCAATCAGCCCCAGACCAAGAAATGTCCACGTTTCATGACATTTCTAACCGCATGGCATCGACACCCGAAATCCCAATTTTCAGGTCCCAAGTACCCACATGGTCTCGAAATTTTCGGTTTCGTCAAAAAATGCCCCAATCAGCCCCGGACCAAGAAATGTCTACGTTTCATGACATTTCTAATCGTATGGCATCGACATCCGAAATTCCAATTTTCAGGTTCCAAGTACTCACATGGTCTCGAGATTTTAGGTTTCGTCAAAAAATGCCCCAATCAGCCCCGGACCAAGAAATGTCCACGTTTCATGACATTTCTAATCGCATGGCATCGACATCCGAAATTCCAATATTCAGGTCCCAAGTACTTACATGGTCTCGAAATTATCGGTTTCGTCAAAAAATGCCCCAATCAGCCCCGGAACAAGAAATGTCCACGTTTCATGACATTTCTAATCGTATGGCATCGACATCCGAAATTCCAATTTTCAGGTTCCAAGTACTCACATGGTCTCGAGATTTTAGGTTTCGTCAAAAAATGCCCCAATCAGCCCCGGACCAAGAAATGTCCACGTTTCATGACATTTCTAATCGCATGGCATCGACATCCGAAATTCCACTATTCAGGTCCCAAGCACGCACATGGTCTCGAAATTTTAGGTTTCGTAAAAAAATGCCCCAATCAGCCCCGGACCAAGAAATGTCCACGTTTCATGACATTTCTAATCGTATGGCATCGTCATCCGAAATTCCGATTTTCAGGTTCCAAGTACTCACATGGTCTCGAAAGTTTAGGTTTCGTCAAAAAATGCCCCAATCAGCCCCGAACCAAGAAATGTCCACGTTTTATGACATTTCTAATTGCATGGCATCGACATCCGGAATCCCAATTTTCAGGTCCCAAGCACTCACATGGTCTCAAAATTTTAGGTTTCGTCAAAAAATGCCCCAATCAGACCCGGAACAAGAAATGACCACGTTTCATGACATTTCTAATCGTATGGCATCGACATCCGAAATTCCAATTTTCAGGTCCCAAGTACTGACATGGTCTCGAAATTTTAGGTTTCGTCAAAAAATGCCCCAATCAGCCCCGGACCAAGAAATGTCCACGTTTCATGACATTTCTAATCGCATGGCATCGACATACGAAATTCCACTATTCAGGTCCCAAGTACTTACATGGTCTCGAAATTATCGGTTTCGTCAAAAAATGCCCCAATCAGCCCCGGACCAAGAAATGTCCACGTTTCATGACATTTCTAATCGTATGGCATCGACATCCGAAATTCCAATCTTCAGGTCCCAAGTACTGACATGGTCTCGAAATGTTAGGTTTCGTCAAAAAATGCCCCAATCAGCCCCGGACCAAGAAATGTCCACGTTTCATGACATTTCTAATCGTATGGCATCGACATCCGAAATCCCAATATTTAGGTCCCAAGTACTCACATGGTCTCGAAATTTTACGTTTCGTCAAAAAATGCCCCAATCAGCCCCGGACCAAGAAATGTCCACGTTTCATGACATTTCTAATCGCATGGCATCGACATCCGAAATTCCAATATTCAGGTCCCAAGTACTTACATGGTCTCGAAATTATCGGTTTCGTCAAAAAATGCCCCAATCAGCCCCGGACCAAGCAATGTCCACGTTTCATGACATTTCTAATCGTGTGGCATCGTAACCCGAAATCCCAATTTTCAGGTCCCAAGTACATATATGGTCTTCAAATATTACGGTTCGTCAAAAAACGCCGCAATCAGCCCCGGACCAATAAATGTCCACGTTTCATGACATTTCTAACCGCATGGCATCGACATCCGAACTCCCAATTTTCAGGTCCCAAGCACTCACATGGTCTCGAAATTGTAGGTTTCGTCAAAAAATGCCCCAATCAGCCCCGGACCAAGAAATGTCCACGATTCATGACATTTCTAATCGTATGGCATCGACATCCGAAATCCCAATTTTCAGGTCCCAAGCACTCACATGGTCTCGAAATTTTAGGTTTCGTCAAAAAATGCCCCAATCAGCCCCGGACCAAGAAATGTCCACGTTTCATGACATTTCTAATCGCATGGCATCGACATCCGAAATTCCAATTTTCAGGTCCCAAGTACTTATATGGTCTTCAAATATTACGGTTCGCCAAAAAACGCCGCAATCAGCCCCGGACCAAGAAATGTCCACGTTTCATGACATTTCTGACCGCATGGCATCGACATCCGAAATCCCAATTTTCAGGTCCCAAGTACTCACATGGTCTCAAAATTTTAGGCTTCGTCAAAAAATGCCCCAATCAGCCCCGGACCAAGAAATGTCCACGTTTCATGACATTTCTAATCACATGGGATCGACATCCGAAATCCCAATTTTCAGGTCCCAAGAACTCACATGGTCTCGAAATTTTAGGTTTCGTCAAAAAATGCCCCAATCAGCCCCGGACCAAGAAATGTCCACGTTTCATGACATTTCTAATCGTATGGCATCGACATCCGAAATTCCAATTTTCAGGTCCCAAGTACTGACATGGTCTCGAAATTTTAGGTTTCGTAAAAAAATACCCCAATCAGCCCCGGACCAAGAAATGTCCACGTTTCATGACATTTCTAACCGCATGGCATCGACACCCGAAATCCCAATTTTCAGGTCCCAAGTACCCACATGGTCTCGAAATTTTCGGTTTCGTCAAAAAATGCCCCAATCAGCCCCGGACCAAGAAATGTCCACGTTTCATGACATTTCTAATCGCATGGCATCGACATCCGAAATTCCAATTTTCAGGTCCCAAGTACTTACATTGTCTCGAAATTTTAGGTTTCGTCAAAAAATGCCCCAATCAGCCCCGGACCAAGAAATGTCCACGTTTCATGACATTTCTAATCGCATGGCATCGACATCCGAAATTCCAATATTCAGGTCCCAAGTACTTACATGGTCTCGAAATTATCGGTTTCGTCAAAAAATGCCCCAATCAGCCCCGGACCAAGACATGTCCACGTTTCATGACATTTCTAATCGTATGGCATCGACATCCGAAATCCCAATTTTCAGGTTCCAAGCACTCACATGGTCTCGAAATTTTAGGTTTCGTCAAAAAATGCCCCAATCAGCCCCGGACCAAGAAATGTCTACGTTTCATGACATTTCTAATCGTATGGCATCGACATCCGAAATTCCAATTTTCAGGTTCCAAGTACTCACATGGTCTCGAGATTTTAGGTTTCGTCAAAAAATGCCCCAATCAGCCCCGGACCAAGAAATGTCCACGTTTCATGACATTTCTAATCGTATGGCATCGACATCCAAAATCCCAATATTTAGGTCCCAAGTACCCACATGGTCTCGAAATTTTACGTTTCGTCAAAAAATGCCCCAAACAGCCCCGGACCAAGAAATGTCCACGTTTTATGACATTTCTAATCGCATGGCATCGACATCCAAAATCCCAATTTTCAGGTCCCAAGCACTCACATGGTCTCGAAATTTTAGGTTTCGTCAAAAAATGCCCAATCAGCCCCGGACCAAGAAATGTCCACGTTTTATGACATTTCTAATCGCATGGCATCGACATCCGAAATTCCAATTTTCAGGTCCCAAGTACTTACATTGTCTCGAAATTTTAGGTTTCGTCAAAAAATGCCCCAATCAGCCCCGGACCAAGAAATGTCCACGTTTCATGACATTTCTAATCGCATGGCATCGACATCCGAAATTCCAATATTCAGGTCCCAAGTACTTACATGGTCTCGAAATTATCGGTTTCGTCAAAAAATGCCCCAATCAGCCCCGGACCAAGACATGTCCACGTTTCATGACATTTCTAATCGTATGGCATCGACATCCGAAATCCCAATTTTCAGGTTCCAAGCACTCACATGGTCTCGAAATTTTAGGTTTCGTCAAAAAATGCCCCAATCAGCCCCGGACCAAGAAATGTCTACGTTTCATGACATTTCTAATCGTATGGCATCGACATCCGAAATTCCAATTTTCAGGTTCCAAGTACTCACATGGTCTCGAGATTTTAGGTTTCGTCAAAAAATGCCCCAATCAGCCCCGGACCAAGAAATGTCCACGTTTCATGACATTTCTAATCGCATGGCATCGACATCCGAAATTCCAATATTCAGGTCCCAAGTACTTACATGGTCTCGAAATTATCGGTTTCGTCAAAAAATGCCCCAATCAGCCCCGGAACAAGAAATGTCCACGTTTCATGACATTTCTAATCGTATGGCATCGACATCCGAAATTCCAATTTTCAGGTTCCAAGTACTCACATGGTCTCGAGATTTTAGGTTTCGTCAAAAAATGCCCCAATCAGCCCCGGACCAAGAAATGTCCACGTTTCATGACATTTCTAATCGCATGGCATCGACATCCGAAATTCCACTATTCAGGTCCCAAGCACGCACATGGTCTCGAAATTTTAGGTTTCGTCAAAGATGCCCCAATCAACCCCGGACCCAGAAATGTCGACGTTTCATGACATTTCTAATCTTATGGCATCAACATCCGAAATTCCAATTTTCAGGTCCCAAGTAATTACACGGTCTCGAAATTTTAGGTTTCGTCAAAAAATGCCCCAATCAGCCCCGAACCAAGAAATGTCCACGTTTTATGACATATCTAATCGCATGGCATCGACATCCGGAATCCCAATTTTCAGGTCCCAAGCACTCACATGGTCTCGAAATTTTAGGTTTCGTCAAAAAATGCCCCAATCAGACCCGGAACAAGAAATGACCACGTTTCATGACATTTCTAATCGTATGGCATCGACATCCGAAATTCCAATTTTCAGGTCCCAAGTACTGACATGGTCTCGAAATTTTAGGTTTCGTCAAAAAATGCCCCAATCAGCCCCGGACCAAGAAATGTCCACGTTTCATGACATTTCTAATCGCATGGCATCGACATCCGAAATTCCACTATTCAGGTCCCAAGTACTTACATGGTCTCGAAATTATCGGTTTCGTCAAAAAATGCCCCAATCAGCCCCGGACCAAGAAATGTCCACGTTTCATGACATTTCTAATCGTATGGCATCGACATCCGAAATTCCAATCTTCAGGTCCCAAGTACTGACATGGTCTCGAAATGTTAGGTTTCGTCAAAAAATGCCCCAATCAGCCCCGGACCAAGAAATGTCCACGTTTCATGACATTTCTAATCGTATGGCATCGACATCCGAAATCCCAATATTTAGGTCCCAAGTACTCACATGGTCTCGAAATTTTACGTTTCGTCAAAAAATGCCCCAATCAGCCCCGGACCAAGAAATGTCCACGTTTTATGACATTTCTAATCGCATGGCATCGACATCCAAAATCCCAATTTTCAGGTCCCAAGCACTCACATGGTCTCGAAATTTTAGGTTTCGTCAAAAAATGCCCCAATCAGCCCCGGACCAAGAAATGTCCACGTTTCATGACATTTCTAATCGCATGGCATCGACATCCGAAATTCCAATATTCAGGTCCCAAGTACTTACATGGTCTCGAAATTATCGGTTTCGTCAAAAAATGCCCCAATCAGCCCCGGACCAAGCAATGTCCACGTTTCATGACATTTCTAATCGTGTGGCATCGTAACCCGAAATCCCAATTTTCAGGTCCCAAGTACATATATGGTCTTCAAATATTACGGTTCGTCAAAAAACGCCGCAATCAGCCCCGGACCAAGAAATGTCCACGTTTCATGACATTTCTAACCGCATGGCATCGACATCCGAACTCCCAATTTTCAGGTCCCAAGCACTCACATGGTCTCGAAATTGTAGGTTTCGTCAAAAAATGCCCCAATCAGCCCCGGACCAAGAAATGTCCACGATTCATGACATTTCTAATCGTATGGCATCGACATCCGAAATCCCAATTTTCAGGTCCCAAGCACTCACATGGTCTCGAAATTTTAGGTTTCGTCAAAAAATGCCCCAATCAGCCCCGGACCAAGAAATGTCCACGTTTCATGACATTTCTAATCGCATGGCATCGACATCCGAAATTCCAATTTTCAGGTCCCAAGTACTTATATGGTCTTCAAATATTACGGTTCGCCAAAAAACGCCGCAATCAGCCCCGGACCAAGAAATGTCCACGTTTCATGACATTTCTGACCGCATGGCATCGACATCCGAAATCCCAATTTTCAGGTCCCAAGTACTCACATGGTCTCAAAATTTTAGGCTTCGTCAAAAAATGCCCCAATCAGCCCCGGACCAAGAAATGTCCACGTTTCATGACATTTCTAATCGCATGGGATCGACATCCGAAATCCCAATTTTCAGGTCCCAAGAACTCACATGGTCTCGAAATTTTAGGTTTCGTCAAAAAATGCCCCAATCAGCCCCGGACCAAGAAATGTCCACGTTTCATGACATTTCTAATCGTATGGCATCGACATCCGAAATTCCAATTTTCAGGTCCCAAGTACTGACATGGTCTCGAAATTTTAGGTTTCGTAAAAAAATACCCCAATCAGCCCCGGACCAAGAAATGTCCACGTTTCATGACATTTCTAACCGCATGGCATCGACACCCGAAATCCCAATTTTCAGGTCCCAAGTACCCACATGGTCTCGAAATTTTCGGTTTCGTCAAAAAATGCCCCAATCAGCCCCGGACCAAGAAATGTCCACGTTTCATGACATTTCTAATCGCATGGCATCGACATCCGAAATTCCAATTTTCAGGTCCCAAGTACTTACATTGTCTCGAAATTTTAGGTTTCGTCAAAAAATGCCCCAATCAGCCCCGGACCAAGAAATGTCCACGTTTCATGACATTTCTAATCGCATGGCATCGACATCCGAAATTCCAATATTCAGGTCCCAAGTACTTACATGGTCTCGAAATTATCGGTTTCGTCAAAAAATGCCCCAATCAGTCCCGGACCAAGACATGTCCACGTTTCATGACATTTCTAATCGTATGGCATCGACATCCGAAATCCCAATTTTCAGGTTCCAAGCACTCACATGGTCTCGAAATTTTAGGTTTCGTCAACAAATGCCCCAATCAGCCCCGGACCAAGAAATGTCTACGTTTCATGACATTTCTAATCGTATGGCATCGACATCCGAAATTCCAATTTTCAGGTTCCAAGTACTCACATGGTCTCGAGATTTTAGGTTTCGTCAAAAAATGCCCCAATCAGCCCCGGACCAAGAAATGTCCACGTTTCATGACATTTCTAATCGTATGGCATCGACATCCAAAATCCCAATATTTAGGTCCCAAGTACCCACATGGTCTCGAAATTTTACGTTTCGTCAAAAAATGCCCCAAACAGCCCCGGACCAAGAAATGTCCACGTTTTATGACATTTCTAATCGCATGGCATCGACATCCAAAATCCCAATTTTCAGGTCCCAAGCACTCACATGGTCTCGAAATTTTAGGTTTCGTCAAAAAATGCCCAATCAGCCCCGGACCAAGAAATGTCCACGTTTTATGACATTTCTAATCGCATGGCATCGACATCCGGAATCCCAATTTTCAGGTCCCAAGCACTCACATGGTCTCGAAATTTTAGGTTTCGTCAAAAAATGCCCCAATCAGCCCCGGAACAAGAAATGTCCACGTTTCATGACATTTCTAATCGTATGGCATCGACATCCGAAATTCCAATTTTCAGGTTCCAAGTACTCACATGGTCTCGAGATTTTAGGTTTCGTCAAAAAATGCCCCAATCAGCCCCGGACCAAGAAATGTCCACGTTTCATGACATTTCTAATCGCATGGCATCGACATCCGAAATTCCACTATTCAGGTCCCAAGCACGCACATGGTCTCGAAATTTTAGGTTTCGTAAAAAAATGCCCCAATCAGCCCCGGACCAAGAAATGTCCACGTTTCATGACATTTCTAATAGTATGGCATCGTCATCCGAAATTCCGATTTTCAGGTTCCAAGTACTCACATGGTCTCGAAATTTTAGGTTTCGTCAAAAAATGCCCCAATCAGCCCCGAACCAAGAAATGTCCACGTTTTATGACATTTCTAATCGCATGGCATCGACATCCGGAATCCCAATTTTCAGGTCCCAAGCACTCACATGGTCTCGAAATTTTAGGTTTCGTCAAAAAATACCCCAATCAGACCCGGAACAAGAAATGACCACGTTTCATGACATTTCTAATCGTATGGCATCGACATCCGAAATTCCAATTTTCAGGTCCCAAGTACTGACATGGTATCGAAATTTTAGGTTTCGTCAAAAAATGCCCCAATCAGCCCCGGACCAAGAAATGTCCACGTTTTATGACATTTCTAATCGCATGGCATCGACATCCAAAATCCCAATTTTCAGGTCCCAAGCAATCACATGGTCTCGAAATTTTAGGTTTCGTCAAAAAATGCCCAATCAGCCCCGGACCAAGAAATGACCACGTTTCATGACATTTCTAATTGCATGGCATCGACATCCGGAATCCCAATTTTCAGGTCCCAAGCACTCACATGGTCTCGAAATTGTAGGTTTCGTCAAAAAATGCCCCAATCAGCCCCGGACCAAGAAATGTCCACGACTCATGACATTTCTAATCGTATGGCATCGACATCCGAAATCCCAATTTTCAGGTCCCAAGCACTCACATGGTCTCGAAATTTTAGGTTTCGTCAAAAAATGCCCCAATCAGCCCCGGACCAAGAAATGTCCACGTTTCATGACATTTCTAATCGTATGGCATCGACATCCGAAATTCCAATTTTCAAGTCCCAAGTACTGACATGGTCTCGAAATTTTAGGTTTCGTAAAAAAATGCCCCAATCAGCCCCGGTCCAAGAAATTTCCACGTTTCATGACATTTCTAACCGCATGGCGTCGACATCCGAAATCCCAATTTTCAGGTCCCAAGTACTGACATGGTCTCGAAATTTTAGGTTTCGTAAAAAAATACCCCAATCAGCCCCAGACCAAGAAATGTCCACGTTTCATGACATTTCTAACCGCATGGCATCGACACCCGAAATCCCAATTTTCAGGTCCCAAGTACCCACATGGTCTCGAAATTTTCGGTTTCGTCAAAAAATGCCCCAATCAGCCCCGGACCAAGAAATGTCTACGTTTCATGACATTTCTAATCGTATGGCATCGACATCCGAAATTCCAATTTTCAGGTTCCAAGTACTCACATGGTCTCGAGATTTTAGGTTTCGTCAAAAAATGCCCCAATCAGCCCCGGACCAAGAAATGTCCACGTTTCATGACATTTCTAATCGCATGGCATCGACATCCGAAATTCCAATATTCAGGTCCCAAGTACTTACATGGTCTCGAAATTATCGGTTTCGTCAAAAAATGCCCCAATCAGCCCCGGAACAAGAAATGTCCACGTTTCATGACATTTCTAATCGTATGGCATCGACATCCGAAATTCCAATTTTCAGGTTCCAAGTACTCACATGGTCTCGAGATTTTAGGTTTCGTCAAAAAATGCCCCAATCAGCCCCGGACCAAGAAATGTCCACGTTTCATGACATTTCTAATCGCATGGCATCGACATCCGAAATTCCACTATTCAGGTCCCAAGCACGCACATGGTCTCGAAATTTTAGGTTTCGTAAAAAAATGCCCCAATCAGCCCCGGACCAAGAAATGTCCACGTTTCATGACATTTCTAATCGTATGGCATCGTCATCCGAAATTCCGATTTTCAGGTTCCAAGTACTCACATGGTCTCGAAAGTTTAGGTTTCGTCAAAAAATGCCCCAATCAGCCCCGAACCAAGAAATGTCCACGTTTTATGACATTTCTAATTGCATGGCATCGACATCCGGAATCCCAATTTTCAGGTCCCAAGCACTCACATGGTCTCGAAATTTTAGGTTTCGTCAAAAAATGCCCCAATCAGACCCGGAACAAGAAATGACCACGTTTCATGACATTTCTAATCGTATGGCATCGACATCCGAAATTCCAATTTTCAGGTCCCAAGTACTGACATGGTCTCGAAATTTTAGGTTTCGTCAAAAAATGCCCCAATCAGCCCCGGACCAAGAAATGTCCACGTTTCATGACATTTCTAATCGCATGGCATCGACATACGAAATTCCACTATTCAGGTCCCAAGTACTTACATGGTCTCGAAATTATCGGTTTCGTCAAAAAATGCCCCAATCAGCCCCGGACCAAGAAATGTCCACGTTTCATGACATTTCTAATCGTATGGCATCGACATCCGAAATTCCAATCTTCAGGTCCCAAGTACTGACATGGTCTCGAAATGTTAGGTTTCGTCAAAAAATGCCCCAATCAGCCCCGGACCAAGAAATGTCCACGTTTCATGACATTTCTAATCGTATGGCATCGACATCCGAAATCCCAATATTTAGGTCCCAAGTACTCACATGGTCTCGAAATTTTACGTTTCGTCAAAAAATGCCCCAATCAGCCCCGGACCAAGAAATGTCCACGTTTTATGACATTTCTAATCGCATGGCATCGACATCCAAAATCCCAATTTTCAGGTCCCAAGCACTCACATGGTCTCGAAATTTTAGGTTTCGTCAAAAAATGCCCCAATCAGCCCCGGACCAAGAAATGTCCACGTTTCATGACATTTCTAATCGCATGGCATCGACATCCGAAATTCCAATATTCAGGTCCCAAGTACTTACATGGTCTCGAAATTATCGGTTTCGTCAAAAAATGCCCCAATCAGCCCCGGACCAAGCAATGTCCACGTTTCATGACATTTCTAATCGTGTGGCATCGTAACCCGAAATCCCAATTTTCAGGTCCCAAGTACATATATGGTCTTCAAATATTACGGTTCGTCAAAAAACGCCGCAATCAGCCCCGGACCAAGAAATGTCCACGTTTCATGACATTTCTAACCGCATGGCATCGACATCCGAACTCCCAATTTTCAGGTCCCAAGCACTCACATGGTCTCGAAATTGTAGGTTTCGTCAAAAAATGCCCCAATCAGCCCCGGACCAAGAAATGTCCACGATTCATGACATTTCTAATCGTATGGCATCGACATCCGAAATCCCAATTTTCAGGTCCCAAGCACTCACATGGTCTCGAAATTTTAGGTTTCGTCAAAAAATGCCCCAATCAGCCCCGGACCAAGAAATGTCCACGTTTCATGACATTTCTAATCGCATGGCATCGACATCCGAAATTCCAATTTTCAGGTCCCAAGTACTTATATGGTCTTCAAATATTACGGTTCGCCAAAAAACGCCGCAATCAGCCCCGGACCAAGAAATGTCCACGTTTCATGACATTTCTGACCGCATGGCATCGACATCCGAAATCCCAATTTTCAGGTCCCAAGTACTCACATGGTCTCAAAATTTTAGGCTTCGTCAAAAAATGCCCCAATCAGCCCCGGACCAAGAAATGTCCACGTTTCATGACATTTCTAATCGCATGGGATCGACATCCGAAATCCCAATTTTCAGGTCCCAAGAACTCACATGGTCTCGAAATTTTAGGTTTCGTCAAAAAATGCCCCAATCAGCCCCGGACCAAGAAATGTCCACGTTTCATGACATTTCTAATCGTATGGCATCGACATCCGAAATTCCAATTTTCAGGTCCCAAGTACTGACATGGTCTCGAAATTTTAGGTTTCGTAAAAAAATACCCCAATCAGCCCCGGACCAAGAAATGTCCACGTTTCATGACATTTCTAACCGCATGGCATCGACACCCGAAATCCCAATTTTCAGGTCCCAAGTACCCACATGGTCTCGAAATTTTCGGTTTCGTCAAAAAATGCCCCAATCAGCCCCGGACCAAGAAATGTCCACGTTTCATGACATTTCTAATCGCATGGCATCGACATCCGAAATTCCAATTTTCAGGTCCCAAGTACTTACATTGTCTCGAAATTTTAGGTTTCGTCAAAAAATGCCCCAATCAGCCCCGGACCAAGAAATGTCCACGTTTCATGACATTTCTAATCGCATGGCATCGACATCCGAAATTCCAATATTCAGGTCCCAAGTACTTACATGGTCTCGAAATTATCGGTTTCGTCAAAAAATGCCCCAATCAGCCCCGGACCAAGACATGTCCACGTTTCATGACATTTCTAATCGTATGGCATCGACATCCGAAATCCCAATTTTCAGGTTCCAAGCACTCACATGGTCTCGAAATTTTAGGTTTCGTCAAAAAATGCCCCAATCAGCCCCGGACCAAGAAATGTCTACGTTTCATGACATTTCTAATCGTATGGCATCGACATCCGAAATTCCAATTTTCAGGTTCCAAGTACTCACATGGTCTCGAGATTTTAGGTTTCGTCAAAAAATGCCCCAATCAGCCCCGGACCAAGAAATGTCCACGTTTCATGACATTTCTAATCGCATGGCATCGACATCCAAAATCCCAATTTTCAGGTCCCAAGCACTCACATGGTCTCGAAATTTTAGGTTTCGTCAAAAAATGCCCAATCAGCCCCGGACCAAGAAATGTCCACGTTTTATGACATTTCTAATCGCATGGCATCGACATCCGGAATCCCAATTTTCAGGTCCCAAGCACTCACATGGTCTCGAAATTTTAGGTTTCGTCAAAAAATGCCCCAATCAGCCCCGGAACAAGAAATGTCCACGTTTCATGACATTTCTAATCGTATGGCATCGACATCCGAAATTCCAATTTTCAGGTTCCAAGTACTCACATGGTCTCGAGATTTTAGGTTTCGTCAAAAAATGCCCCAATCAGCCCCGGACCAAGAAATGTCCACGTTTCATGACATTTCTAATCGCATGGCATCGACATCCGAAATTCCACTATTCAGGTCCCAAGCACGCACATGGTCTCGAAATTTTAGGTTTCGTAAAAAAATGCCCCAATCAGCCCCGGACCAAGAAATGTCCACGTTTCATGACATTTCTAATAGTATGGCATCGTCATCCGAAATTCCGATTTTCAGGTTCCAAGTACTCACATGGTCTCGAAATTTTAGGTTTCGTCAAAAAATGCCCCAATCAGCCCCGAACCAAGAAATGTCCACGTTTTATGATATTTCTAATCGCATGGCATCGACATCCGGAATCCCAATTTTCAGGTCCCAAGCACTCACATGGTCTCGAAATTTTAGGTTTCGTCAAAAAATACCCCAATCAGACCCGGAACAAGAAATGACCACGTTTCATGACATTTCTAATCGTATGGCATCGACATCCGAAATTCCAATTTTCAGGTCCCAAGTACTGACATGGTATCGAAATTCTAGGTTTCGTCAAAAAATGCCCCAATCAGCCCCGGACCAAGAAATGTCCACGTTTTATGACATTTCTAATCGCATGGCATCGACATCCAAAATCCCAATTTTCAGGTCCCAAGCAATCACATGGTCTCGAAATTTTAGGTTTCGTCAAAAAATGCCCAATCAGCCCCGGACCAAGAAATGTCCACGTTTCATGACATTTCTAATCGTATGGCATCGACATCCGAAATTCCAATTTTCAGGTCCCAAGTACTGACATGGTCTCGAAATTTTAGGTTTCGTAAAAAAATACCCCAATCAGCCCCAGACCAAGAAATGTCCACGTTTCATGACATTTCTAACCGCATGGCATCGACACCCGAAATCCCAATTTTCAGGTCCCAAGTACCCACATGGTCTCGAAATTTTCGGTTTCGTCAAAAAATGCCCCAATCAGCCCCGGACCAAGAAATGTCCACGTTTCATGACATTTCTATTCGCATGGCATCGACATCCGAAATTCCAATTTTCAGGTCCCAAGTACTTACATTGTCTCGAAATTTTAGGTTTCGTCAAAAAATGCCCCAATCAGCCCCGGACCAAGAAATGTCCACGTTTCATGACATTTCTAATCGCATGGCATCGACATCCGAAATTCCAATATTCAGGTCCCAAGTACTTACATGGTCTCGAAATTATCGGTTTCGTCAAAAAATGCCCCAATCAGCCCCGGACCAAGACATGTCCACGTTTCATGACATTTCTAATCGTATGGCATCGACATCCGAAATCCCAATTTTCAGGTTCCAAGCACTCACATGGTCTCGAAATTTTAGGTTTCGTCAAAAAATGCCCCAATCAGCCCCGGACCAAGAAATGTCTACGTTTCATGACATTTCTAATCGTATGGCATCGACATCCGAAATTCCAATTTTCAGGTTCCAAGTACTCACATGGTCTCGAGATTTTAGGTTTCGTCAAAAAATGCCCCAATCAGCCCCGGACCAAGAAATGTCCACGTTTCATGACATTTCTAATCGTATGGCATCGACATCCAAAATCTCAATATTTAGGTCCCAAGTACCCACATGGTCTCGAAATTTTACGTTTCGTCAAAAAATGCCCCAAACAGCCCCGGACCAAGAAATGTCCACGTTTTATGACATTTCTAATCGCATGGCATCGACATCCAAAATCCCAATTTTCAGGTCCCAAGCACTCACATGGTCTCGAAATTTTAGGTTTCGTCAAAAAATGCCCAATCAGCCCCGGACCAAGAAATGTCCACGTTTCATGACATTTCTAATCGTATGGCATCGACATCCGAAATCCCAATTTTTAGGTCCCAAGTACTCACATGGTCTCGAAATTTTAGGTTTCGTCAAAGATGCCCCAATCAGCCCCGGACCCAGAAATGTCGACGTTTCATGACATTTCTAATCGTATGGCATCGACATCCGAAATTCCAATTTTCAGGTCCCAAGTAATTACACGGTCTCGAAATTTTAGGTTTCGTCAAAAAATGCCCCAATCAGCCCTGGACCAAGAAATGTCCACGTTTCATGACATTTCTAATCGTATAGCATCGACATCCGAAATCCCAATTTTCAGGTCCCAAGTACTCACATGGTCTCGAAATTTTACGTTTCGTCAAAAAATGCCCCAATCAGCACCGGACCAAGAAATGTCCACGTTTCATGACATTTCTAATCGTATGGCATGGACATCCGAAATTCCAATTTTCAGGTCCCAAGTACTCACATGGTCTCGAAATTTTACGTTTCGTCAAAAAATGCCCCAATCAGCCCCGGACCAAGAAATGTCCACGTTTCATGACATTTCTAATCGTATGGCATCGACATCCGAAATCCCAATTTTTAGGTCCCAAGTACTCACATGGTCTCGAAATTTTAGGTTTCGTCAAAGATGCCCCAATCAACCCCGGACCCAGAAATGTCGACGTTTCATGACATTTCTAATCTTATGGCATCAACATCCGAAATTCCAATTTTCAGGTCCCAAGTAATTACACGGTCTCGAAATTTTAGGTTTCGTCAAAAAATGCCCCAATCAGCCCCGAACCAAGAAATGTCCACGTTTTATGACATTTCTAATCGCATGGCATCGACATCCGGAATCCCAATTTTCAGGTCCCAAGCACTCACATGGTCTCGAAATTTTAGGTTTCGTCAAAAAATGCCCCAATCAGACCCGGAACAAGAAATGACCACGTTTCATGACATTTCTAATCGTATGGCATCGACATCCGAAATTCCAATTTTCAGGTCCCAAGTACTGACATGGTCTCGAAATTTTAGGTTTCGTCAAAAAATGCCCCAATCAGCCCCGGACCAAGAAATGTCCACGTTTCATGACATTTCTAATCGCATGGCATCGACATCCGAAATTCCACTATTCAGGTCCCAAGTACTTACATGGTCTCGAAATTATCGGTTTCGTCAAAAAATGCCCCAATCAGCCCCGGACCAAGAAATGTCCACGTTTCATGACATTTCTAATCGTATGGCATCGACATCCGAAATTCCAATCTTCAGGTCCCAAGTACTGACATGGTCTCGAAATGTTAGGTTTCGTCAAAAAATGCCCCAATCAGCCCCGGACCAAGAAATGTCCACGTTTCATGACATTTCTAATCGTATGGCATCGACATCCGAAATCCCAATATTTAGGTCCCAAGTACTCACATGGTCTCGAAATTTTACGTTTCGTCAAAAAATGCCCCAATCAGCCCCGGACCAAGAAATGTCCACGTTTTATGACATTTCTAATCGCATGGCATCGACATCCAAAATCCCAATTTTCAGGTCCCAAGCACTCACATGGTCTCGAAATTTTAGGTTTCGTCAAAAAATGCCCCAATCAGCCCCGGACCAAGAAATGTCCACGTTTCATGACATTTCTAATCGCATGGCATCGACATCCGAAATTCCAATATTCAGGTCCCAAGTACTTACATGGTCTCGAAATTATCGGTTTCGTCAAAAAATGCCCCAATCAGCCCCGGACCAAGCAATGTCCACGTTTCATGACATTTCTAATCGTGTGGCATCGTAATCCGAAATCCCAATTTTCAGGTCCCAAGTACATATATGGTCTTCAAATATTACGGTTCGTCAAAAAACGCCGCAATCAGCCCCGGACCAAGAAATGTCCACGTTTCATGACAGTTCTAACCGCATGGCATCGACATCCGAACTCCCAATTTTCAGGTCCCAAGCACTCACATGGTCTCGAAATTGTAGGTTTCGTCAAAAAATGCCCCAATCAGCCACGGACCAAGAAATGTCCACGATTCATGACATTTCTAATCGTATGGCATCGACATCCGAAATCCCAATTTTCAGGTCCCAAGCACTCACATGGTCTCGAAATTTTAGGTTTCGTCAAAAAATGCCCCAATCAGCCCCGGACCAAGAAATGTCCACGTTTCATGACATTTCTAATCGCATGGCATCGACATCCGAAATTCCAATTTTCAGGTCCCAAGTACTTATATGGTCTTCAAATATTACGGTTCGTCAAAAAACGCCGCAATCAGCCCCGGACCAAGAAATGTCAACGTTTCATAACATTTCTGACCGCATGGCATCGACATCCGAAATCCCAATTTTCAGGTCCCAAGTACTCACATGGTCTCAAAATTTTAGGTTTCGTCAAAAAATGCCCCAATCAGCCCCGGACCAAGAAATGTCCACGTTTCATGACATTTCTAATCGCATGGGATCGACATCCGAAATCCCAATTTTCAGGTCCCAAGAACTCACATGGTCTCGAAATTTTAGGTTTCGTCAAAAAATGCCCCAATCAGCCCCGGACCAAGAAATGTCCACGTTTCATGACATTTCTAATCGTATGGCATCGACATCCGAAATTCCAATTTTCAGGTCCCAAGTACTGACATGGTCTCGAAATTTTAGGTTTCGTAAAAAAATACCCCAATCAGCCCCGGACCAAGAAATGTCCACGTTTCATGACATTTCTAACCGCATGGCATCGACACCCGAAATCCCAATTTTCAGGTCCCAATTACCCACATGGTCTCGAAATTTTCGGTTTCGTCAAAAAATGCCCCAATCAGCCCCGGACCAAGAAATGTCCACGTTTCATGACATTTCTAATCGCATGGCATCGACATCCGAAATTCCAATTTTCAGGTCCCAAGTACTTACATTGTCTCGAAATTTTAGGTTTCGTCAAAAAATGCCCCAATCAGCCCCGGACCAAGAAATGTCCACGTTTCATGACATTTCTAATCGTATGGCATCGACATCCAAAATCCCAATATTTAGGTCCCAAGTACCCACATGGTCTCGAAATTTTACGTTTCGTCAAAAAATGCCCCAAACAGCCCCGGACCAAGAAATGTCCACGTTTTATGACATTTCTAATCGCATGGCATCGACATCCAAAATCCCAATTTTCAGGTCCCAAGCACTCACATGGTCTCGAAATTTTAGGTTTCGTCAAAAAATGCCCAATCAGCCCCGGACCAAGAAATGTCCACGTTTCATGACATTTCTAATCGTATGGCATCGACATCCGAAATTCCAATTTTCAGGTCCCAAGTACTGACATGGTCTCGAAATGTTAGGTTTCGTCAAAAAATGCCCCAATCAGCCCCGGACCAAGAAATGTCCACGTTTCATGACATTTCTAATCGCATGGCATCGACATCCGAAATTCCAATATTCAGGTCCCAAGTACTTACATGGTCTCGAAATTATCGGTTTCGTCAAAAAATGCCCCAATCAGCCCCGGACCAAGACATGTCCACGTTTCATGACATTTCTAATCGTATGGCATCGACATCCGAAATCCCAATTTTCAGGTTCCAAGCACTCACATGGTCTCGAAATTTTAGGTTTCGTCAAAAAATGCCCCAATCAGCCCCGGACCAAGAAATGTCTACGTTTCATGACATTTCTAATCGTATGGCATCGACATCCGAAATTCCAATTTTCAGGTTCCAAGTACTCACATGGTCTCGAGATTTTAGGTTTCGTCAAAAAATGCCCCAATCAGCCCCGGACCAAGAAATGTCCACGTTTCATGACATTTCTAATCGCATGGCATCGACATCCGAAATTCCAATATTCAGGTCCCAAGTACTTACATGGTCTCGAAATTATCGGTTTCGTCAAAAAATGCCCCAATCAGCCCCGGAACAAGAAATGTCCACGTTTCATGACATTTCTAATCGTATGGCATCGACATCCGAAATTCCAATTTTCAGGTTCCAAGTACTCACATGGTCTCGAGATTTTAGGTTTCGTCAAAAAATGCCCCAATCAGCCCCGGACCAAGAAATGTCCACGTTTCATGACATTTCTAATCGCATGGCATCGACATCCGAAATTCCACTATTCAGGTCCCAAGCACGCACATGGTCTCGAAATTTTAGGTTTCGTCAAAGATGCCCCAATCAACCCCGGACCCAGAAATGTCGACGTTTCATGACATTTCTAATCTTATGGCATCAACATCCGAAATTCCAATTTTCAGGTCCCAAGTAATTACACGGTCTCGAAATTTTAGGTTTCGTCAAAAAATGCCCCAATCAGCCCCGAACCAAGAAATGTCCACGTTTTATGACATATCTAATCGCATGGCATCGACATCCGGAATCCCAATTTTCAGGTCCCAAGCACTCACATGGTCTCGAAATTTTAGGTTTCGTCAAAAAATGCCCCAATCAGACCCGGAACAAGAAATGACCACGTTTCATGACATTTCTAATCGTATGGCATCGACATCCGAAATTCCAATTTTCAGGTCCCAAGTACTGACATGGTCTCGAAATTTTAGGTTTCGTCAAAAAATGCCCCAATCAGCCCCGGACCAAGAAATGTCCACGTTTCATGACATTTCTAATCGCATGGCATCGACATCCGAAATTCCACTATTCAGGTCCCAAGTACTTACATGGTCTCGAAATTATCGGTTTCGTCAAAAAATGCCCCAATCAGCCCCGGACCAAGAAATGTCCACGTTTCATGACATTTCTAATCGTATGGCATCGACATCCGAAATTCCAATCTTCAGGTCCCAAGTACTGACATGGTCTCGAAATGTTAGGTTTCGTCAAAAAATGCCCCAATCAGCCCCGGACCAAGAAATGTCCACGTTTCATGACATTTCTAATCGTATGGCATCGACATCCGAAATCCCAATATTTAGGTCCCAAGTACTCACATGGTCTCGAAATTTTACGTTTCGTCAAAAAATGCCCCAATCAGCCCCGGACCAAGAAATGTCCACGTTTTATGACATTTCTAATCGCATGGCATCGACATCCAAAATCCCAATTTTCAGGTCCCAAGCACTCACATGGTCTCGAAATTTTAGGTTTCGTCAAAAAATGCCCCAATCAGCCCCGGACCAAGAAATGTCCACGTTTCATGACATTTCTAATCGCATGGCATCGACATCCGAAATTCCAATATTCAGGTCCCAAGTACTTACATGGTCTCGAAATTATCGGTTTCGTCAAAAAATGCCCCAATCAGCCCCGGACCAAGCAATGTCCACGTTTCATGACATTTCTAATCGTGTGGCATCGTAACCCGAAATCCCAATTTTCAGGTCCCAAGTACATATATGGTCTTCAAATATTACGGTTCGTCAAAAAACGCCGCAATCAGCCCCGGACCAAGAAATGTCCACGTTTCATGACATTTCTAACCGCATGGCATCGACATCCGAACTCCCAATTTTCAGGTCCCAAGCACTCACATGGTCTCGAAATTGTAGGTTTCGTCAAAAAATGCCCCAATCAGCCCCGGACCAAGAAATGTCCACGATTCATGACATTTCTAATCGTATGGCATCGACATCCGAAATCCCAATTTTCAGGTCCCAAGCACTCACATGGTCTCGAAATTTTAGGTTTCGTCAAAAAATGCCCCAATCAGCCCCGGACCAAGAAATGTCCACGTTTCATGACATTTCTAATCGCATGGCATCGACATCCGAAATTCCAATTTTCAGGTCCCAAGTACTTATATGGTCTTCAAATATTACGGTTCGCCAAAAAACGCCGCAATCAGCCCCGGACCAAGAAATGTCCACGTTTCATGACATTTCTGACCGCATGGCATCGACATCCGAAATCCCAATTTTCAGGTCCCAAGTACTCACATGGTCTCAAAATTTTAGGCTTCGTCAAAAAATGCCCCAATCAGCCCCGGACCAAGAAATGTCCACGTTTCATGACATTTCTAATCGCATGGGATCGACATCCGAAATCCCAATTTTCAGGTCCCAAGAACTCACATGGTCTCGAAATTTTAGGTTTCGTCAAAAAATGCCCCAATCAGCCCCGGACCAAGAAATGTCCACGTTTCATGACATTTCTAATCGTATGGCATCGACATCCGAAATTCCAATTTTCAGGTCCCAAGTACTGACATGGTCTCGAAATTTTAGGTTTCGTAAAAAAATACCCCAATCAGCCCCGGACCAAGAAATGTCCACGTTTCATGACATTTCTAACCGCATGGCATCGACACCCGAAATCCCAATTTTCAGGTCCCAAGTACCCACATGGTCTCGAAATTTTCGGTTTCGTCAAAAAATGCCCCAATCAGCCCCGGACCAAGAAATGTCCACGTTTCATGACATTTCTAATCGCATGGCATCGACATCCGAAATTCCAATTTTCAGGTCCCAAGTACTTACATTGTCTCGAAATTTTAGGTTTCGTCAAAAAATGCCCCAATCAGCCCCGGACCAAGAAATGTCCACGTTTCATGACATTTCTAATCGCATGGCATCGACATCCGAAATTCCAATATTCAGGTCCCAAGTACTTACATGGTCTCGAAATTATCGGTTTCGTCAAAAAATGCCCCAATCAGTCCCGGACCAAGACATGTCCACGTTTCATGACATTTCTAATCGTATGGCATCGACATCCGAAATCCCAATTTTCAGGTTCCAAGCACTCACATGGTCTCGAAATTTTAGGTTTCGTCAACAAATGCCCCAATCAGCCCCGGACCAAGAAATGTCTACGTTTCATGACATTTCTAATCGTATGGCATCGACATCCGAAATTCCAATTTTCAGGTTCCAAGTACTCACATGGTCTCGAGATTTTAGGTTTCGTCAAAAAATGCCCCAATCAGCCCCGGACCAAGAAATGTCCACGTTTCATGACATTTCTAATCGTATGGCATCGACATCCAAAATCCCAATATTTAGGTCCCAAGTACCCACATGGTCTCGAAATTTTACGTTTCGTCAAAAAATGCCCCAAACAGCCCCGGACCAAGAAATGTCCACGTTTTATGACATTTCTAATCGCATGGCATCGACATCCAAAATCCCAATTTTCAGGTCCCAAGCACTCACATGGTCTCGAAATTTTAGGTTTCGTCAAAAAATGCCCAATCAGCCCCGGACCAAGAAATGTCCACGTTTTATGACATTTCTAATCGCATGGCATCGACATCCGGAATCCCAATTTTCAGGTCCCAAGCACTCACATGGTCTCGAAATTTTAGGTTTCGTCAAAAAATGCCCCAATCAGCCCCGGAACAAGAAATGTCCACGTTTCATGACATTTCTAATCGTATGGCATCGACATCCGAAATTCCAATTTTCAGGTTCCAAGTACTCACATGGTCTCGAGATTTTAGGTTTCGTCAAAAAATGCCCCAATCAGCCCCGGACCAAGAAATGTCCACGTTTCATGACATTTCTAATCGCATGGCATCGACATCCGAAATTCCACTATTCAGGTCCCAAGCACGCACATGGTCTCGAAATTTTAGGTTTCGTAAAAAAATGCCCCAATCAGCCCCGGACCAAGAAATGTCCACGTTTCATGACATTTCTAATAGTATGGCATCGTCATCCGAAATTCCGATTTTCAGGTTCCAAGTACTCACATGGTCTCGAAATTTTAGGTTTCGTCAAAAAATGCCCCAATCAGCCCCGAACCAAGAAATGTCCACGTTTTATGACATTTCTAATCGCATGGCATCGACATCCGGAATCCCAATTTTCAGGTCCCAAGCACTCACATGGTCTCGAAATTTTAGGTTTCGTCAAAAAATACCCCAATCAGACCCGGAACAAGAAATGACCACGTTTCATGACATTTCTAATCGTATGGCATCGACATCCGAAATTCCAATTTTCAGGTCCCAAGTACTGACATGGTATCGAAATTTTAGGTTTCGTCAAAAAATGCCCCAATCAGCCCCGGACCAAGAAATGTCCACGTTTTATGACATTTCTAATCGCATGGCATCGACATCCAAAATCCCAATTTTCAGGTCCCAAGCAATCACATGGTCTCGAAATTTTAGGTTTCGTCAAAAAATGCCCAATCAGCCCCGGACCAAGAAATGACCACGTTTCATGACATTTCTAATTGCATGGCATCGACATCCGGAATCCCAATTTTCAGGTCCCAAGCACTCACATGGTCTCGAAATTGTAGGTTTCGTCAAAAAATGCCCCAATCAGCCCCGGACCAAGAAATGTCCACGACTCATGACATTTCTAATCGTATGGCATCGACATCCGAAATCCCAATTTTCAGGTCCCAAGCACTCACATGGTCTCGAAATTTTAGGTTTCGTCAAAAAATGCCCCAATCAGCCCCGGACCAAGAAATGTCCACGTTTCATGACATTTCTAATCGTATGGCATCGACATCCGAAATTCCAATTTTCAAGTCCCAAGTACTGACATGGTCTCGAAATTTTAGGTTTCGTAAAAAAATGCCCCAATCAGCCCCGGTCCAAGAAATTTCCACGTTTCATGACATTTCTAACCGCATGGCGTCGACATCCGAAATCCCAATTTTCAGGTCCCAAGTACTGACATGGTCTCGAAATTTTAGGTTTCGTAAAAAAATACCCCAATCAGCCCCAGACCAAGAAATGTCCACGTTTCATGACATTTCTAACCGCATGGCATCGACACCCGAAATCCCAATTTTCAGGTCCCAAGTACCCACATGGTCTCGAAATTTTCGGTTTCGTCAAAAAATGCCCCAATCAGCCCCGGACCAAGAAATGTCTACGTTTCATGACATTTCTAATCGTATGGCATCGACATCCGAAATTCCAATTTTCAGGTTCCAAGTACTCACATGGTCTCGAGATTTTAGGTTTCGTCAAAAAATGCCCCAATCAGCCCCGGACCAAGAAATGTCCACGTTTCATGACATTTCTAATCGCATGGCATCGACATCCGAAATTCCAATATTCAGGTCCCAAGTACTTACATGGTCTCGAAATTATCGGTTTCGTCAAAAAATGCCCCAATCAGCCCCGGAACAAGAAATGTCCACGTTTCATGACATTTCTAATCGTATGGCATCGACATCCGAAATTCCAATTTTCAGGTTCCAAGTACTCACATGGTCTCGAGATTTTAGGTTTCGTCAAAAAATGCCCCAATCAGCCCCGGACCAAGAAATGTCCACGTTTCATGACATTTCTAATCGCATGGCATCGACATCCGAAATTCCACTATTCAGGTCCCAAGCACGCACATGGTCTCGAAATTTTAGGTTTCGTAAAAAAATGCCCCAATCAGCCCCGGACCAAGAAATGTCCACGTTTCATGACATTTCTAATCGTATGGCATCGTCATCCGAAATTCCGATTTTCAGGTTCCAAGTACTCACATGGTCTCGAAAGTTTAGGTTTCGTCAAAAAATGCCCCAATCAGCCCCGAACCAAGAAATGTCCACGTTTTATGACATTTCTAATTGCATGGCATCGACATCCGGAATCCCAATTTTCAGGTCCCAAGCACTCACATGGTCTCGAAATTTTAGGTTTCGTCAAAAAATGCCCCAATCAGACCCGGAACAAGAAATGACCACGTTTCATGACATTTCTAATCGTATGGCATCGACATCCGAAATTCCAATTTTCAGGTCCCAAGTACTGACATGGTCTCGAAATTTTAGGTTTCGTCAAAAAATGCCCCAATCAGCCCCGGACCAAGAAATGTCCACGTTTCATGACATTTCTAATCGCATGGCATCGACATACGAAATTCCACTATTCAGGTCCCAAGTACTTACATGGTCTCGAAATTATCGGTTTCGTCAAAAAATGCCCCAATCAGCCCCGGACCAAGAAATGTCCACGTTTCATGACATTTCTAATCGTATGGCATCGACATCCGAAATTCCAATCTTCAGGTCCCAAGTACTGACATGGTCTCGAAATGTTAGGTTTCGTCAAAAAATGCCCCAATCAGCCCCGGACCAAGAAATGTCCACGTTTCATGACATTTCTAATCGTATGGCATCGACATCCGAAATCCCAATATTTAGGTCCCAAGTACTCACATGGTCTCGAAATTTTACGTTTCGTCAAAAAATGCCCCAATCAGCCCCGGACCAAGAAATGTCCACGTTTTATGACATTTCTAATCGCATGGCATCGACATCCAAAATCCCAATTTTCAGGTCCCAAGCACTCACATGGTCTCGAAATTTTAGGTTTCGTCAAAAAATGCCCCAATCAGCCCCGGACCAAGAAATGTCCACGTTTCATGACATTTCTAATCGCATGGCATCGACATCCGAAATTCCAATATTCAGGTCCCAAGTACTTACATGGTCTCGAAATTATCGGTTTCGTCAAAAAATGCCCCAATCAGCCCCGGACCAAGCAATGTCCACGTTTCATGACATTTCTAATCGTGTGGCATCGTAACCCGAAATCCCAATTTTCAGGTCCCAAGTACATATATGGTCTTCAAATATTACGGTTCGTCAAAAAACGCCGCAATCAGCCCCGGACCAAGAAATGTCCACGTTTCATGACATTTCTAACCGCATGGCATCGACATCCGAACTCCCAATTTTCAGGTCCCAAGCACTCACATGGTCTCGAAATTGTAGGTTTCGTCAAAAAATGCCCCAATCAGCCCCGGACCAAGAAATGTCCACGATTCATGACATTTCTAATCGTATGGCATCGACATCCGAAATCCCAATTTTCAGGTCCCAAGCACTCACATGGTCTCGAAATTTTAGGTTTCGTCAAAAAATGCCCCAATCAGCCCCGGACCAAGAAATGTCCACGTTTCATGACATTTCTAATCGCATGGCATCGACATCCGAAATTCCAATTTTCAGGTCCCAAGTACTTATATGGTCTTCAAATATTACGGTTCGCCAAAAAACGCCGCAATCAGCCCCGGACCAAGAAATGTCCACGTTTCATGACATTTCTGACCGCATGGCATCGACATCCGAAATCCCAATTTTCAGGTCCCAAGTACTCACATGGTCTCAAAATTTTAGGCTTCGTCAAAAAATGCCCCAATCAGCCCCGGACCAAGAAATGTCCACGTTTCATGACATTTCTAATCGCATGGGATCGACATCCGAAATCCCAATTTTCAGGTCCCAAGAACTCACATGGTCTCGAAATTTTAGGTTTCGTCAAAAAATGCCCCAATCAGCCCCGGACCAAGAAATGTCCACGTTTCATGACATTTCTAATCGTATGGCATCGACATCCGAAATTCCAATTTTCAGGTCCCAAGTACTGACATGGTCTCGAAATTTTAGGTTTCGTAAAAAAATACCCCAATCAGCCCCGGACCAAGAAATGTCCACGTTTCATGACATTTCTAACCGCATGGCATCGACACCCGAAATCCCAATTTTCAGGTCCCAAGTACCCACATGGTCTCGAAATTTTCGGTTTCGTCAAAAAATGCCCCAATCAGCCCCGGACCAAGAAATGTCCACGTTTCATGACATTTCTAATCGCATGGCATCGACATCCGAAATTCCAATTTTCAGGTCCCAAGTACTTACATTGTCTCGAAATTTTAGGTTTCGTCAAAAAATGCCCCAATCAGCCCCGGACCAAGAAATGTCCACGTTTCATGACATTTCTAATCGCATGGCATCGACATCCGAAATTCCAATATTCAGGTCCCAAGTACTTACATGGTCTCGAAATTATCGGTTTCGTCAAAAAATGCCCCAATCAGCCCCGGACCAAGACATGTCCACGTTTCATGACATTTCTAATCGTATGGCATCGACATCCGAAATCCCAATTTTCAGGTTCCAAGCACTCACATGGTCTCGAAATTTTAGGTTTCGTCAAAAAATGCCCCAATCAGCCCCGGACCAAGAAATGTCTACGTTTCATGACATTTCTAATCGTATGGCATCGACATCCGAAATTCCAATTTTCAGGTTCCAAGTACTCACATGGTCTCGAGATTTTAGGTTTCGTCAAAAAATGCCCCAATCAGCCCCGGACCAAGAAATGTCCACGTTTCATGACATTTCTAATCGCATGGCATCGACATCCAAAATCCCAATTTTCAGGTCCCAAGCACTCACATGGTCTCGAAATTTTAGGTTTCGTCAAAAAATGCCCAATCAGCCCCGGACCAAGAAATGTCCACGTTTTATGACATTTCTAATCGCATGGCATCGACATCCGGAATCCCAATTTTCAGGTCCCAAGCACTCACATGGTCTCGAAATTTTAGGTTTCGTCAAAAAATGCCCCAATCAGCCCCGGAACAAGAAATGTCCACGTTTCATGACATTTCTAATCGTATGGCATCGACATCCGAAATTCCAATTTTCAGGTTCCAAGTACTCACATGGTCTCGAGATTTTAGGTTTCGTCAAAAAATGCCCCAATCAGCCCCGGACCAAGAAATGTCCACGTTTCATGACATTTCTAATCGCATGGCATCGACATCCGAAATTCCACTATTCAGGTCCCAAGCACGCACATGGTCTCGAAATTTTAGGTTTCGTAAAAAAATGCCCCAATCAGCCCCGGACCAAGAAATGTCCACGTTTCATGACATTTCTAATAGTATGGCATCGTCATCCGAAATTCCGATTTTCAGGTTCCAAGTACTCACATGGTCTCGAAATTTTAGGTTTCGTCAAAAAATGCCCCAATCAGCCCCGAACCAAGAAATGTCCACGTTTTATGATATTTCTAATCGCATGGCATCGACATCCGGAATCCCAATTTTCAGGTCCCAAGCACTCACATGGTCTCGAAATTTTAGGTTTCGTCAAAAAATACCCCAATCAGACCCGGAACAAGAAATGACCACGTTTCATGACATTTCTAATCGTATGGCATCGACATCCGAAATTCCAATTTTCAGGTCCCAAGTACTGACATGGTATCGAAATTCTAGGTTTCGTCAAAAAATGCCCCAATCAGCCCCGGACCAAGAAATGTCCACGTTTTATGACATTTCTAATCGCATGGCATCGACATCCAAAATCCCAATTTTCAGGTCCCAAGCAATCACATGGTCTCGAAATTTTAGGTTTCGTCAAAAAATGCCCAATCAGCCCCGGACCAAGAAATGTCCACGTTTCATGACATTTCTAATCGTATGGCATCGACATCCGAAATTCCAATTTTCAGGTCCCAAGTACTGACATGGTCTCGAAATTTTAGGTTTCGTAAAAAAATACCCCAATCAGCCCCAGACCAAGAAATGTCCACGTTTCATGACATTTCTAACCGCATGGCATCGACACCCGAAATCCCAATTTTCAGGTCCCAAGTACCCACATGGTCTCGAAATTTTCGGTTTCGTCAAAAAATGCCCCAATCAGCCCCGGACCAAGAAATGTCCACGTTTCATGACATTTCTATTCGCATGGCATCGACATCCGAAATTCCAATTTTCAGGTCCCAAGTACTTACATTGTCTCGAAATTTTAGGTTTCGTCAAAAAATGCCCCAATCAGCCCCGGACCAAGAAATGTCCACGTTTCATGACATTTCTAATCGCATGGCATCGACATCCGAAATTCCAATATTCAGGTCCCAAGTACTTACATGGTCTCGAAATTATCGGTTTCGTCAAAAAATGCCCCAATCAGCCCCGGACCAAGACATGTCCACGTTTCATGACATTTCTAATCGTATGGCATCGACATCCGAAATCCCAATTTTCAGGTTCCAAGCACTCACATGGTCTCGAAATTTTAGGTTTCGTCAAAAAATGCCCCAATCAGCCCCGGACCAAGAAATGTCTACGTTTCATGACATTTCTAATCGTATGGCATCGACATCCGAAATTCCAATTTTCAGGTTCCAAGTACTCACATGGTCTCGAGATTTTAGGTTTCGTCAAAAAATGCCCCAATCAGCCCCGGACCAAGAAATGTCCACGTTTCATGACATTTCTAATCGTATGGCATCGACATCCAAAATCTCAATATTTAGGTCCCAAGTACCCACATGGTCTCGAAATTTTACGTTTCGTCAAAAAATGCCCCAAACAGCCCCGGACCAAGAAATGTCCACGTTTTATGACATTTCTAATCGCATGGCATCGACATCCAAAATCCCAATTTTCAGGTCCCAAGCACTCACATGGTCTCGAAATTTTAGGTTTCGTCAAAAAATGCCCAATCAGCCCCGGACCAAGAAATGTCCACGTTTCATGACATTTCTAATCGTATGGCATCGACATCCGAAATCCCAATTTTTAGGTCCCAAGTACTCACATGGTCTCGAAATTTTAGGTTTCGTCAAAGATGCCCCAATCAGCCCCGGACCCAGAAATGTCGACGTTTCATGACATTTCTAATCGTATGGCATCGACATCCGAAATTCCAATTTTCAGGTCCCAAGTAATTACACGGTCTCGAAATTTTAGGTTTCGTCAAAAAATGCCCCAATCAGCCCTGGACCAAGAAATGTCCACGTTTCATGACATTTCTAATCGTATAGCATCGACATCCGAAATCCCAATTTTCAGGTCCCAAGTACTCACATGGTCTCGAAATTTTACGTTTCGTCAAAAAATGCCCCAATCAGCACCGGACCAAGAAATGTCCACGTTTCATGACATTTCTAATCGTATGGCATGGACATCCGAAATTCCAATTTTCAGGTCCCAAGTACTCACATGGTCTCGAAATTTTACGTTTCGTCAAAAAATGCCCCAATCAGCCCCGGACCAAGAAATGTCCACGTTTCATGACATTTCTAATCGTATGGCATCGACATCCGAAATCCCAATTTTTAGGTCCCAAGTACTCACATGGTCTCGAAATTTTAGGTTTCGTCAAAGATGCCCCAATCAACCCCGGACCCAGAAATGTCGACGTTTCATGACATTTCTAATCTTATGGCATCAACATCCGAAATTCCAATTTTCAGGTCCCAAGTAATTACACGGTCTCGAAATTTTAGGTTTCGTCAAAAAATGCCCCAATCAGCCCCGAACCAAGAAATGTCCACGTTTTATGACATTTCTAATCGCATGGCATCGACATCCGGAATCCCAATTTTCAGGTCCCAAGCACTCACATGGTCTCGAAATTTTAGGTTTCGTCAAAAAATGCCCCAATCAGACCCGGAACAAGAAATGACCACGTTTCATGACATTTCTAATCGTATGGCATCGACATCCGAAATTCCAATTTTCAGGTCCCAAGTACTGACATGGTCTCGAAATTTTAGGTTTCGTCAAAAAATGCCCCAATCAGCCCCGGACCAAGAAATGTCCACGTTTCATGACATTTCTAATCGCATGGCATCGACATCCGAAATTCCACTATTCAGGTCCCAAGTACTTACATGGTCTCGAAATTATCGGTTTCGTCAAAAAATGCCCCAATCAGCCCCGGACCAAGAAATGTCCACGTTTCATGACATTTCTAATCGTATGGCATCGACATCCGAAATTCCAATCTTCAGGTCCCAAGTACTGACATGGTCTCGAAATGTTAGGTTTCGTCAAAAAATGCCCCAATCAGCCCCGGACCAAGAAATGTCCACGTTTCATGACATTTCTAATCGTATGGCATCGACATCCGAAATCCCAATATTTAGGTCCCAAGTACTCACATGGTCTCGAAATTTTACGTTTCGTCAAAAAATGCCCCAATCAGCCCCGGACCAAGAAATGTCCACGTTTTATGACATTTCTAATCGCATGGCATCGACATCCAAAATCCCAATTTTCAGGTCCCAAGCACTCACATGGTCTCGAAATTTTAGGTTTCGTCAAAAAATGCCCCAATCAGCCCCGGACCAAGAAATGTCCACGTTTCATGACATTTCTAATCGCATGGCATCGACATCCGAAATTCCAATATTCAGGTCCCAAGTACTTACATGGTCTCGAAATTATCGGTTTCGTCAAAAAATGCCCCAATCAGCCCCGGACCAAGCAATGTCCACGTTTCATGACATTTCTAATCGTGTGGCATCGTAATCCGAAATCCCAATTTTCAGGTCCCAAGTACATATATGGTCTTCAAATATTACGGTTCGTCAAAAAACGCCGCAATCAGCCCCGGACCAAGAAATGTCCACGTTTCATGACAGTTCTAACCGCATGGCATCGACATCCGAACTCCCAATTTTCAGGTCCCAAGCACTCACATGGTCTCGAAATTGTAGGTTTCGTCAAAAAATGCCCCAATCAGCCACGGACCAAGAAATGTCCACGATTCATGACATTTCTAATCGTATGGCATCGACATCCGAAATCCCAATTTTCAGGTCCCAAGCACTCACATGGTCTCGAAATTTTAGGTTTCGTCAAAAAATGCCCCAATCAGCCCCGGACCAAGAAATGTCCACGTTTCATGACATTTCTAATCGCATGGCATCGACATCCGAAATTCCAATTTTCAGGTCCCAAGTACTTATATGGTCTTCAAATATTACGGTTCGTCAAAAAACGCCGCAATCAGCCCCGGACCAAGAAATGTCAACGTTTCATAACATTTCTGACCGCATGGCATCGACATCCGAAATCCCAATTTTCAGGTCCCAAGTACTCACATGGTCTCAAAATTTTAGGTTTCGTCAAAAAATGCCCCAATCAGCCCCGGACCAAGAAATGTCCACGTTTCATGACATTTCTAATCGCATGGGATCGACATCCGAAATCCCAATTTTCAGGTCCCAAGAACTCACATGGTCTCGAAATTTTAGGTTTCGTCAAAAAATGCCCCAATCAGCCCCGGACCAAGAAATGTCCACGTTTCATGACATTTCTAATCGTATGGCATCGACATCCGAAATTCCAATTTTCAGGTCCCAAGTACTGACATGGTCTCGAAATTTTAGGTTTCGTAAAAAAATACCCCAATCAGCCCCGGACCAAGAAATGTCCACGTTTCATGACATTTCTAACCGCATGGCATCGACACCCGAAATCCCAATTTTCAGGTCCCAATTACCCACATGGTCTCGAAATTTTCGGTTTCGTCAAAAAATGCCCCAATCAGCCCCGGACCAAGAAATGTCCACGTTTCATGACATTTCTAATCGCATGGCATCGACATCCGAAATTCCAATTTTCAGGTCCCAAGTACTTACATTGTCTCGAAATTTTAGGTTTCGTCAAAAAATGCCCCAATCAGCCCCGGACCAAGAAATGTCCACGTTTCATGACATTTCTAATCGTATGGCATCGACATCCAAAATCCCAATATTTAGGTCCCAAGTACCCACATGGTCTCGAAATTTTACGTTTCGTCAAAAAATGCCCCAAACAGCCCCGGACCAAGAAATGTCCACGTTTTATGACATTTCTAATCGCATGGCATCGACATCCAAAATCCCAATTTTCAGGTCCCAAGCACTCACATGGTCTCGAAATTTTAGGTTTCGTCAAAAAATGCCCAATCAGCCCCGGACCAAGAAATGTCCACGTTTCATGACATTTCTAATCGTATGGCATCGACATCCGAAATTCCAATTTTCAGGTCCCAAGTACTGACATGGTCTCGAAATGTTAGGTTTCGTCAAAAAATGCCCCAATCAGCCCCGGACCAAGAAATGTCCACGTTTCATGACATTTCTAATCGCATGGCTTCGACATCCGACATTCCAATATTCAGGTCCCGAATACTTACATGGTCTCGAAATTTTCGGTTTCGTCAAAAAATGCCCCAATCAGCCCCGGACCAAGAAATGTCCACGTTTTATGACATTTCTAATCGCATGGCATCGACATCCGGAATCCCAATTTTCAGGTCCCAAGCACTCACATGGTCTCGAAATTTTAGGTTTCGTCAAAAAATGCCCCAATCAGCCCCGGAACAAGAAATGTCCACGTTTCATGACATTTCTAATCGTATGGCATCGACATCCGAAATTCCAATTTTCAGGTTCCAAGTACTCACATGGTCTCGAGATTTTAGGTTTCGTCAAAAAATGCCCCAATCAGCCCCGGACCAAGAAATGTCCACGTTTCATGACATTTCTAATCGCATGGCATCGACATCCGAAATTCCACTATTCAGGTCCCAAGCACGCACATGGTCTCGAAATTTTAGGTTTCGTAAAAAAATGCCCCAATCAGCCCCGGACCAAGAAATGTCCACGTTTCATGACATATCTAATAGTATGGCATCGTCATCCGAAATTCCGATTTTCAGGTTCCAAGTACTCACATGGTCTCGAAATTTTAGGTTTCGTCAAAAAATGCCCCAATCAGCCCCGAACCAAGAAATGTCCACGTTTTATGACATTTCTAATCGCATGGCATCGACATCCGGAATCCCAATTTTCAGGTCCCAAGCACTCACATGGTCTCGAAATTTTAGGTTTCGTCAAAAAATGCCCCAATCAGACCCGGAACAAGAAATGACCACGTTTCATGACATTTCTAATCGTATGGCATCGACATCCGAAATTCCAATTTTCAGGTCCCAAGTACTGACATGGTATCGAAATTTTAGGTTTCGTCAAAAAATGCCCCAATCAGTCCCGGACCAAGAAATGTCCACGTTTTATGACATTTCTAATCGCATGGCATCGACATCCAAAATCCCAATTTTCAGGTCCCAAGCAATCACATGGTCTCGAAATTTTAGGTTTCGTCAAAAAATGCCCAATCAGCCCCGGACCAAGAAATGTCCACGTTTCATGACATTTCTAATCGTATGGCATCGACATCCGAAATTCCAATTTTCAGGTCCCAAGTACTGACATGGTCTCGAAATGTTAGGTTTCGTCAAAAAATGCCCCAATCAGCCCCGGACCAAGAAATGTCCACGTTTCATGACATTTCTAATCGTATGGCATCGACATCCGAAATCCCAATATTTAGGTCCCAAGTACTCACATGGTCTCGAAATTTTACGTTTCGTCAAAAAATGCCCCAATCAGCCCCGGACCAAGAAATGTCCACGTTTTATGACATTTCTAATAGCATGGCATCGACATCCAAAATCCCAATTTTCAGGTCCCAAGCACTCACATGGTCTCGAAATTTTAGGTTTCGTCAAAAAATGCCCCAATCAGCCCCGGACCAAGAAATGTCCACGTTTCATGACATTTCTAATCGCATGGCATCGACATCCGAAATTCCAATATTCAGGTCCCAAGTACTTACATGGTCTCGAAATTATCGGTTTCGTCAAAAAATGCCCCAATCAGCCCCGGACCAAGCAATGTCCACGTTTCATGACATTTCTAATCGTGTGGCATCGTAATCTGAAATCCCAATTTTCAGGTCCCAAGTACATATATGGTCTTCAAATATTACGGTTCGTCAAAAAACGCCGCAATCAGCCCCGGACCAAGAAATGTCCACGTTTCATGACATTTCTAACCGCATGGCATCGACATCCGAACTCCCAATTTTCAGGTCCCAAGCACTCACATGGTCTCGAAATTGTAGGTTTCGTCAAAAAATGCCCCAATCAGCCCCGGACCAAGAAATGTCCACGATTCATGACATGTCAAATCGTATGGCATCGACATCCGAAATCCCAATTTTCAGGTCCCAAACACTCACATGGTCTCGAAATTTTAGGTTTCGTCAAAAAATGCCCCAATCAGCCCCGGACCAAGAAATGTCCACGTTTCATGACATTTCTAACCGCATGGCATCGACACCCGAAATCCCAATTTTCAGGTCCCAAGTACTGACATGGTCTCGAAATTTTAGGTTTCGTAAAAAAATACCCCAATCAGCCCCAGACCAAGAAATGTCCACGTTTCATGACATTTCTAATCGCATGGCATCGACATCCGAAATTCCAATTTTCAGGTCCCAAGTACTTACATTGTCTCGAAATTTTAGGTTTCGTCAAAAAATGCCCCAATCAGCCCCGGACCAAGAAATGTCCACGTTTCATGACATTTCTAATCGCATGGCATCGACATCCGAAATTCCAATATTCAGGTCCCAAGTACTTACATGGTCTCGAAATTATCGGTTTCGTCAAAAAATGCCCCAATCAGCCCCGGACCAAGACATGTCCACGTTTCATGACATTTCTAATCGTATGGCATCGACATCCGAAATCCCAATTTTCAGGTTCCAAGCACTCACATGGTCTCGAAATTTTAGGTTTCGTCAAAAAATGCCCCAATCAGCCCCGGACCAAGAAATGTCTACGTTTCATGACATTTCTAATCGTATGGCATCGACATCCGAAATTCCAATTTTCAGGTTCCAAGTACTCACATGGTCTCGAGATTTTAGGTTTCGTCAAAAAATGCCCCAATCAGCCCCGGACCAAGAAATGTCCACGTTTCATGACATTTCTAATCGTATGGCATCGACATCCAAAATCCCAATATTTAGGTCCCAAGTACCCACATGGTCTCGAAATTTTACGTTTCGTCAAAAAATGCCCCAAACAGCCCCGGACCAAGAAATGTCCACGTTTTATGACATTTCTAATCGCATGGCATCGACATCCAAAATCCCAATTTTCAGGTCCCAAGCACTCACATGGTCTCGAAATTTTAGGTTTCGTCAAAAAATGCCCAATCAGCCCCGGACCAAGAAATGTCCACGTTTCATGACATTTCTAATCGTATGGCATCGACATCCGAAATTCCAATTTTCAGGTCCCAAGTACTGACATGGTCTCGAAATTTTAGGTTTCGTAAAAAAATGCCCCAATCAGCCCCGGACAAAGAAATGTCCACGTTTCATGACATTTCTAATCGTATGGCATCGACATCCGAAATTCCAATTTTCAGGTCCCAAGTACTGACATGGTCTCGAAATTTTAGGTTTCGTCAAAAAATGCCCCAATCAGCCCCGGACCAAGAAATGTCCACGTTTCATGACATTTCTAATCGCATGGCATCGACATCCGACATTCCAATATTCAGGTCCCGAATACTTACATGGTCTCGAAATTTTCGGTTTCGTCAAAAAATGCCCCAATCAGCCCCGGACCAAGAAATGTCCACGTTTTATGACATTTCTAATCGCATGGCATCGACATCCGGAATCCCAATTTTCAGGTCCCAAACACTCACATGGTCTCGAAATTTTAGGTTTCGTCAAAAAATGCCCGAATCAGACCCGGAACAAGAAATGACCACGTTTCATGACATTTCTAATCGTATGGCATCGACATCCGAAATTCCAATTTTCAGGTCCCAAGTACTGACATGGTCTCGAAATTTTAGGTTTCGTCAAAAAATGCCCCAATCAGCCCCGGACCAAGAAATGTCCACGTTTCATGACATTTCTAATCGCATGGCATCGACATCCGAAATTCCACTATTCAGGTCCCAAGTACTTACATGGTCTCGAAATTATCGGTTTCGTCAAAAAATGCCCCAATCAGCCCCGGACCAAGAAATGTCCACGTTTCATGACATTTCTAATCGTATGGCATCGACATCCGAAATTCCAATTTTCAGGTCCCAAGTACTGACATGGTATCGAAATTTTAGGTTTCGTCAAAAAATGCCCCAATCAGCCCCGGACCAAGAAATGTCCACGTTTTATGACATTTCTAATCGCATGGCATCGACATCCGAAATTCCAATTTTCAGGTCCCAAGTACTGACATGGTATCGAAATTTTAGGTTTCGTCAAAAAATGCCCCAATCAGCCCCGGACCAAGAAATGTCCACGTTTCATGACATTTCTAATCGTATGGCATCGACATCCAAATTCCCAATATTTAGGTCCCAAGTACCCACATGGTCTCGAAATTTTACGTTTCGTCAAAAAATGCCCCAATCAGCCCCGGACCAAGAAATGTCCACGTTTTATGACATTTCTAATCGCATGGCATCGACATCCAAAATCCCAATTTTCAGGTCCCAAGCACTCACATGGTCTCGAAATTTTAGGTTTCGTCAAAAAATGCCCAATCAGCCCCGGACCAAGAAATGACCACGTTTCATGACATTTCTAATCGTATGGCATCGACATCCGAAATTCCAATTTTCAGGTCCCAAGTACTGACATGGTCTCGAAATTTTAGGTTTCGTAAAAAAATGCCCCAATCAGCCCCGGACCAAGAAATGTCCACGTTTCATGACATTTCTAATCGTATGGCATCGACATCCGAAATTCCAATTTTCAGGTCCCAAGTACTGACATGGTCTCGAAATGTTAGGTTTCGTCAAAAAATGCCCCAATCAGCCCCGGACCAAGAAATGTCCACGTTTCATGACATTTCTAATCGCATGGCATCGACATCCGACATTCCAATATTCAGGTCCCGAATACTTACATGGTCTCGAAATTTTCGGTTTCGTCAAAAAATGCCCCAATCAGCCCCGGACCAAGAAATGTCCACGTTTTATGACATTTCTAATCGCATGGCATCGACATTCGGAATCCCAATTTTCAGGTCCCAAGCACTCACATGGTCTCGAAATTTTAGGTTTCGTCAAAAAATGCCCCAATCAGCCCCGGACCAAGAAATGTCCACGTTTCATGACATTTCTAATCGTATGGCATCGACATCCGAAATTCCAATTTTCAGGTCCCAAGTACTGACATGGTATCGAAATTTTAGGTTTCGTCAAAAAATGCCCCAATCAGCCCCGGACCAAGAAATGTCCACGTTTTATGACATTTCTAATCGCATGGCATCGACATCCAAAATCCCAATTTTCAGGTCCCAAGCAATCACATGGTCTCGAAATTTTAGGTTTCGTCAAAAAATGCCCAATCAGCCCCGGACCAAGAAATGTCCACGTTTCATGACATTTCTAATCGTATGGCATCGACATCCGAAATTCCAATTTTCAGGTCCCAAGTACTGACATGGTCTCGAAATTTTAGGTTTCGTAAAAAAATGCCCCAATCAGCCCCGGACCAAGAAATGTCCACGTTTCATGACATTTCTAATCGTATGGCATCGACATCCGAAATTCCAATTTTCAGGTCCCAAGTACTGACATGGTCTCGAAATGTTAGGTTTCGTCAAAAAATGCCCCAATCAGCCCCGGACCAAGAAATGTCCACGTTTCATGACATTTCTAATCGTACGGCATCGACATCCGAAATCCCAATATTTAGGTCCCAAGTACTCACATGGTCTCGAAATTTTACGTTTCGTCAAAAAATGCCCCAATCAGCCCCGGACCAAGAAATGTCCACGTTTTATGACATTTCTAATAGCATGGCATCGACATCCAAAATCCCAATTTTCAGGTCCCAAGCACTCACATGGTCTCGAAATTTTAGGTTTCGTCAAAAAATGCCCCAATCAGCCCCGGACCAAGAAATGTCCACGTTTCATGACATTTCTAATCGCATGGCATCGACATCCGAAATTCCAATATTCAGGTCCCAAGTACTTACATGGTCTCGAAATTATCGGTTTCGTCAAAAAATGCCCCAATCAGCCCCGGACCAAGCAATGTCCACGTTTCATGACATTTCTAATCGTGTGGCATCGTAATCCGAAATCCCAATTTTCAGGTCCCAAGTACATATATGGTCTTCAAATATTACGGTTCGTCAAAAAACGCCGCAATCAGCCCCGGACCAAGAAATGTCCACGTTTCATGACATTTCTAACCGCATGGCATCGACATCCGAACTCCCAATTTTCAGGTCCCAAGCACTCACATGGTCTCGAAATTGTAGGTTTCGTCAAAAAATGCCCCAATCAGCCCCGGACCAAGAAATGTCCACGATTCATGACATTTCTAATCGTATGGCATCGACATCCGAAATCCCAATTTTCAGGTCCCAAGCACTCACATGGTCTCGAAATTTTAGGTTTCGTCAAAAAATGCCCCAATCAGCCCCGGACCAAGAAATGTCCACGTTTCATGACATTTCTAATCGTATGGCATCGACATCCGAAATTCCAATTTTCAAGTCCCAAGTACTGACATGGTCTCGAAATTTTAGGTTTCGTAAAAAAATGCCCCAATCAGCCCCGGTCCAAGAAATTTCCACGTTTCATGACATTTCTAACCGCATGGCGTCGACATCCGAAATCCCAATTTTCAGGTCCCAAGTACTGACATGGTCTCGAAATTTTAGGTTTCGTAAAAAAATACCCCAATCAGCCCCAGACCAAGAAATGTCCACGTTTCATGACATTTCTAACCGCATGGCATCGACACCCGAAATCCCAATTTTCAGGTCCCAAGTACCCACATGGTCTCGAAATTTTCGGTTTCGTCAAAAAATGCCCCAATCAGCCCCGGACCAAGAAATGTCTACGTTTCATGACATTTCTAATCGTATGGCATCGACATCCGAAATTCCAATTTTCAGGTTCCAAGTACTCACATGGTCTCGAGATTTTAGGTTTCGTCAAAAAATGCCCCAATCAGCCCCGGACCAAGAAATGTCCACGTTTCATGACATTTCTAATCGCATGGCATCGACATCCGAAATTCCAATATTCAGGTCCCAAGTACTTACATGGTCTCGAAATTATCGGTTTCGTCAAAAAATGCCCCAATCAGCCCCGGAACAAGAAATGTCCACGTTTCATGACATTTCTAATCGTATGGCATCGACATCCGAAATTCCAATTTTCAGGTTCCAAGTACTCACATGGTCTCGAGATTTTAGGTTTCGTCAAAAAATGCCCCAATCAGCCCCGGACCAAGAAATGTCCACGTTTCATGACATTTCTAATCGCATGGCATCGACATCCGAAATTCCACTATTCAGGTCCCAAGCACGCACATGGTCTCGAAATTTTAGGTTTCGTAAAAAAATGCCCCAATCAGCCCCGGACCAAGAAATGTCCACGTTTCATGACATTTCTAATCGTATGGCATCGTCATCCGAAATTCCGATTTTCAGGTTCCAAGTACTCACATGGTCTCGAAAGTTTAGGTTTCGTCAAAAAATGCCCCAATCAGCCCCGAACCAAGAAATGTCCACGTTTTATGACATTTCTAATTGCATGGCATCGACATCCGGAATCCCAATTTTCAGGTCCCAAGCACTCACATGGTCTCGAAATTTTAGGTTTCGTCAAAAAATGCCCCAATCAGACCCGGAACAAGAAATGACCACGTTTCATGACATTTCTAATCGTATGGCATCGACATCCGAAATTCCAATTTTCAGGTCCCAAGTACTGACATGGTCTCGAAATTTTAGGTTTCGTCAAAAAATGCCCCAATCAGCCCCGGACCAAGAAATGTCCACGTTTCATGACATTTCTAATCGCATGGCATCGACATACGAAATTCCACTATTCAGGTCCCAAGTACTTACATGGTCTCGAAATTATCGGTTTCGTCAAAAAATGCCCCAATCAGCCCCGGACCAAGAAATGTCCACGTTTCATGACATTTCTAATCGTATGGCATCGACATCCGAAATTCCAATCTTCAGGTCCCAAGTACTGACATGGTCTCGAAATGTTAGGTTTCGTCAAAAAATGCCCCAATCAGCCCCGGACCAAGAAATGTCCACGTTTCATGACATTTCTAATCGTATGGCATCGACATCCGAAATCCCAATATTTAGGTCCCAAGTACTCACATGGTCTCGAAATTTTACGTTTCGTCAAAAAATGCCCCAATCAGCCCCGGACCAAGAAATGTCCACGTTTTATGACATTTCTAATCGCATGGCATCGACATCCAAAATCCCAATTTTCAGGTCCCAAGCACTCACATGGTCTCGAAATTTTAGGTTTCGTCAAAAAATGCCCCAATCAGCCCCGGACCAAGAAATGTCCACGTTTCATGACATTTCTAATCGCATGGCATCGACATCCGAAATTCCAATATTCAGGTCCCAAGTACTTACATGGTCTCGAAATTATCGGTTTCGTCAAAAAATGCCCCAATCAGCCCCGGACCAAGCAATGTCCACGTTTCATGACATTTCTAATCGTGTGGCATCGTAACCCGAAATCCCAATTTTCAGGTCCCAAGTACATATATGGTCTTCAAATATTACGGTTCGTCAAAAAACGCCGCAATCAGCCCCGGACCAAGAAATGTCCACGTTTCATGACATTTCTGACCGCATGGCATCGACATCCGAAATCCCAATTTTCAGGTCCCAAGTACTCACATGGTCTCAAAATTTTAGGCTTCGTCAAAAAATGCCCCAATCAGCCCCGGACCAAGAAATGTCCACGTTTCATGACATTTCTAATCGCATGGGATCGACATCCGAAATCCCAATTTTCAGGTCCCAAGAACTCACATGGTCTCGAAATTTTAGGTTTCGTCAAAAAATGCCCCAATCAGCCCCGGACCAAGAAATGTCCACGTTTCATGACATTTCTAATCGTATGGCATCGACATCCGAAATTCCAATTTTCAGGTCCCAAGTACTGACATGGTCTCGAAATTTTAGGTTTCGTAAAAAAATACCCCAATCAGCCCCGGACCAAGAAATGTCCACGTTTCATGACATTTCTAACCGCATGGCATCGACACCCGAAATCCCAATTTTCAGGTCCCAAGTACCCACATGGTCTCGAAATTTTCGGTTTCGTCAAAAAATGCCCCAATCAGCCCCGGACCAAGAAATGTCCACGTTTCATGACATTTCTAATCGCATGGCATCGACATCCGAAATTCCAATTTTCAGGTCCCAAGTACTTACATTGTCTCGAAATTTTAGGTTTCGTCAAAAAATGCCCCAATCAGCCCCGGACCAAGAAATGTCCACGTTTCATGACATTTCTAATCGCATGGCATCGACATCCGAAATTCCAATATTCAGGTCCCAAGTACTTACATGGTCTCGAAATTATCGGTTTCGTCAAAAAATGCCCCAATCAGCCCCGGACCAAGACATGTCCACGTTTCATGACATTTCTAATCGTATGGCATCGACATCCGAAATCCCAATTTTCAGGTTCCAAGCACTCACATGGTCTCGAAATTTTAGGTTTCGTCAAAAAATGCCCCAATCAGCCCCGGACCAAGAAATGTCTACGTTTCATGACATTTCTAATCGTATGGCATCGACATCCGAAATTCCAATTTTCAGGTTCCAAGTACTCACATGGTCTCGAGATTTTAGGTTTCGTCAAAAAATGCCCCAATCAGCCCCGGACCAAGAAATGTCCACGTTTCATGACATTTCTAATCGTATGGCATCGACATCCAAAATCCCAATATTTAGGTCCCAAGTACCCACATGGTCTCGAAATTTTACGTTTCGTCAAAAAATGCCCCAAACATCCCCGGACCAAGAAATGTCCACGTTTTATGACATTTCTAATCGCATGGCATCGACATCCAAAATCCCAATTTTCAGGTCCCAAGCACTCACATGGTCTCGAAATTTTAGGTTTCGTCAAAAAATGCCCAATCAGCCCCGGACCAAGAAATGTCCACGTTTTATGACATTTCTAATCGCATGGCATCGACATCCGGAATCCCAATTTTCAGGTCCCAAGCACTCACATGGTCTCGAAATTTTAGGTTTCGTCAAAAAATGCCCCAATCAGCCCCGGAACAAGAAATGTCCACGTTTCATGACATTTCTAATCGTATGGCATCGACATCCGAAATTCCAATTTTCAGGTTCCAAGTACTCACATGGTCTCGAGATTTTAGGTTTCGTCAAAAAATGCCCCAATCAGCCCCGGACCAAGAAATGTCCACGTTTCATGACATTTCTAATCGCATGGCATCGACATCCGAAATTCCACTATTCAGGTCCCAAGCACGCACATGGTCTCGAAATTTTAGGTTTCGTAAAAAAATGCCCCAATCAGCCCCGGACCAAGAAATGTCCACGTTTCATGACATTTCTAATAGTATGGCATCGTCATCCGAAATTCCGATTTTCAGGTTCCAAGTACTCACATGGTCTCGAAATTTTAGGTTTCGTCAAAAAATGCCCCAATCAGCCCCGAACCAAGAAATGTCCACGTTTTATGACATTTCTAATCGCATGGCATCGACATCCGGAATCCCAATTTTCAGGTCCCAAGCACTCACATGGTCTCGAAATTTTAGGTTTCGTCAAAAAATACCCCAATCAGACCCGGAACAAGAAATGACCACGTTTCATGACATTTCTAATCGTATGGCATCGACATCCGAAATTCCAATTTTCAGGTCCCAAGTACTGACATGGTATCGAAATTTTAGGTTTCGTCAAAAAATGCCCCAATCAGCCCCGGACCAAGAAATGTCCACGTTTTATGACATTTCTAATCGCATGGCATCGACATCCAAAATCCCAATTTTCAGGTCCCAAGCAATCACATGGTCTCGAAATTTTAGGTTTCGTCAAAAAATGCCCAATCAGCCCCGGACCAAGAAATGTCCACGTTTCATGACATTTCTAATCGTATGGCATCGACATCCGAAATTCCAATTTTCAGGTCCCAAGTACTGACATGGTCTCGAAATTTTAGGTTTCGTAAAAAAATGCCCCAATCAGCCCCGGACCAAGAAATGTCCACGTTTCATGACATTTCTAATCGTATGGCATCGACATCCGAAATTCCAATTTTCAGGTCCCAAGTACTGACATGGTCTCGAAATGTTAGGTTTCGTCAAAAAATGCCCCAATCAGCCCCGGACCAAGAAATGTCCACGTTTCATGACATTTCTAATCGTATGGCATCGACATCCGAAATCCCAATATTTAGGTCCCAAGTACTCACATGGTCTCGAAATTTTACGTTTCGTCAAAAAATGCCCCAATCAGCCCCGGACCAAGAAATGTCCACGTTTTATGACATTTCTAATAGCATGGCATCGACATCCAAAATCCCAATTTTCAGGTCCCAAGCACTCACATGGTCTCGAAATTTTAGGTTTCGTCAAAAAATGCCCCAATCAGCCCCGGTCCAAGAAATTTCCACGTTTCATGACATTTCTAACCGCATGGCGTCGACATCCGAAATCCCAATTTTCAGGTCCCAAGTACTCACATGGTCTCGAAATTTTAGGTTACGTCAAAAAATGCCCCAATCAGCCCCGGACCAAGAAATGTCCACGTTTCATGACATTTCTAATCGTGTGGCATCGTAATCCGAAATCCCAATTTTCAGGTCCCAAGTACTTATATGGTCTTCAAATATTACGGTTCGTCAAAAAACGCCGCAATCAGCCCCGGACCAAGAAATGTCCACGTTTCATGACATTTCTGACCGCATGGCATCGACATCCGAAATCCCAATTTTCAGGTCCCAAGTACTCACATGGTCTCAAAATTTTAGGTTTCGTCAAAAAATGCCCCAATCAGCCCCGGACCAAGAAATGTCCACGTTTCATGACATTTCTAATCGCATGGGATCGACATCCGAAATCCCAATTTTCAGGTCCCAAGAACTCACATGGTCTCGAAATTTTAGGTTTCGTCAAAAAATGCCCCAATCAGCCCCGGACCAAGAAATGTCCACGTTTCATGACATTTCTAATCGTATGGCATCGACATCCGAAATTCCAATTTTCAGGTCCCAAGTACTGACATGGTCTCGAAATTTTAGGTTTCGTAAAAAAATAACCCAATCAGCCCCAGACCAAGAAATGTCCACGTTTCATGACATTTCTAACCGCATGGCATCGACACCCGAAATCCCAATTTTCAGGTCCCAAGTACCCACATGGTCTCGAAATTTTCGGTTTCGTCAAAAAATGCCCCAATCAGCCCCGGACCAAGAAATGTCCACGTTTCATGACATTTCTAATCGCATGGCATCGACATCCGAAATTCCAATTTTCAGGTCCCAAGTACTTACATTGTCTCGAAATTTTAGGTTTCGTCAAAAAATGCCCCAATCAGCCCCGGACCAAGAAATGTCCACGTTTCATGACATTTCTAATCGCATGGCATCGACATCCGAAATTCCAATATTCAGGTCCCAAGTACTTACATGGTCTCGAAATTATCGGTTTCGTCAAAAAATGCCCCAATCAGCCCCGGACCAAGACATGTCCACGTTTCATGACATTTCTAATCGTATGGCATCGACATCCGAAATCCCAATTTTCAGGTTCCAAGCACTCACATGGTCTCGAAATTTTAGGTTTCGTCAAAAAATGCCCCAATCAGCCCCGGACCAAGAAATGTCTACGTTTCATGACATTTCTAATCGTATGGCATCGACATCCGAAATTCCAATTTTCAGGTTCCAAGTACTCACATGGTCTCGAGATTTTAGGTTTCGTCAAAAAATGCCCCAATCAGCCCCGGACCAAGAAATGTCCACGTTTCATGACATTTCTAATCGTATGGCATCGACATCCAAAATCTCAATATTTAGGTCCCAAGTACCCACATGGTCTCGAAATTTTACGTTTCGTCAAAAAATGCCCCAAACAGCCCCGGACCAAGAAATGTCCACGTTTTATGACATTTCTAATCGCATGGCATCGACATCCAAAATCCCAATTTTCAGGTCCCAAGCACTCACATGGTCTCGAAATTTTAGGTTTCGTCAAAAAATGCCCAATCAGCCCCGGACCAAGAAATGTCCACGTTTCATGACATTTCTAATCGTATGGCATCGACATCCGAAATCCCAATTTTTAGGTCCCAAGTACTCACATGGTCTCGAAATTTTAGGTTTCGTCAAAGATGCCCCAATCAGCCCCGGACCCAGAAATGTCGACGTTTCATGACATTTCTAATCGTATGGCATCGACATCCGAAATTCCAATTTTCAGGTCCCAAGTAATTACACGGTCTCGAAATTTTAGGTTTCGTCAAAAAATGCCCCAATCAGCCCTGGACCAAGAAATGTCCACGTTTCATGACATTTCTAATCGTATAGCATCGACATCCGAAATCCCAATTTTCAGGTCCCAAGTACTCACATGGTCTCGAAATTTTACGTTTCGTCAAAAAATGCCCCAATCAGCACCGGACCAAGAAATGTCCACGTTTCATGACATTTCTAATCGTATGGCATGGACATCCGAAATTCCAATTTTCAGGTCCCAAGTACTCACATGGTCTCGAAATTTTACGTTTCGTCAAAAAATGCCCCAATCAGCCCCGGACCAAGAAATGTCCACGTTTCATGACATTTCTAATCTTATGGCATCAACATCCGAAATTCCAATTTTCAGGTCCCAAGTAATTACACGGTCTCGAAATTTTAGGTTTCGTCAAAAAATGCCCCAATCAGCCCTGGACCAAGAAATGTCCACGTTTCATGACATTTCTAATCGTATAGCATCGACATCCGAAATCCCAATTTTCAGGTCCCAAGTACTCACATGGTCTCGAAATTTTACGTTTCGTCAAAAAATGCCACAATCAGCCCCGGAACAAGAAATGTCCACGTTTCATGACATTTCTAATCGTATGGCATCGACATCCGAAATCCCAATTTTCAGGTCCTAAGTACTTACATGGTCTCGAAATTTTACGTTTCGTCAAACAATGCCCCAATCAGCCCCGGACCAAGAAATGTCCACGTTTCATAACATTTCTAATCGTATGGCATCGACATCCGAAATCGTAATTTTCAGGTCCCAAGCACTCACATGGTCTCGAAATTTTACGTTTCGTCAAAAAATGCCCCAATCAGCCCCGGACCAAGAAATGTCCACGTTTCATGACATTTCTAATCGTATAGCATGGACATCCGAAATCGTAATTTTCAGGT
>OZ019971.1:7951390-8022973 GCA_963970395.1 Ephialtes manifestator
AAAAAAACTTGTAATGATAAAGTCTTAGGTAGCAAGTCTGGTTTTTTTAATGCGGAAAGTAAATTCAATAATGCATTTGCCGTTTCTTATGACAGGATGCCACCCCGATAGTGGATACATCTCGAGCGCGAATGAATTCATCTGGTAACATGAACAGAATGAAAAAAAAAAACTTGTAATGATAGTCTTAGGTACCAAGTCTGGTTTTTTAAATGCGGAAAGTAAATTCAATAGTGCATTCGCCATTTCTTGATACAGGTTGCCACGCAGATCATGGACAAATCGCGAGCGCGAATGAATTCATCTGGAAACTCGAAGAGAATGAATAAAAAACTTGTAATGATAGTCTTAGGTACCAAGTCTGATATTTTGAAAGCGGAAAGTAAATTCAATAGTGTGTTTGCCATTTCTTGAGACAGGTTGCCACCCCGATCGTGGACAAATCGCGAGCGCGCATGAATTCATCTGGAAACACAAAGAAAATAAAAAAAAACAAACTTGTAATGATAAAGTTTTAGGTACCAAGTTTGGATTTTTAATACTGTAAGTAAAGTCAATAATGCGTTTGACATTTCTTGAGACAGATGGCCACACCGATGGTGGATAAATTGGGAGCACGAATAAATTTGTCTGGAAACACGAAGAGAATTAAAAAAAAACTTGTAATTAATTTTTAGGTACCAAGTCTGATTTTTAGAATGAGGAAAGGGAATTCAATACTGCGTTTGCCATTTCTTGCGACAGGTTGCTACACCGATAGTGGACAAATCTCGAGCGCGAATTAATTCATCTGGAAACACGAAGAGAATGAAAAAAAACTTGCAATGGTAAAGTCCTAGGTACCAAATCTGGTTTTTTAATGCGGAAAGTAAATGTAATAGTGCGTTTGCCATTTCTGGCGACAGGTTACCACCCCGATCGTGGACAAATCGCGAGCGCGAATAAATTCATCTGGAAACTCGAAGAGAATGAAAAAAAAACTTGTAATGATAAAGTTTTAGATACCACGTCTGGTTTTTTTAATGCGGAAAGTAAATTCAATACTGCGTTTGCCATTTCTTAAGATAGGTTGCCACCCCGATAGTGGACAAATCTCGATCGCGAATGAATTCATCTGGAAACACGAAGAGAATTTAAATAAAACTTGCAATGATATTCTTAGGTACCAAGTCTGGTTTTTTTAATGAGGAAAGTAAATTCAATAGTGCGTTTGCCATTTCTTAAGACAGGTTGCCACCCCGATAGTGGGCAAATATCGAGCGCGAATGAATTCATCTGGAAACACGAAGAGAACGAAAAAAAACTTGTAATGATAAAGTCTTAGGTAACAAGTCTGGTTTTTTTTAATGCGGAATGTAAATTCAATAGTCCGTTTACCGTTTCTTAAGACAGGTTGCCACCCCGATAGTGGATAAATCGCGAGCGCGAATGAATTCATCTCGAATCATGAACAGAATGAAAAAAAAAACTTGTAATGGTAGTCTTAGATATCAAGTCTGGTTATTTAAATGCGGAAAGTAAATTCAATAGTGCGTTTGCCATTTCTTAAGACAGGTTGTGCCACCCCGATAGTGGACAAATCACGATCGCAAATGCATTCATCTGGAAACACGAAGAGAATTTAAATAAAACTTGCAGTGATAGTCTTAGGTACCATGACTGGTATTTTTAATTAGTGTTTAGTATAGTGTTTTTAAAGTAAATTCAATAGTGTATTCGCCATTTCTTGAGACAGGTTGCCACGCCGATAGTGGACAAATCTCGATCGCGAAAGAATTCATCTGCAAACACGAAGAGAATTTAAATAAAACTTGTAATGATAGTCTTATGTACCATAGTTGGTATTTTTAATGCGGAAAGTAAACTCAATTGTGTGTTTGCCATTTCTTGAGACAGGCTGCCACGCCGATCATGGACAAATCGCGAGCGCGAATGAACTCATCTGGAAACTCGAAGAGAATGAAAAAAAAACTTGTAATGATAGTCTTAGGTAGCAAGTCTAGTTTTTTTAATGAGGAAAGTAAATTCAATAGTGCGCTTGCCGTTTCTTAAGACAGGTTGCCACCCCTATAGTGGGCAAATCTCGAGCGCGAATGAATTCATCTGGAAACACGAAGAGAATAAAAAAAAACTTGTAATGATAAAGTCTTAGGTAGCAAGTCTGGTTTTTTTAATGCGGAAAGTAAATTCAATAATGCATTTGCCGTTTCTTATGACAGGATGCCACCCCGATAGTGGATACATCTCGAGCGCGAATGAATTCATCTGGAAACATGAACAGAATGAAAAAAAAAACTTGTAATGATAGTCTTAGGTACCAAGTCTGGTTTTTTAAATGCGGAAAGTAAATTCAGTAGTGCATTTGCCATTTCTTGAGACAGGTTGCCACGCCAATCGTGGACAAATCGCGAGCGCGAATGAATTCATCTAGAAACTCGAAGAGAATGAAAAAAAACTAGTAATGATAGTCTTAGGTACCAAGTCTGATATTTTGAATGCGGAATGTAAATTCAATAGTGTGTTTGCCATTTCTTGAGACAGGTTGCCGCCCCGATCGTGGACAAATCGCGAGCGCGCATGAATTCGTCTGAAAACACAAAGAAAATTAAAAAAAACAAACTTGTAATGATAAAGTTTTAGGTACCAAGTTTGGATTTTTAATACTGTAAGTAAAGTCCATAATGCGTTTGACATTTCTTGAGACAGATGGCCACACCGATGGTGGATAAATTGGGAGCACGAATAAATTTGTCTGGAAACACGAAGAGAATTTAAAAAAACTTGTAATAAATTTTTAGGTACCAAGTCTGGTTTTTAGAATGAGGAAAGGAAATTCAATACTGCGTTTGCCATTTCTTGCGACAGGTTGCTACAACGATAGTGGACAAATCTCGAGCGCGAATTAATTCATCTGGAAACTCGAAGAGAATGAAAAAAAAAACTTGTAATGATAGTCTTAGGTACCAAGTCTGGATTTTTTAATGAGGAAAGTAAATTCAATAGTGCGCTTGCCGTTTCTTAAGACAGGTTGCCACGCCTATAGTGGGCAAATCTCGAGCGCGAATGAATTCATCTGGAATCACGAAGAGAATGAAAAAAAAACTTATAATGATAAAGTCTTAGGTAAAAAGTCTGGTTTTTTTAATGCGGAAAGTAATTTCAATAATGCATTTGCCGTTTCTTAAGACAGGATGCCACCCCGATAGTGGATAAATCTCGAGTGCGAATGAATTCATCTGGAAACATGAACAGAATGAAAAAAAAAACTAGTAATGATAGTCTTAGGTACCAAGTCTGGTTTTTTAAATGCGGAAAGTAAATTCAATAGTGTGTTTGCCATTTCTTGAGACAGGTTGCCACCCCGATCGTGGACAAATCGCGAGCGCGCATGAATTCATCTGGAAACACAAAGAAAATAAAAAAAAACAAACTTGTAATGATAAAGTTTTAGGTACCAAGTTTGGATTTTTAATACTGTAAGTAAAGTCAATAATGCGTTTGACATTTCTTGAGACAGATGGCCACACCGATGGTGGATAAATTGGGAGCACGAATAAATTTGTCTGGAAACACGAAGAGAATTTAAAAAAACTTGTAATTAATTTTTAGGTACCAAGTCTGGTTTTTAGAATGAGGAAAGGGAATTCAATACTGCGTTTGCCATTTCTTGCGACAGGTTGCTACACCGATAGTGGACAAATCTCGAGCGCGAATTAATTCATCTGGAAACACGAAGAGAATGAAAAAAAACTTGCAATGGTAAAGTCCTAGGTACCAAATCTGGTTTTTTAATGCGGAAAGTAAATTTAATAGTGCGTTTGCCATTTCTGGCGACAGGTTACCACCCCGATCGTGGACAAATCGCGAGCGCGAATGAATTCATCTGGAAACTCGAAGAGAATGAAAAAAAAACTTGTAATGATAAAGTTTTAGATACCACGTCTGGTTTTGTTAATGCGGAAAGTAAATTCAATACTGCGTTTGCCATTTCTTAAGATAGGTTGCCACCCCGATAGTGGACAAATCTCGATCGCGAATGAATTCATCTGGAAACACGAAGAGAATTTAAATAAAACTTGCAATGATAGTCTTAGGTACCAAGTCTGGTTTTTTTAATGAGGAAAGTAAATTCAATAGTGCGTTTGCCATTTCTTAAGACCGATAGTGGGCAAATATCGAGCGCGAATGAATTCATCTGGAAACACGAAGAGAACGAAAAAAAACTTGTAATGATAAAGTCTTAGGTAACAAGTCTGGTTTTTTTAATGCAGAATGTAAATTCAATAGTCCGTTTACCGTTTCTTAAGACAGGTTGCCACCCCGATAGTGGATAAATCGCGAGCGCGAATGAATTCATCTCGAATCATGAACAGAATGAAAAAAAAAACTTGTAATGGTAGTCTTAGATATCAAGTCTGGTTATTTAAATGCGGAAAGTAAATTCAATAGTGCGTTTGCCATTTCTTAAGACAGGTTGTGCCACCCCGATAGTGGACAAATCTCGATCGCAAATGCATTCATCTGGAAACACGAAGAGAATTTAAATAAAACTTGCAGTGATAGTCTTAGGTACCATGACTGGTATTTTTAATTAGTGTTTAGTATAGTGTTTTTAAAGTAAATTCAATAGTGTATTCGCCATTTCTTGAGACAGGTTGCCACGCCGATAGTGGACAAATCTCGATCGCGAAAGAATTCATCTGCAAACACGAAGAGAATTTAAATAAAACTTGTAATGATAGTCTTATGTACCATAGTTGGTATTTTTAATGCGGAAAGTAAACTCAATTGTGTGTTTGCCATTTCTTGAGACAGGCTGGCACGCCGATCATGGACAAATCGCGAGCGCGAATGAACTCATCTGGAAACTCCAAGAGAATGAAAAAAAAACTTGTAATGATAGTCTTAGGTAGCAAGTCTAGTTTTTTTAATGAGGAAAGTAAATTCAATAGTGCGCTTGCCGTTTCTTAAGACAGGTTGCCACCCCTAAAGTGGGCAAATCTCGAGCGCGAATGAATTCATCTGGAAACACGAAGAGAATAAAAAAAAACTTGTAATGATAAAGTCTTAGGTAGCAAGTCTGGTTTTTTTAATGCGGAAAGTAAATTCAATAATGCATTTGCCGTTTCTTATGACAGGATGCCACCCCGATAGTGGATACATCTCGAGCGCGAATGAATTCATCTGGTAACATGAACAGAATGAAAAAAAAAAACTTGTAATGATAGTCTTAGGTACCAAGTCTGGTTTTTTAAATGCGGAAAGTAAATTCAATAGTGCATTCGCCATTTCTTGATACAGGTTGCCACGCAGATCATGGACAAATCGCGAGCGCGAATGAATTCATCTGGAAACTCGAAGAGAATGAATAAAAAACTTGTAATGATAGTCTTAGGTACCAAGTCTGATATTTTGAAAGCGGAAAGTAAATTCAATAGTGTGTTTGCCATTTCTTGAGACAGGTTGCCACCCCGATCGTGGACAAATCGCGAGCGCGCATGAATTCATCTGGAAACACAAAGAAAATAAAAAAAAACAAACTTGTAATGATAAAGTTTTAGGTACCAAGTTTGGATTTTTAATACTGTAAGTAAAGTCAATAATGCGTTTGACATTTCTTGAGACAGATGGCCACACCGATGGTGGATAAATTGGGAGCACGAATAAATTTGTCTGGAAACACGAAGAGAATTAAAAAAAAACTTGTAATTAATTTTTAGGTACCAAGTCTGATTTTTAGAATGAGGAAAGGGAATTCAATACTGCGTTTGCCATTTCTTGCGACAGGTTGCTACACCGATAGTGGACAAATCTCGAGCGCGAATTAATTCATCTGGAAACACGAAGAGAATGAAAAAAAACTTGCAATGGTAAAGTCCTAGGTACCAAATCTGGTTTTTTAATGCGGAAAGTAAATGTAATAGTGCGTTTGCCATTTCTGGCGACAGGTTACCACCCCGATCGTGGACAAATCGCGAGCGCGAATAAATTCATCTGGAAACTCGAAGAGAATGAAAAAAAAACTTGTAATGATAAAGTTTTAGATACCACGTCTGGTTTTTTTAATGCGGAAAGTAAATTCAATACTGCGTTTGCCATTTCTTAAGATAGGTTGCCACCCCGATAGTGGACAAATCTCGATCGCGAATGAATTCATCTGGAAACACGAAGAGAATTTAAATAAAACTTGCAATGATATTCTTAGGTACCAAGTCTGGTTTTTTTAATGAGGAAAGTAAATTCAATAGTGCGTTTGCCATTTCTTAAGACAGGTTGCCACCCCGATAGTGGGCAAATATCGAGCGCGAATGAATTCATCTGGAAACACGAAGAGAACGAAAAAAAAACTTGTAATGATAAAGTCTTAGGTAACAAGTCTGGTTTTTTTTAATGCGGAATGTAAATTCAATAGTCCGTTTACCGTTTCTTAAGACAGGTTGCCACCCCGATAGTGGATAAATCGCGAGCGCGAATGAATTCATCTCGAATCATGAACAGAATGAAAAAAAAACTTGTAATGGTAGTCTTAGATATCAAGTCTGGTTATTTAAATGCGGAAAGTAAATTCAATAGTGCGTTTGCCATTTCTTAAGACAGGTTGTGCCACCCCGATAGTGGACAAATCACGATCGCAAATGCATTCATCTGGAAACACGAAGAGAATTTAAATAAAACTTGCAGTGATAGTCTTAGGTACCATGACTGGTATTTTTAATTAGTGTTTAGTATAGTGTTTTTAAAGTAAATTCAATAGTGTATTCGCCATTTCTTGAGACAGGTTGCCACGCCGATAGTGGACAAATCTCGATCGCGAAAGAATTCATCTGCAAACACGAAGAGAATTTAAATAAAACTTGTAATGATAGTCTTATGTACCATAGTTGGTATTTTTAATGCGGAAAGTAAACTCAATTGTGTGTTTGCCATTTCTTGAGACAGGCTGCCACGCCGATCATGGACAAATCGCGAGCGCGAATGAACTCATCTGGAAACTCGAAGAGAATGAAAAAAAAACTTGTAATGATAGTCTTAGGTAGCAAGTCTAGTTTTTTTAATGAGGAAAGTAAATTCAATAGTGCGCTTGCCGTTTCTTAAGACAGGTTGGCACCCCTATAGTGGGCAAATCTCGAGCGCGAATGAATTCATCTGGAAACACGAAGAGAATAAAAAAAAACTTGTAATGATAAAGTCTTAGGTACCAAGTCTGGTTTTTTAAATGCGGAAAGTAAATTCAGTAGTGCATTTGCCATTTCTTGAGACAGGTTGCCACGCCAATCGTGGACAAATCGCGAGCGCGAATGAATTCATCTAGAAACTCGAAGAGAATGAAAAAAAACTAGTAATGATAGTCTTAGGTACCAAGTCTGATATTTTGAATGCGGAATGTAAATTCAATAGTGTGTTTGCCATTTCTTGAGACAGGTTGCCGCCCCGATCGTGGACAAATCGCGAGCGCGCATGAATTCGTCTGAAAACACAAAGAAAATTAAAAAAAACAAACTTGTAATGATAAAGTTTTAGGTACCAAGTTTGGATTTTTAATACTGTAAGTAAAGTCCATAATGCGTTTGACATTTCTTGAGACAGATGGCCACACCGATGGTGGATAAATTGGGAGCACGAATAAATTTGTCTGGAAACACGAAGAGAATTTAAAAAAACTTGTAATAAATTTTTAGGTACCAAGTCTGGTTTTTAGAATGAGGAAAGGAAATTCAATACTGCGTTTGCCATTTCTTGCGACAGGTTGCTACAACGATAGTGGACAAATCTCGAGCGCGAATTAATTCATCTGGAAACTCGAAGAGAATGAAAAAAAAAACTTGTAATGATAGTCTTAGGTACCAAGTCTGGTTTTTTTAATGAGGAAAGTAAATTCAATAGTGCGCTTGCCGTTTCTTAAGACAGGTTGCCACGCCTATAGTGGGCAAATCTCGAGCGCGAATGAATTCATCTGGAATCACGAAGAGAATGAAAAAAAAACTTATAATGATAAAGTCTTAGGTAAAAAGTCTGGTTTTTTTAATGCGGAAAGTAATTTCAATAATGCATTTGCCGTTTCTTAAGACAGGATGCCACCCCGATAGTGGATAAATCTCGAGTGCGAATGAATTCATCTGGAAACATGAACAGAATGAAAAAAAAAACTAGTAATGATAGTCTTAGGTACCAAGTCTGGTTTTTTAAATGCGGAAAGTAAATTCAATAGTGTGTTTGCCATTTCTTGAGACAGGTTGCCACCCCGATCGTGGACAAATCGCGAGCGCGCATGAATTCATCTGGAAACACAAAGAAAATAAAAAAAAACAAACTTGTAATGATAAAGTTTTAGGTACCAAGTTTGGATTTTTAATACTGTAAGTAAAGTCAATAATGCGTTTGACATTTCTTGAGACAGATGGCCACACCGATGGTGGATAAATTGGGAGCACGAATAAATTTGTCTGGAAACACGAAGAGAATTTAAAAAAACTTGTAATTAATTTTTAGGTACCAAGTCTGGTTTTTAGAATGAGGAAAGGGAATTCAATACTGCGTTTGCCATTTCTTGCGACAGGTTGCTACACCGATAGTGGACAAATCTCGAGCGCGAATTAATTCATCTGGAAACACGAAGAGAATGAAAAAAAACTTGCAATGGTAAAGTCCTAGGTACCAAATCTGGTTTTTTAATGCGGAAAGTAAATTTAATAGTGCGTTTGCCATTTCTGGCGACAGGTTACCACCCCGATCGTGGACAAATCGCGAGCGCGAATGAATTCATCTGGAAACTCGAAGAGAATGAAAAAAAAACTTGTAATGATAAAGTTTTAGATACCACGTCTGGTTTTGTTAATGCGGAAAGTAAATTCAATACTGCGTTTGCCATTTCTTAAGATAGGTTGCCACCCCGATAGTGGACAAATCTCGATCGCGAATGAATTCATCTGGAAACACGAAGAGAATTTAAATAAAACTTGCAATGATAGTCTTAGGTACCAAGTCTGGTTTTTTTAATGAGGAAAGTAAATTCAATAGTGCGTTTGCCATTTCTTAAGACCGATAGTGGGCAAATATCGAGCGCGAATGAATTCATCTGGAAACACGAAGAGAACGAAAAAAAACTTGTAATGATAAAGTCTTAGGTAACAAGTCTGGTTTTTTTAATGCAGAATGTAAATTCAATAGTCCGTTTACCGTTTCTTAAGACAGGTTGCCACCCCGATAGTGGATAAATCGCGAGCGCGAATGAATTCATCTCGAATCATGAACAGAATGAAAAAAAAAAACTTGTAATGGTAGTCTTAGATATCAAGTCTGGTTATTTAAATGCGGAAAGTAAATTCAATAGTGCGTTTGCCATTTCTTAAGACAGGTTGTGCCACCCCGATAGTGGACAAATCTCGATCGCAAATGCATTCATCTGGAAACACGAAGAGAATTTAAATAAAACTTGCAGTGATAGTCTTAGGTACCATGACTGGTATTTTTAATTAGTGTTTAGTATAGTGTTTTTAAAGTAAATTCAATAGTGTATTCGCCATTTCTTGAGACAGGTTGCCACGCCGATAGTGGACAAATCTCGATCGCGAAAGAATTCATCTGCAAACACGAAGAGAATTTAAATAAAACTTGTAATGATAGTCTTATGTACCATAGTTGGTATTTTTAATGCGGAAAGTAAACTCAATTGTGTGTTTGCCATTTCTTGAGACAGGCTGCCACGCCGATCATGGACAAATCGCGAGCGCGAATGAACTCATCTGGAAACTCGAAGAGAATGAAAAAAAAACTTGTAATGATAGTCTTAGGTAGCAAGTCTAGTTTTTTTAATGAGGAAAGTAAATTCAATAGTGCGCTTGCCGTTTCTTAAGACAGGTTGCCACCCCTATAGTGGGCAAATCTCGAGCGCGAATGAATTCATCTGGAAACACGAAGAGAATAAAAAAAAACTTGTAATGATAAAGTCTTAGGTAGCAAGTCTGGTTTTTTTAATGCGGAAAGTAAATGCAATAATGCATTTGCCGTTTCTTATGACAGGATGCCACCCCGATAGTGGATACATCTCGAGCGCGAATGAATTCATCTGGAAACATGAACAGAATGAAAAAAAAAAACTTGTAATGATAGTCTTAGGTACCAAATCTGGTTTTTTAAATGCGGAAAGTAAATTCAGTAGAGCATTTGCCATTTCTTGAGACAGGTTGCCACGCCAATCGTGGACAAATCGCGAGCGCGAATGAATTCATCTAGAAACTCGAAGAGAATGAAAAAAAACTAGTAATGATAGTCTTAGGTACCAAGTCTGATATTTTGAATGCGGAATGTAAATTCAATAGTGTGTTTGCCATTTCTTGAGACAGGTTGCCACCCCGATCGTGGACAAATCGCGAGCGCGCATGAATTCGTCTGGAAACACAAAGAAAATTAAAAAAAACAAACTTGTAATGATAAAGTTTTAGGTACCAAGTTTGGATTTTTAATACTGTAAGTAAAGTCAATAATGCGTTTGACATTTCTTGAGACAGATGGCCACACCGATGGTGGATAAATTGGAAGCAAGAATAAATTTGTCTGGAAACACGAAGAGAATTAAAAAAAACTTGTAATAAATTTTTACGTACCAAGTCTGGTTTTTAGAATGAGGAAAGGGAATTCAATACTGCGTTTGCCATTTCTTGCGACAGGTTGCTACACCGATAGTGGACAAATCTCGAGCGCGAATTAATTCATCTGGAAACACGAAGAGAATGAAAAAAAACTTGCAATGGTAAAGTCCTAGGTACCAAATCTGGTTTTTTAATGCGGAAAGTAAATTTAATAGTGCGTTTGCCATTTCTGGCGACAGGTTACCACCCCGATCGTGGACAAATCGCGAGCGCGAATGAATTCATCTGGAAACTCGAAGAGAATGAAAAAAAAACTTGTAATGATAAAGTTTTAGATACCACGTCTGGTTTTGTTAATGCGGAAAGTAAATTCAATACTGCGTTTGCCATTTCTTAAGATAGGTTGCCACCCCGATAGTGGACAAATCTCGATCGCGAATGAATTCATCTGGAAACACGAAGAGAATTTAAATACAACTTGCAATGATAGTCTTAGGTACCAAGTCTGGTTTTTTTAATGAGGAAAGTAAATTCAATAGTGCGTTTGCCATTTCTTAAGACAGGTTGCCACCCCGATAGTGGGCAAATATCGAGCGCGAATGAATTCATCTGGAAACACGAAGAGAACGAAAAAAAAACTTGTAATGATAAAGTCTTAGGTAACAAGTCTGGTTTTTTTAATGCGGAATGTAAATTCAATAGTCCGTTTACCGTTTCTTAAGACAGGTTGCCACCCCGATAGTGGATAAATCGCGAGCGCGAATGAATTCATCTCGAATCATGAACAGAATGAAAAAAAAAACTTGTAATGGTAGTCTTAGATATCAAGTCTGGTTTTTTAAATGCGGAAAGTAAATTCAATAGTGCGTTTGCCATTTCTTAAGACAGGTTGTGCCACCCCGATAGTGGACAAATCTCGAGCGCAAATGAATTCATCTGGAAACACGAAGAGAATTTAAATAAAACTTGCAGTGATAGTCTTAGGTACCATGACTGGTATTTTTAATTAGTGTTTAGTATAGTGTTTTTAAAGTAAATTCAATAGTGTATTCGCCATTTCTTGAGACAGGTTGCCACGCCGATAGTGGACAAATCTCGATCGCGAAAGAATTCATCTGCAAACACGAAGAGAATTGAAATAAAACTTGTAATGATAGTCTTATGTACCATAGTTGGTATTTTTAATGCGGAAAGTAAACTCAATTGTGTGTTTGCCATTTCTTGAGACAGGCTGCCACGCCGATCATGGACAAATCGCGAGCGCGAATGAACTCATCTGGAAACTCGAAGAGAATGAAAAAAAAACTTGTAATGATAGTCTTAGGTAGCAAGTCTAGTTTTTTTAATGAGGAAAGTAAATTCAATAGTGCGCTTGCCGTTTCTTAAGACAGGTTGCCACCCCTATAGTGGGCAAATCTCGAGCGCGAATGAATTCATCTGGAAACACGAAGAGAATAAAAAAAAACTTGTAATGATAAAGTCTTAGGTAGCAAGTCTGGTTTTTTTAATGCGGAACGTAAATTCAATAATGCATTTGCCGTTTCTTATGACAGGATGCCACCCCGATAGTGGATACATCTCGAGCGCGAATGAATTCATCTGGAAACATGAACAGAATGAAAAAAAAAAACTTGTAATGATAGTCTTAGGTACCAAGTCTGGTTTTTTAAATGCGGAAAGTAAATTCAGTAGTGCATTTGCCATTTCTTGAGACAGGTTGCCACGCCAATCGTGGACAAATCGCGAGCGCGAATGAATTCATCTAGAAACTCGAAGAGAATGAAAAAAAACTAGTAATGATAGTCTTAGGTACCAAGTCTGATATTTTGAATGCGGAATGTAAATTCAATAGTGTGTTTGCCATTTCTTGAGACAGGTTGCCACCCCCATCGTGGCCAAATCGCGAGCGCGCATGAATTCGTCTGGAAACACAAAGAAAATTAAAAAAAACAAACTTGTAATGATAAAGTTTTAGGTACCAAGTTTGGATTTTTAATACTGTAAGTAAAGTCAATAATGCGTTTGACATTTCTTGAGACAGATGGCCACACCGATGGTGGATAAATTGGAAGCAAGAATAAATTTGTCTGGAAACACGAAGAGAATTAAAAAAAACTTGTAATAAATTTTTAGGTACCAAGTCTGGTTTTTAGAATGAGGAAAGGGAATTCAATACTGCGTTTGCCATTTCTTGCGACAGGTTGCTACACCGATAGTGGACAAATCTCGAGCGCGAATTAATTTATCTGGAAACACGAAGAGAATGAAAAAAAACTTGCAATGGTAAAGTCCTAGGTACCAAATCTGGTTTTTTAATGCGGAAAGTAAATTTAATAGTGCGTTTGCCATTTCTGGCGACAGGTTACCACCCCGATCGTGGACAAATCGCGAGCGCGAATGAATTCATCTGGAAACTCGAAGAGAATGAAAAAAAAACTTGTAATGATAAAGTTTTAGATACCACGTCTGGTTTTTTTAATGCGGAAAGTAAATTCAATACTGCGTTTGCCATTTCTTAAGATAGGTTGCCACCCCGATAGTGGACAAATCTCGATCGCGAATGAATTCATCTGGAAACACGAAGAGAATTTAAATAAAACTTGCAATGATAGTCTTAGGTACCAAGTCTGGTTTTTTTAATGAGGAAAGTAAATTCAATAGTGCGTTTGCCATTTCTTAAGACAGGTTGCCACCCCGATAGTGGGCAAATATCGAGCGCGAATGAATTCATCTGGAAACACGAAGAGAACGAAAAAAAACTTGTAATGATAAAGTCTTAGGTAACAAGTCTGGTTTTTTTAATGCGGAATGTAAATTCAATAGTCCGTTTACCGTTTCTTAAGACAGGTTGCCACCCCGATAGTGGATAAATCGCGAGCGCGAATGAATTCATCTCGAATCATGAACAGAATGAAAAAAAAAACTTGTAATGGTAGTCTTAGATATCAAGTCTGGTTTTTTAAATGCGGAAAGTAAATTCAATAGTGCGTTTGCCATTTCTTAAGACAGGTTGTGCCACCCCGATAGTGGACAAATCTCGAGCGCAAATGAATTCATCTGGAAACACGAAGAGAATTTAAATAAAACTTGCAGTGATAGTCTTAGGTACCATGACTGGTATTTTTAATTAGTGTTTAGTATAGTGTTTTTAAAGTAAATTCAATAGTGTATTCGCCATTTCTTGAGACAGGTTGCCACGCCGATAGTGGACAAATCTCGATCGCGAAAGAATTCATCTGCAAACACGAAGAGAATTTAAATAAAACTTGTAATGATAGTCTTATGTACCATAGTTGGTATTTTTAATGCGGAAAGTAAACTCAATTGTGTGTTTGCCATTTCTTGAGACAGGCTGCCACGCCGATCATGGACAAATCGCGAGCGCGAATGAACTCATCTGGAAACTCGAAGAGAATGAAAAAAAAACTTGTAATGATAGTCTTAGGTAGCAAGTCTAGTTTTTTTAATGAGGAAAGTAAATTCAATAGTGCGCTTGCCGTTTCTTAAGACAGGTTGCCACCCCTATAGTGGGCAAATCTCGAGCGCGAATGAATTCATCTGGAAACACGAAGAGAATAAAAAAAAACTTGTAATGATAAAGTCTTAGGTAGCAAGTCTGGTTTTTTTAATGCGGAAAGTAAATTCAATAATGCATTTGCCGTTTCTTATGACAGGATGCCACCCCGATAGTGGATACATCTCGAGCGCGAATGAATTCATCTGGAAACATGAACAGAATGAAAAAAAAAAACTTGTAATGATAGTCTTAGGTACCAAGTCTGGTTTTTTAAATGCGGAAAGTAAATTCAGTAGTGCATTTGCCATTTCTTGAGACAGGTTGCCACGCCAATCGTGGACAAATCGCGAGCGCGAATGAATTCATCTAGAAACTCGAAGAGAATGAAAAAAAACTAGTAATGATAGTCTTAGGTACCAAGTCTGATATTTTGAATGCGGAATGTAAATTCAATAGTGTGTTTGCCATTTCTTGAGACAGGTTGCCACCCCGATCGTGGACAAATCGCGAGCGCGCATGAATTCGTCTGGAAACACAAAGAAAATTAAAAAAAACAAACTTGTAATGATAAAGTTTTAGGTACCAAGTTTGGATTTTTAATACTGTAAGTAAAGTCAATAATGCGTTTGACATTTCTTGAGACAGATGGCCACACCGATGGTGGATAAATTGGAAGCAAGAATAAATTTGTCTGGAAACACGAAGAGAATTTAAAAAAACTTGTAATAAATTTTTAGGTACCAAGTCTGGTTTTTAGAATGAGGAAAGGGAATTCAATACTGCGTTTGCCATTTCTTGCGACAGGTTGCTACACCGATAGTGGACAAATCTCGAGCGCGAATTAATTTATCTGGAAACACGAAGAGAATGAAAAAAAACTTGCAATGGTAAAGTCCTAGGTACCAAATCTGGTTTTTTAATGCGGAAAGTAAATTTAATAGTGCGTTTGCCATTTCTGGCGACAGGTTACCACCCCGATCGTGGACAAATCGCGAGCGCGAATGAATTCATCTGGAAACTCGAAGAGAATGAAAAAAAAACTTGTAATGATAAAGTTTTAGATACCACGTCTGGTTTTTTTAATGCGGAAAGTAAATTCAATACTGCGTTTGCCATTTCTTAAGATAGGTTGCCACCCCGATAGTGGACAAATCTCGATCGCGAATGAATTCATCTGGAAACACGAAGAGAATTTAAATAAAACTTGCAATGATAGTCTTAGGTACCAAGTCTGGTTTTTTTAATGAGGAAAGTAAATTCAATAGTGCGTTTGCCATTTCTTAAGACAGGTTGCCACCCCGATAGTGGGCAAATATCGAGCGCGAATGAATTCATCTGGAAACACGAAGAGAACGAAAAAAAACTTGTAATGATAAAGTCTTAGGTAACAAGTCTGGTTTTTTTAATGCGGAATGTAAATTCAATAGTCCGTTTACCGTTTCTTAAGACAGGTTGCCACCCCGATAGTGGATAAATCGCGAGCGCGAATGAATTCATCTCGAATCATGAACAGAATGAAAAAAAAAACTTGTAATGGTAGTCTTAGATATCAAGTCTGGTTATTTAAATGCGGAAAGTAAATTCAATAGTGCGTTTGCCATTTCTTAAGACAGGTTGTGCCACCCCGATAGTGGACAAATCACGATCGCAAATGCATTCATCTGGAAACACGAAGAGAATTTAAATAAAACTTGCAGTGATAGTCTTAGGTACCATGACTGGTATTTTTAATTAGTGTTTAGTATAGTGTTTTTAAAGTAAATTCAATAGTGTATTCGCCATTTCTTGAGACAGGTTGCCACGCCGATAGTGGACAAATCTCGATCGCGAAAGAATTCATCTGCAAACACGAAGAGAATTTAAATAAAACTTGTAATGATAGTCTTATGTACCATAGTTGGTATTTTTAATGCGGAAAGTAAACTCAATTGTGTGTTTGCCATTTCTTGAGACAGGCTGCCACGCCGATCATGGACAAATCGCGAGCGCGAATGAACTCATCTGGAAACTCGAAGAGAATGAAAAAAAAACTTGTAATGATAGTCTTAGGTAGCAAGTCTAGTTTTTTTAATGAGGAAAGTAAATTCAATAGTGCGCTTGCCGTTTCTTAAGACAGGTTGCCACCCCTATAGTGGGCAAATCTCGAGCGCGAACGAATTCATCTGGAAACACGAAGAGAATAAAAAAAAACTTGTAATGATAAAGTCTTAGGTAGCAAGTCTGGTTTTTTTAATGCGGAAAGTAAATTCAATAATGCATTTGCCGTTTCTTATGACAGGATGCCACCCCGATAGTGGATACATCTCGAGCGCGAATGAATTCATCTGGAAACATGAACAGAATGAAAAAAAAAAACTTGTAATGATAGTCTTAGGTACCAAGTCTGGTTTTTTCAATGCGGAAAGTAAATTCAGTAGTGCATTTGCCATTTCTTGAGACAGCTTGCCACGCCAATCGTGGACAAATCGCGAGCGCGAATGAATTCATCTAGAAACTCGAAGAGAATGAAAAAAAACTAGTAATGATAGTCTTAGGTACCAAGTCTGATATTTTGAATGCGGAATGTAAATTCAATAGTGTGTTTGCCATTTCTTGAGACAGGTTGCCACCCCGATCGTGGACAAATCGCGAGCGCGCATGAATTCGTCTGAAAACACAAAGAAAATTAAAAAAAACAAACTTGTAATGATAAAGTTTTAGGTACTAAGTTTGGATTTTTAATACTGTAAGTAAAGTCAATAATGCGTTTGACATTTCTTGAGACAGATGGCCACACCGATGGTGGATAAATTGGGAGCACGAATAAATTTGTCTGGAAATACGAAGAGAATTTAAAAAAACTTGTAATAAATTTTTAGGTACCAAGTCTGGTTTTTAGAATGAGGAAAGGAAATTCAATACTGCGTTTGCCATTTCTTGCGACAGGTTGCTACAACGATAGTGGACAAATCTCGAGCGCGAATTAATTCATCTGGAAACTCGAAGAGAATGAAAAAAAAAACTTGTAATGATAGTCTTAGGTACCAAGTCTGGTTTTTTTAATGAGGAAAGTAAATTCAATAGTGCGCTTGCCGTTTCTTAAGACAGGTTGCCACGCCTATAGTGGGCAAATCTCGAGCGCGAATGAATTCATCTGGAATCACGAAGAGAATGAAAAAAAAACTTATAATGATAAAGTCTTAGGTAAAAAGTCTGGTTTTTTTAATGCGGAAAGTAATTTCAATAATGCGTTTGCCGTTTCTTAAGACAGGATGCCACCCCGATAGTGGATAAATCTCGAGTGCGAATGAATTCATCTGGAAACATGAACAGAATGAAAAAAAAAACTAGTAATGATAGTCTTAGGTACCAAGTCTGGTTTTTTAAATGCGGAAAGTAAATTCAATAGTGTGTTTGCCATTTCTTGAGACAGGTTGCCACCCCGATCGTGGACAAATCGCGAGCGCGCATGAATTCATCTGGAAACACAAAGAAAATAAAAAAAAACAAACTTGTAATGATAAAGTTTTAGGTACCAAGTTTGGATTTTTAATACTGTAAGTAAAGTCAATAATGCGTTTGACATTTCTTGAGACAGATGGCCACACCGATGGTGGATAAATTGGGAGCACGAATAAATTTGTCTGGAAACACGAAGAGAATTTAAAAAAACTTGTAATTAATTTTTAGGTACCAAGTCTGGTTTTTAGAATGAGGAAAGGGAATTCAATACTGCGTTTGCCATTTCTTGCGACAGGTTGCTACACCGATAGTGGACAAATCTCGAGCGCGAATTAATTCATCTGGAAACACGAAGAGAATGAAAAAAAACTTGCAATGGTAAAGTCCTAGGTACCAAATCTGGTTTTTTAATGCGGAAAGTAAATTTAATAGTGCGTTTGCCATTTCTGGCGACAGGTTACCACCCCGATCGTGGACAAATCGCGAGCGCGAATGAATTCATCTGGAAACTCGAAGAGAATGAAAAAAAAACTTGTAATGATAAAGTTTTAGATACCACGTCTGGTTTTGTTAATGCGGAAAGTAAATTCAATACTGCGTTTGCCATTTCTTAAGATAGGTTGCCACCCCGATAGTGGACAAATCTCGATCGCGAATGAATTCATCTGGAAACACGAAGAGAATTTAAATAAAACTTGCAATGATAGTCTTAGGTACCAAGTCTGGTTTTTTTAATGACGAAAGTAAATTCAATAGTGCGTTTGCCATTTCTTAAGACCGATAGTGGGCAAATATCGAGCGCGAATGAATTCATCTGGAAACACGAAGAGAACGAAAAAAAACTTGTAATGATAAAGTCTTAGGTAACAAGTCTGGTTTTTTTAATGCAGAATGTAAATTCAATAGTCCGTTTACCGTTTCTTAAGACAGGTTGCCACCCCGATAGTGGATAAATCGCGAGCGCGAATGAATTCATCTCGAATCATGAACAGAATGAAAAAAAAAACTTGTAATGGTAGTCTTAGATATCAAGTCTGGTTATTTAAATGCGGAAAGTAAATTCAATAGTGCGTTTGCCATTTCTTAAGACAGGTTGTGCCACCCCGATAGTGGACAAATCTCGATCGCAAATGCATTCATCTGGAAACACGAAGAGAATTTAAATAAAACTTGCAGTGATAGTCTTAGGTACCATGACTGGTATTTTAAATTAGTGTTTAGTATAGTGTTTTTAAAGTAAATTCAATAGTGTATTCGCCATTTCTTGAGACAGGTTGCCACGCCGATAGTGGACAAATCTCGATCGCGAAAGAATTCATCTGCAAACACGAAGAGAATTTAAATAAAACTTGTAATGATAGTCTTATGTACCATAGTTGGTATTTTTAATGCGGAAAGTAAACTCAATTGTGTGTTTGCCATTTCTTGAGACAGGCTGCCACGCCGATCATGGACAAATCGCGAGCGCGAATGAACTCATCTGGAAACTCGAAGAGAATGAAAAAAAAACTTGTAATGATAGTCTTAGGTAGCAAGTCTAGTTTTTTTAATGAGGAAAGTAAATTCAATAGTGCGCTTGCCGTTTCTTAAGACAGGTTGCCACCCCTATAGTGGGCAAATCTCGAGCGCGAATGAATTCATCTGGAAACACGAAGAGAATAAAAAAAAACTTGTAATGATAAAGTCTTAGGTAGCAAGTCTGGTTTTTTTAATGCGGAAAGTAAATGCAATAATGCATTTGCCGTTTCTTATGACAGGATGCCACCCCGATAGTGGATACATCTCGAGCGCGAATGAATTCATCTGGAAACATGAACAGAATGAAAAAAAAAAACTTGTAATGATAGTCTTAGGTACCAAATCTGGTTTTTTAAATGCGGAAAGTAAATTCAGTAGAGCATTTGCCATTTCTTGAGACAGGTTGCCACGCCAATCGTGGACAAATCGCGAGCGCGAATGAATTCATCTAGAAACTCGAAGAGAATGAAAAAAAACTAGTAATGATAGTCTTAGGTACCAAGTCTGATATTTTGAATGCGGAATGTAAATTCAATAGTGTGTTTGCCATTTCTTGAGACAGGTTGCCACCCCCATCGTGGACAAATCGCGAGCGCGCATGAATTCGTCTGGAAACACAAAGAAAATTAAAAAAAACAAACTTGTAATGATAAAGTTTTAGGTACCAAGTTTGGATTTTTAATACTGTAAGTAAAGTCAATAATGCGTTTGACATTTCTTGAGACAGATGGCCACACCGATGGTGGATAAATTGGAAGCAAGAATAAATTTGTCTGGAAACACGAAGAGAATTTAAAAAAACTTGTAATAAATTTTTACGTACCAAGTCTGGTTTTTAGAATGAGGAAAGGGAATTCAATACTGCGTTTGCCATTTCTTGCGACAGGTTGCTACACCGATAGTGGACAAATCTCGAGCGCGAATTAATTCATCTGGAAACACGAAGAGAATGAAAAAAAACTTGCAATGGTAAAGTCCTAGGTACCAAATCTGGTTTTTTAATGCGGAAAGTAAATTTAATAGTGCGTTTGCCATTTCTGGCGACAGGTTACCACCCCGATCGTGGACAAATCGCGAGCGCGAATGAATTCATCTGGAAACTCGAAGAGAATGAAAAAAAAACTTGTAATGATAAAGTTTTAGATACCACGTCTGGTTTTGTTAATGCGGAAAGTAAATTCAATACTGCGTTTGCCATTTCTTAAGATAGGTTGCCACCCCGATAGTGGACAAATCTCGATCGCGAATGAATTCATCTGGAAACACGAAGAGAATTTAAATACAACTTGCAATGATAGTCTTAGGTACCAAGTCTGGTTTTTTTAATGAGGAAAGTAAATTCAATAGTGCGTTTGCCATTTCTTAAGACAGGTTGCCACCCCGATAGTGGGCAAATATCGAGCGCGAATGAATTCATCTGGAAACACGAAGAGAACGAAAAAAAAACTTGTAATGATAAAGTCTTAGGTAACAAGTCTGGTTTTTTTAATGCGGAATGTAAATTCAATAGTCCGTTTACCGTTTCTTAAGACAGGTTGCCACCCCGATAGTGGATAAATCGCGAGCGCGAATGAATTCATCTCGAATCATGAACAGAATGAAAAAAAAAACTTGTAATGGTAGTCTTAGATATCAAGTCTGGTTTTTTAAATGCGGAAAGTAAATTCAATAGTGCGTTTGCCATTTCTTAAGACAGGTTGTGCCACCCCGATAGTGGACAAATCTCGAGCGCAAATGAATTCATCTGGAAACACGAAGAGAATTTAAATAAAACTTGCAGTGATAGTCTTAGGTACCATGACTGGTATTTTTAATTAGTGTTTAGTATAGTGTTTTTAAAGTAAATTCAATAGTGTATTCGCCATTTCTTGAGACAGGTTGCCACGCCGATAGTGGACAAATCTCGATCGCGAAAGAATTCATCTGCAAACACGAAGAGAATTGAAATAAAACTTGTAATGATAGTCTTATGTACCATAGTTGGTATTTTTAATGCGGAAAGTAAACTCAATTGTGTGTTTGCCATTTCTTGAGACAGGCTGCCACGCCGATCATGGACAAATCGCGAGCGCGAATGAACTCATCTGGAAACTCGAAGAGAATGAAAAAAAAACTTGTAATGATAGTCTTAGGTAGCAAGTCTAGTTTTTTTAATGAGGAAAGTAAATTCAATAGTGCGCTTGCCGTTTCTTAAGACAGGTTGCCACCCCTATAGTGGGCAAATCTCGAGCGCGAATGAATTCATCTGGAAACACGAAGAGAATAAAAAAAAACTTGTAATGATAAAGTCTTAGGTAGCAAGTCTGGTTTTTTTAATGCGGAAAGTAAATTCAATAATGCATTTGCCGTTTCTTATGACAGGATGCCACCCCGATAGTGGATACATCTCGAGCGCGAATGAATTCATCTGGAAACATGAACAGAATGAAAAAAAAAAACTTGTAATGATAGTCTTAGGTACCAAGTCTGGTTTTTTAAATGCGGAAAGTAAATTCAGTAGTGCATTTGCCATTTCTTGAGACAGGTTGCCACGCCAATCGTGGACAAATCGCGAGCGCGAATGAATTCATCTAGAAACTCGAAGAGAATGAAAAAAAACTAGTAATGATAGTCTTAGGTACCAAGTCTGATATTTTGAATGCGGAATGTAAATTCAATAGTGTGTTTGCCATTTCTTGAGACAGGTTGCCACCCCCATCGTGGCCAAATCGCGAGCGCGCATGAATTCGTCTGGAAACACAAAGAAAATTAAAAAAAACAAACTTGTAATGATAAAGTTTTAGGTACCAAGTTTGGATTTTTAATACTGTAAGTAAAGTCAATAATGCGTTTGACATTTCTTGAGACAGATGGCCACACCGATGGTGGATAAATTGGAAGCAAGAATAAATTTGTCTGGAAACACGAAGAGAATTAAAAAAAACTTGTAATAAATTTTTAGGTACCAAGTCTGGTTTTTAGAATGAGGAAAGGGAATTCAATACTGCGTTTGCCATTTCTTGCGACAGGTTGCTACACCGATAGTGGACAAATCTCGAGCGCGAATTAATTTATCTGGAAACACGAAGAGAATGAAAAAAAACTTGCAATGGTAAAGTCCTAGGTACCAAATCTGGTTTTTTAATGCGGAAAGTAAATTTAATAGTGCGTTTGCCATTTCTGGCGACAGGTTACCACCCCGATCGTGGACAAATCGCGAGCGCGAATGAATTCATCTGGAAACTCGAAGAGAATGAAAAAAAAACTTGTAATGATAAAGTTTTAGATACCACGTCTGGTTTTTTTAATGCGGAAAGTAAATTCAATACTGCGTTTGCCATTTCTTAAGATAGGTTGCCACCCCGATAGTGGACAAATCTCGATCGCGAATGAATTCATCTGGAAACACGAAGAGAATTTAAATAAAACTTGCAATGATAGTCTTAGGTACCAAGTCTGGTTTTTTTAATGAGGAAAGTAAATTCAATAGTGCGTTTGCCATTTCTTAAGACAGGTTGCCACCCCGATAGTGGGCAAATATCGAGCGCGAATGAATTCATCTGGAAACACGAAGAGAACGAAAAAAAACTTGTAATGATAAAGTCTTAGGTAACAAGTCTGGTTTTTTTAATGCAGAATGTAAATTCAATAGTCCGTTTACCGTTTCTTAAGACAGGTTGCCACCCCGATAGTGGATAAATCGCGAGCGCGAATGAATTCATCTCGAATCATGAACAGAATGAAAAAAAAAACTTGTAATGGTAGTCTTAGATATCAAGTCTGGTTATTTAAATGCGGAAAGTAAATTCAATAGTGCGTTTGCCATTTCTTAAGACAGGTTGTGCCACCCCGATAGTGGACAAATCTCGATCGCAAATGCATTCATCTGGAAACACGAAGAGAATTTAAATAAAACTTACAGTGATAGTCTTAGGTACCATGACTGGTATTTTTAATTAGTGTTTAGTATAGTGTTTTTAAAGTAAATTCAATAGTGTATTCGCCATTTCTTGAGACAGGTTGCCACGCCGATAGTGGACAAATCTCGATCGCGAAAGAATTCATCTGCAAACACGAAGAGAATTTAAATAAAACTTGTAATGATAGTCTTATGTACCATAGTTGGTATTTTTAATGCGGAAAGTAAACTCAATTGTGTGTTTGCCATTTCTTGAGACAGGCTGCCACGCCGATCATGGACAAATCGCGAGCGCGAATGAACTCATCTGGAAACTCGAAGAGAATGAAAAAAAAACTTGTAATGATAGTCTTAGGTAGCAAGTCTAGTTTTTTTAATGAGGAAAGTAAATTCAATAGTGCGCTTGCCGTTTCTTAAGACAGGTTGCCACCCCTATAGTGGGCAAATCTCGAGCGCGAATGAATTCATCTGGAAACACGAAGAGAATAAAAAAAAACTTGTAATGATAAAGTCTTAGGTAGCAAGTCTGGTTTTTTTAATGCGGAAAGTAAATGCAATAATGCATTTGCCGTTTCTTATGACAGGATGCCACCCCGATAGTGGATACATCTCGAGCGCGAATGAATTCATCTGGAAACATGAACAGAATGAAAAAAAAAAACTTGTAATGATAGTCTTAGGTACCAAATCTGGTTTTTTAAATGCGGAAAGTAAATTCAGTAGAGCATTTGCCATTTCTTGAGACAGGTTGCCACGCCAATCGTGGACAAATCGCGAGCGCGAATGAATTCATCTAGAAACTCGAAGAGAATGAAAAAAAACTAGTAATGATAGTCTTAGGTACCAAGTCTGATATTTTGAATGCGGAATGTAAATTCAATAGTGTGTTTGCCATTTCTTGAGACAGGTTGCCACCCCGATCGTGGACAAATCGCGAGCGCGCATGAATTCGTCTGGAAACACAAAGAAAATTAAAAAAAACAAACTTGTAATGATAAAGTTTTAGGTACCAAGTTTGGATTTTTAATACTGTAAGTAAAGTCAATAATGCGTTTGACATTTCTTGAGACAGATGGCCACACCGATGGTGGATAAATTGGAAGCAAGAATAAATTTGTCTGGAAACACGAAGAGAATTTAAAAAAACTTGTAATAAATTTTTACGTACCAAGTCTGGTTTTTAGAATGAGGAAAGGGAATTCAATACTGCGTTTGCCATTTCTTGCGACAGGTTGCTACACCGATAGTGGACAAATCTCGAGCGCGAATTAATTCATCTGGAAACACGAAGAGAATGAAAAAAAACTTGCAATGGTAAAGTCCTAGGTACCAAATCTGGTTTTTTAATGCGGAAAGTAAATTTAATAGTGCGTTTGCCATTTCTGGCGACAGGTTACCACCCCGATCGTGGACAAATCGCGAGCGCGAATGAATTCATCTGGAAACTCGAAGAGAATGAAAAAAAAACTTGTAATGATAAAGTTTTAGATACCACGTCTGGTTTTGTTAATGCGGAAAGTAAATTCAATACTGCGTTTGCCATTTCTTAAGATAGGTTGCCACCCCGATAGTGGACAAATCTCGATCGCGAATGAATTCATCTGGAAACACGAAGAGAATTTAAATACAACTTGCAATGATAGTCTTAGGTACCAAGTCTGGTTTTTTTAATGAGGAAAGTAAATTCAATAGTGCGTTTGCCATTTCTTAAGACAGGTTGCCACCCCGATAGTGGGCAAATATCGAGCGCGAATGAATTCATCTGGAAACACGAAGAGAACGAAAAAAAAACTTGTAATGATAAAGTCTTAGGTAACAAGTCTGGTTTTTTTAATGCGGAATGTAAATTCAATAGTCCGTTTACCGTTTCTTAAGACAGGTTGCCACCCCGATAGTGGATAAATCGCGAGCGCGAATGAATTCATCTCGAATCATGAACAGAATGAAAAAAAAAACTTGTAATGGTAGTCTTAGATATCAAGTCTGGTTTTTTAAATGCGGAAAGTAAATTCAATAGTGCGTTTGCCATTTCTTAAGACAGGTTGTGCCACCCCGATAGTGGACAAATCTCGAGCGCAAATGAATTCATCTGGAAACACGAAGAGAATTTAAATAAAACTTGCAGTGATAGTCTTAGGTACCATGACTGGTATTTTTAATTAGTGTTTAGTATAGTGTTTTTAAAGTAAATTCAATAGTGTATTCGCCATTTCTTGAGACAGGTTGCCACGCCGATAGTGGACAAATCTCGATCGCGAAAGAATTCATCTGCAAACACGAAGAGAATTGAAATAAAACTTGTAATGATAGTCTTATGTACCATAGTTGGTATTTTTAATGCGGAAAGTAAACTCAATTGTGTGTTTGCCATTTCTTGAGACAGGCTGCCACGCCGATCATGGACAAATCGCGAGCGCGAATGAACTCATCTGGAAACTCGAAGAGAATGAAAAAAAAACTTGTAATGATAGTCTTAGGTAGCAAGTCTAGTTTTTTTAATGAGGAAAGTAAATTCAATAGTGCGCTTGCCGTTTCTTAAGACAGGTTGCCACCCCTATAGTGGGCAAATCTCGAGCGCGAATGAATTCATCTGGAAACACGAAGAGAATAAAAAAAAACTTGTAATGATAAAGTCTTAGGTAGCAAGTCTGGTTTTTTTAATGCGGAAAGTAAATTCAATAATGCATTTGCCGTTTCTTATGACAGGATGCCACCCCGATAGTGGATACATCTCGAGCGCGAATGAATTCATCTGGAAACATGAACAGAATGAAAAAAAAAAACTTGTAATGATAGTCTTAGGTACCAAGTCTGGTTTTTTAAATGCGGAAAGTAAATTCAGTAGTGCATTTGCCATTTCTTGAGACAGGTTGCCACGCCAATCGTGGACAAATCGCGAGCGCGAATGAATTCATCTAGAAACTCGAAGAGAATGAAAAAAAACTAGTAATGATAGTCTTAGGTACCAAGTCTGATATTTTGAATGCGGAATGTAAATTCAATAGTGTGTTTGCCATTTCTTGAGACAGGTTGCCACCCCCATCGTGGCCAAATCGCGAGCGCGCATGAATTCGTCTGGAAACACAAAGAAAATTAAAAAAAACAAACTTGTAATGATAAAGTTTTAGGTACCAAGTTTGGATTTTTAATACTGTAAGTAAAGTCAATAATGCGTTTGACATTTCTTGAGACAGATGGCCACACCGATGGTGGATAAATTGGAAGCAAGAATAAATTTGTCTGGAAACACGAAGAGAATTAAAAAAAACTTGTAATAAATTTTTAGGTACCAAGTCTGGTTTTTAGAATGAGGAAAGGGAATTCAATACTGCGTTTGCCATTTCTTGCGACAGGTTGCTACACCGATAGTGGACAAATCTCGAGCGCGAATTAATTTATCTGGAAACACGAAGAGAATGAAAAAAAACTTGCAATGGTAAAGTCCTAGGTACCAAATCTGGTTTTTTAATGCGGAAAGTAAATTTAATAGTGCGTTTGCCATTTCTGGCGACAGGTTACCACCCCGATCGTGGACAAATCGCGAGCGCGAATGAATTCATCTGGAAACTCGAAGAGAATGAAAAAAAAACTTGTAATGATAAAGTTTTAGATACCACGTCTGGTTTTTTTAATGCGGAAAGTAAATTCAATACTGCGTTTGCCATTTCTTAAGATAGGTTGCCACCCCGATAGTGGACAAATCTCGATCGCGAATGAATTCATCTGGAAACACGAAGAGAATTTAAATAAAACTTGCAATGATAGTCTTAGGTACCAAGTCTGGTTTTTTTAATGAGGAAAGTAAATTCAATAGTGCGTTTGCCATTTCTTAAGACAGGTTGCCACCCCGATAGTGGGCAAATATCGAGCGCGAATGAATTCATCTGGAAACACGAAGAGAACGAAAAAAAACTTGTAATGATAAAGTCTTAGGTAACAAGTCTGGTTTTTTTAATGCGGAATGTAAATTCAATAGTCCGTTTACCGTTTCTTAAGACAGGTTGCCACCCCGATAGTGGATAAATCGCGAGCGCGAATGAATTCATCTCGAATCATGAACAGAATGAAAAAAAAAACTTGTAATGGTAGTCTTAGATATCAAGTCTGGTTTTTTAAATGCGGAAAGTAAATTCAATAGTGCGTTTGCCATTTCTTAAGACAGGTTGTGCCACCCCGATAGTGGACAAATCTCGAGCGCAAATGAATTCATCTGGAAACACGAAGAGAATTTAAATAAAACTTGCAGTGATAGTCTTAGGTACCATGACTGGTATTTTTAATTAGTGTTTAGTATAGTGTTTTTAAAGTAAATTCAATAGTGTATTCGCCATTTCTTGAGACAGGTTGCCACGCCGATAGTGGACAAATCTCGATCGCGAAAGAATTCATCTGCAAACACGAAGAGAATTTAAATAAAACTTGTAATGATAGTCTTATGTACCATAGTTGGTATTTTTAATGCGGAAAGTAAACTCAATTGTGTGTTTGCCATTTCTTGAGACAGGCTGCCACGCCGATCATGGACAAATCGCGAGCGCGAATGAACTCATCTGGAAACTCGAAGAGAATGAAAAAAAAACTTGTAATGATAGTCTTAGGTAGCAAGTCTAGTTTTTTTAATGAGGAAAGTAAATTCAATAGTGCGCTTGCCGTTTCTTAAGACAGGTTGCCACCCCTATAGTGGGCAAATCTCGAGCGCGAATGAATTCATCTGGAAACACGAAGAGAATAAAAAAAAACTTGTAATGATAAAGTCTTAGGTAGCAAGTCTGGTTTTTTTAATGCGGAAAGTAAATTCAATAATGCATTTGCCGTTTCTTATGACAGGATGCCACCCCGATAGTGGATACATCTCGAGCGCGAATGAATTCATCTGGAAACATGAACAGAATGAAAAAAAAAAACTTGTAATGATAGTCTTAGGTACCAAGTCTGGTTTTTTAAATGCGGAAAGTAAATTCAGTAGTGCATTTGCCATTTCTTGAGACAGGTTGCCACGCCAATCGTGGACAAATCGCGAGCGCGAATGAATTCATCTAGAAACTCGAAGAGAATGAAAAAAAACTAGTAATGATAGTCTTAGGTACCAAGTCTGATATTTTGAATGCGGAATGTAAATTCAATAGTGTGTTTGCCATTTCTTGAGACAGGTTGCCACCCCGATCGTGGACAAATCGCGAGCGCGCATGAATTCGTCTGGAAACACAAAGAAAATTAAAAAAAACAAACTTGTAATGATAAAGTTTTAGGTACCAAGTTTGGATTTTTAATACTGTAAGTAAAGTCAATAATGCGTTTGACATTTCTTGAGACAGATGGCCACACCGATGGTGGATAAATTGGAAGCAAGAATAAATTTGTCTGGAAACACGAAGAGAATTTAAAAAAACTTGTAATAAATTTTTAGGTACCAAGTCTGGTTTTTAGAATGAGGAAAGGGAATTCAATACTGCGTTTGCCATTTCTTGCGACAGGTTGCTACACCGATAGTGGACAAATCTCGAGCGCGAATTAATTTATCTGGAAACACGAAGAGAATGAAAAAAAACTTGCAATGGTAAAGTCCTAGGTACCAAATCTGGTTTTTTAATGCGGAAAGTAAATTTAATAGTGCGTTTGCCATTTCTGGCGACAGGTTACCACCCCGATCGTGGACAAATCGCGAGCGCGAATGAATTCATCTGGAAACTCGAAGAGAATGAAAAAAAAACTTGTAATGATAAAGTTTTAGATACCACGTCTGGTTTTTTTAATGCGGAAAGTAAATTCAATACTGCGTTTGCCATTTCTTAAGATAGGTTGCCACCCCGATAGTGGACAAATCTCGATCGCGAATGAATTCATCTGGAAACACGAAGAGAATTTAAATAAAACTTGCAATGATAGTCTTAGGTACCAAGTCTGGTTTTTTTAATGAGGAAAGTAAATTCAATAGTGCGTTTGCCATTTCTTAAGACAGGTTGCCACCCCGATAGTGGGCAAATATCGAGCGCGAATGAATTCATCTGGAAACACGAAGAGAACGAAAAAAAACTTGTAATGATAAAGTCTTAGGTAACAAGTCTGGTTTTTTTAATGCGGAATGTAAATTCAATAGTCCGTTTACCGTTTCTTAAGACAGGTTGCCACCCCGATAGTGGATAAATCGCGAGCGCGAATGAATTCATCTCGAATCATGAACAGAATGAAAAAAAAAACTTGTAATGGTAGTCTTAGATATCAAGTCTGGTTATTTAAATGCGGAAAGTAAATTCAATAGTGCGTTTGCCATTTCTTAAGACAGGTTGTGCCACCCCGATAGTGGACAAATCACGATCGCAAATGCATTCATCTGGAAACACGAAGAGAATTTAAATAAAACTTGCAGTGATAGTCTTAGGTACCATGACTGGTATTTTTAATTAGTGTTTAGTATAGTGTTTTTAAAGTAAATTCAATAGTGTATTCGCCATTTCTTGAGACAGGTTGCCACGCCGATAGTGGACAAATCTCGATCGCGAAAGAATTCATCTGCAAACACGAAGAGAATTTAAATAAAACTTGTAATGATAGTCTTATGTACCATAGTTGGTATTTTTAATGCGGAAAGTAAACTCAATTGTGTGTTTGCCATTTCTTGAGACAGGCTGCCACGCCGATCATGGACAAATCGCGAGCGCGAATGAACTCATCTGGAAACTCGAAGAGAATGAAAAAAAAACTTGTAATGATAGTCTTAGGTAGCAAGTCTAGTTTTTTTAATGAGGAAAGTAAATTCAATAGTGCGCTTGCCGTTTCTTAAGACAGGTTGCCACCCCTATAGTGGGCAAATCTCGAGCGCGAACGAATTCATCTGGAAACACGAAGAGAATAAAAAAAAACTTGTAATGATAAAGTCTTAGGTAGCAAGTCTGGTTTTTTTAATGCGGAAAGTAAATTCAATAATGCATTTGCCGTTTCTTATGACAGGATGCCACCCCGATAGTGGATACATCTCGAGCGCGAATGAATTCATCTGGAAACATGAACAGAATGAAAAAAAAAAACTTGTAATGATAGTCTTAGGTACCAAGTCTGGTTTTTTCAATGCGGAAAGTACATTCAGTAGTGCATTTGCCATTTCTTGAGACAGCTTGCCACGCCAATCGTGGACAAATCGCGAGCGCGAATGAATTCATCTAGAAACTCGAAGAGAATGAAAAAAAACTAGTAATGATAGTCTTAGGTACCAAGTCTGATATTTTGAATGCGGAATGTAAATTCAATAGTGTGTTTGCCATTTCTTGAGACAGGTTGCCACCCCGATCGTGGACAAATCGCGAGCGCGCATGAATTCGTCTGAAAACACAAAGAAAATTAAAAAAAACAAACTTGTAATGATAAAGTTTTAGGTACTAAGTTTGGATTTTTAATACTGTAAGTAAAGTCAATAATGCGTTTGACATTTCTTGAGACAGATGGCCACACCGATGGTGGATAAATTGGGAGCACGAATAAATTTGTCTGGAAATACGAAGAGAATTTAAAAAAACTTGTAATAAATTTTTAGGTACCAAGTCTGGTTTTTAGAATGAGGAAAGGAAATTCAATACTGCGTTTGCCATTTCTTGCGACAGGTTGCTACAACGATAGTGGACAAATCTCGAGCGCGAATTAATTCATCTGGAAACTCGAAGAGAATGAAAAAAAAAACTTGTAATGATAGTCTTAGGTACCAAGTCTGGTTTTTTTAATGAGGAAAGTAAATTCAATAGTGCGCTTGCCGTTTCTTAAGACAGGTTGCCACGCCTATAGTGGGCAAATCTCGAGCGCGAATGAATTCATCTGGAATCACGAAGAGAATGAAAAAAAAACTTATAATGATAAAGTCTTAGGTAAAAAGTCTGGTTTTTTTAATGCGGAAAGTAATTTCAATAATGCGTTTGCCGTTTCTTAAGACAGGATGCCACCCCGATAGTGGATAAATCTCGAGTGCGAATGAATTCATCTGGAAACATGAACAGAATGAAAAAAAAAACTAGTAATGATAGTCTTAGGTACCAAGTCTGGTTTTTTAAATGCGGAAAGTAAATTCAATAGTGTGTTTGCCATTTCTTGAGACAGGTTGCCACCCCGATCGTGGACAAATCGCGAGCGCGCATGAATTCATCTGGAAACACAAAGAAAATAAAAAAAAACAAACTTGTAATGATAAAGTTTTAGGTACCAAGTTTGGATTTTTAATACTGTAAGTAAAGTCAATAATGCGTTTGACATTTCTTGAGACAGATGGCCACACCGATGGTGGATAAATTGGGAGCACGAATAAATTTGTCTGGAAACACGAAGAGAATTAAAAAAAACTTGTAATTAATTTTTAGGTACCAAGTCTGGTTTTTAGAATGAGGAAAGGGAATTCAATACTGCGTTTGCCATTTCTTGCGACAGGTTGCTACACCGATAGTAGACAAATCTCGAGCGCGAATTAATTCATCTGGAAACACGAAGAGAATGAAAAAAAACTTGCAATGGTAAAGTCCTAGGTACCAAATCTGGTTTTTTAATGCGGAAAGTAAATTTAATAGTGCGTTTGCCATTTCTGGCGACAGGTTACCACCCCTATCGTGGACAAATCGCGAGCGCGAATGAATTCATCTGGAAACTCGAAGAGAATGAAAAAAAAACTTGTAATGATAAAGTTTTAGATACCACGTCTGGTTTTTTTAATGCGGAAAGTAAATTCAATACTGCGTTTGCCATTTCTTAAGATAGGTTGCCACCCCGATAGTGGACAAATCTCGATCGCGAATGAATTCATCTGGAAACACGAAGAGAATTTAAATAAAACTTGCAATGATAGTCTTAGGTACCAAGTCTGGTTTTTTTAATGAGGAAAGTAAATTCAATAGTGCGTTTGCCATTTCGTAAGACAGGTTGCCACCCCGATAGTGGGCAAATATCGAGCGCGAATGAATTCATCTGGAAACACGAAGAGAACGAAAAAAAAACTTGTAATGATAAAGTCTTAGGTAACAAGTCTGGTTTTTTTAATGCAGAATGTAAATTCAATAGTCCGTTTACCGTTTCTTAAGACAGGTTGCCACCCCGATAGTGGATAAATCGCGAGCGCGAATGAATTCATCTCGAATCATGAACAGAATGAAAAAAAAAACTTGTAATGGTAGTCTTAGATATCAAGTCTGGTTATTTAAATGCGGAAAGTAAATTCAATAGTGCGTTTGCCATTTCTTAAGACAGGTTGTGCCACCCCGATAGTGGACAAATCTCGATCGCAAATGCATTCATCTGGAAACACGAAGAGAATTTAAATAAAACTTGCAGTGATAGTCTTAGGTACCATGACTGGTATTTTTAATTAGTGTTTAGTATAGTGTTTTTAAAGTAAATTCAATAGTGTATTCGCCATTTCTTGAGACAGGTTGTCACGCCGATAGTGGACAAATCTCGATCGCGAAAGAATTCATCTGCAAACACGAAGAGAATTTAAATAAAACTTGTAATGATAGTCTTATGTACCATAGTTGGTATTTTTAATGCGGAAAGTAAACTCAATTGTGTGTTTGCCATTTCTTGAGACAGGCTGCCACGCCGATCATGGACAAATCGCGAGCGCGAATGAACTCATCTGGAAACTCGAAGAGAATCAAAAAAAAACTTGTAATGATAGTCTTAGGTAGCAAGTCTAGTTTTTTTAATGAGGAAAGTAAATTCAATAGTGCGCTTGCCGTTTCTTAAGACAGGTTGCCACCCCTATAGTGGGCAAATCTCGAGCGCGAATGAATTCATCTGGAAACACGAAGAGAATAAAAAAAAACTTGTAATGATAAAGTCTTAGGTAGCAAGTCTGGTTTTTTAAATGCGGAAAGTAAATTCAATAATGCATTTGCCGTTTCTTATGACAGGATGCCACCCCGATAGTGGACACATCTCGAGCGCGAATGAATTCATCTGGAAACATGAACAGAATGAAAAAAAAAACTTGTAATGATAGTCTTAGGTACGAAGTCTGGTTTTTTAAATGCGGAAAGTAAATTCAGTAGTGCATTTGCCATTTCTTGAGACAGGTTGCCACGCCAATCGTGGACAAATCGCGAGCGCGAATGAATTCATCTAGAAACTCGAAGAGAATGAAAAAAAACTAGTAATGATAGTCTTAGGTACCAAGTCTGATATTTTGAATGCGGAATGTAAATTCAATAGTGTGTTTGCCATTTCTTGAGACAGGTCGCCACCCCGATCGTGGACAAATCGCGAGCGCGCATGAATTCGTCTGGAAACACAAAGAAAATAAAAAAAAACAAACTTGTAATGATAAAGTTTTAGGTACCAAGTTTGGATTTTTAATACTGTAAGTAAAGTCAATAATGCGTTTGACATTTCTTGAGACAGATGGCCACACCGATGGTGGATAAATTAGGAGCAAGAATAAATTTGTCTGGAAACACGAAGAGAATTAAAAAAAACGTGTAATAAATTTTTAGGTACCAAGTTTGGTTTTTAGAATGAGGAAAGGGAATTCAATACTGCGTTTGCCATTTCTTGCGACAGGTTGCTACACCGATAGTGGACAAATCTCGAGCGCGAATTAATTTATCTGGAAACACGAAGAGAATGAAAAAAAACTTGCAATGGTAAAGTCCTAGGTACCAAATCTGGTTTTTTAATGCGGAAAGTAAATTTAATAGTGCGTTTGCCATTTCTGGCGACAGGTTACCACCCCGATCGTGGACAAATCGCGAGCGCGAATGAATTCATCTGGAAACTCGAAGAGAATGAAAAAAAAACTTGTAATGATAAAGTTTTAGATACCACGTCTGGTTTTTTTAATGCGGAAAGTAAATTCAATACTGCGTTTGCCATTTCTTAAGATAGGTTGCCACCCCGATAGTGGACAAATCTCGAGCGCGAATGAATTCATCTGGAAACACGAAGAGAACGAAAAAAAACTTGTAATGATAAAGTCTTAGGTAACAAGTCTGGTTTTTTTAATGCAGAATGTAAATTCAATAGTCCGTTTACCGTTTCTTAAGACAGGTTGCCACCCCGATAGTGGATAAATCGCGAGCGCGAATGAATTCATCTCGAATCATGAACAGAATGAAAAAAAAAACTTGTAATGGTAGTCTTAGATATCAAGTCTGGTTATTTAAATGCGGAAAGTAAATTCAATAGTGCGTTTGCCATTTCTTAAGACAGGTTGTGCCACCCCGATAGTGGACAAATCTCGATCGCAAATGCATTCATCTGGAAACACGAAGAGAATTTAAATAAAACTTGCAGTGATAGTCTTAGGTACCATGACTGGTATTTTTAATTAGTGTTTAGTATAGTGTTTTTAAAGTAAATTCAATAGTGTATTCGCCATTTCTTGAGACAGGTTGCCACGCCGATAGTGGACAAATCTCGATCGCGAAAGAATTCATCTGCAAACACGAAGAGAATTTAAATAAAACTTGTAATGATAGTCTTATGTACCATAGTTGGTATTTTTAATGCGGAAAGTAAACTCAATTGTGTGTTTGCCATTTCTTGAGACAGGCTGCCACGCCGATCATGGACAAATCGCGAGCGCGAATGAACTCATCTGGAAACTCGAAGAGAATGAAAAAAAAACTTGTAATGATAGTCTTAGGTAGCAAGTCTAGTTTTTTTAATGAGGAAAGTAAATTGAATAGTGCGCTTGCCGTTTCTTAAGACAGGTTGCCACCCCTATAGTGGGCAAATCTCGAGCGCGAATGAATTCATCTGGAAACACGAAGAGAATAAAAAAAAACTTGTAATGATAAAGTCTTAGGTAGCAAGTCTGGTTTTTTTAATGCGGAAAGTAAATTCAATAATGCATTTGCCGTTTCTTATGACAGGATGCCACCCCGATAGTGGACACATCTCGAGCGCGAATGAATTCATCTGGAAACATGAACAGAATGAAAAAAAAAACTTGTAATGATAGTCTTAGGTACCAAGTCTGGTTTTTTAAATGCGGAAAGTAAATTCAGTAGTGCATTTGCCATTTCTTGAGACAGGTTGCCACGCCAATCGTGGACAAATCGCGAGCGCGAATGAATTCATCTAGAAACTCGAAGAGAATGAAAAAAAACTAGTAATGATAGTCTTAGGTACCAAGTCTGATATTTTGAATGCGGAATGTAAATTCAATAGTGTGTTTGCCATTTCTTGAGACAGGTCGCCACCCCGATCGTGGACAAATCGCGAGCGCGCATGAATTCGTCTGGAAACACAAAGAAAATTAAAAAAAACAAACTTGTAATGATAAAGTTTTAGGTACCAAGTTTGGATTTTTAATACTGTAAGTAAAGTCAATAATGCGTTTGACATTTCTTGAGACAGATGGCCACACCGATGGTGGATAAATTAGGAGCAAGAATAAATTTGTCTGGAAACACGAAGAGAATTAAAAAAAACTTGTAATAAATTTTTAGGTACCAAGTTTGGTTTTTAGAATGAGGAAAGGGAATTCAATACTGCGTTTGCCATTTCTTGCGACAGGTTGCTACACCGATAGTGGACAAATCTCGAGCGCGAATTAATTTATCTGGAAACACGAAGAGAATGAAAAAAAACTTGCAATGGTAAAGTCCTAGGTACCAAATCTGGTTTTTTAATGCGGAAAGTAAATTTAATAGTGCGTTTGCCATTTCTGGCGACAGGTTACTACCCCGATCGTGGACAAATCGCGAGCGCGAATGAATTCATCTGGAAACTCGAAGAGAATGAAAAAAAAACTTGTAATGATAAAGTTTTAGATACCACGTCTGGTTTTTTTAATGCGGAAAGTAAATTCAATACTGCGTTTGCCATTTCTTAAGATAGGTTGCCACCCCGATAGTGGACAAATCTCGATCGCGAATGAATTCATCTGGAAACACGAAGAGAATTTAAATAAAACTTGCAATGATAGTCTTAGGTACCAAGTCTGGTTTTTTTAATGAGGAAAGTAAATTCAATAGCGCGTTTGCCATTTCTTAAGACAGGTTGCCACCCCGATAGTGGGCAAATATCGAGCGCGAATGAATTCATCTGGAAACACGAAGAGAACGAAAAAAAACTTGTAATGATAAAGTCTTAGGTAACAAGTCTGGTTTTTTTAATGCGGAATGTAAATTCAATATTCCGTTTACCGTTTCTTAAGACAGGTTGCCACCCCGATAGTGGATAAATCGCAAGCGCGAATGAATTCATCTCGAATCATGAACAGAATGAAAAAAAAAACTTGTAATGGTAGTCTTAGATATCAAGTCTGGTTATTTAAATGCGGAAAGTAAATTCAATAGTGCGTTTGCCATTTCTTAAGACAGGTTGTGCCACCCCGATAGTGGACAAATCTCGATCGCAAATGCATTCATCTGGAAACACGAAGAGAATTTAAATAAAACTTGCAGTGATAGTCTTAGGTACCATGACTGGTATTTTTAATTAGTGTTCAGTATAGTGTTTTTAAAGTAAATTCAATAGTGTATTCGCCATTTCTTGAGACAGGTTGCCACGCCGATAGTGGACAAATCTCGATCGCGAAAGAATTCATCTGCAAACACGAAGAGAATTTAAATAAAACTTGTAATGATAGTCTTATGTACCATAGTTGGTATTTTTAATGCGGAAAGTAAACTCAATTGTGTGTTTGCCATTTCTTGAGACAGGCTGCCACGCCGATCATGGACAAATCGCGAGCGCGAATGAATTCATCTGGAAACTCGAAGAGAATGAAAAAAAAACTTGTAATGATAGTCTTAGGTAGCAAGTCTAGTTTTTTTAATGAGGAACGTAAATTCAATAGTGCGCTTGCCGTTTCTTAAGACAGGTTGCCACCCCTATAGTGGGCAAATCTCGAGCGCGAATGAATTCATCTGGAAACACGAAGAGAATAAAAAAAAACTTGTAATGATAAAGTCTTAGGTAGCAAGTCTGGTTTTTTTAATGCGGAAAGTAAATTCAATAATGCATTTGCCGTTTCTTATGACAGGATGCCACCCCGATAGTGGATACATCTCGAGCGCGAATGAATTCATCTGGAAACATGAACAGAATGAAAAAAAAAAACTTGTAATGATAGTCTTAGGTACCAAGTCTGGTTTTTTAAATGCGGAAAGTAAATTCAGTAGTGCATTTGCCATTTCTTGAGACAGGTTGCCACGCCAATCGTGGACAAATCGCGAGCGCGAATGAATTCATCTAGAAACTCGAAGAGAATGAAAAAAAACTAGTAATGATAGTCTTAGGTACCAAGTCTGATATTTTGAATGCGGAATGTAAATTCAATAGTGTGTTTGCCATTTCTTGAGACAGGTTGTCACCCCGATCGTGGACAAATCGCGAGCGCGCATGAATTCGTCTGGAAACACAAACAAAATTAAAAAAAACAAACTTGTAATGATAAAGTTTTAGGTACCAAGTTTGGATTTTTAATACTGTAAGTAAAGTCAATAATGCGTTTGACATTTCTTGACACAGATGGCCACACCGATGGTGGATAAATTGGGAGCAAGAATAAATTTGACTGGAAACACGAAGAGAATTAAAAAAAACTTGTAATAAATTTTTAGGTACCAAGTCTGGTTTTTAGAATGAGGAAAGGGAATTCAATACTGCGTTTGCCATTTCTTGCGACAGGTTGCTATACCGATAGTGGACAAATCTCGAGCGCGAATTAATTCATCTGGAAACACGAAGAGAGTGAAAAAAACTTGTAATGGTAAAGTCCTAGGTACCAAGTCTGGTTTTTTAATGCGGAAAGTAAATTCAATAGTGCGTTTACCGTTTCTTAAGACAGGTTGCCACCCCGATAGTGGATAAATCTCGAGCGCGAATGAATTCATCTGGAAACATGAACAGAATGAAAAAAAAACTTGTAATGGTAGTCTTAGATATCAAGTCTGGTTTTTTAAATGCGGAAAGTAAATTCAATAGTGCGTTTGCCATTTCTTAAGACAGGTTGCCACCCCGATAGTGGACAAATCTCGAGCGCAAATGAATTCATCTGGAAACATGAAGAGAATTTAAATAAAACTTCCAGTGATAGTCTTAGGTACCATGACTGGTACTTTCAATTAGTGTTTATTATAGTGTTTTTAAAGTAAATTCAATAGTGCATTCGCCATTTCTTGATACAGGTTGCCACGCAGATCATGGACAAATCGCGAGCGCGAATGAATTCATCTGGAAACTCGAAGAGAATGAAAAAAAAACTTGTAATGATAGTCTTAGGTACCAAGTCTGATGTTTTGAAAGCGGAAAGTAAATTCAATAGTGTGTTTGCCATTTCTTGAGACAGGTTGCCACCCCGATCGTGGAGAAATCGCGAGCGCGAATGAATTCATCTGGAAACTTGTAGAGAATGAAAAAAAAACTTGTAATGATAGTCTTAGGTACCAAGTCTGATATTTTGAATGCGGAATGTAAATTCAATAGTGTGTTTGCCATTTCCTGAGACAGGTTGCCACCCCGATCGTGGACAAATCGCGAGCGCGAATGAATTCATCTGGAAACACAAAGAAAATAAAAAAAACAAACTTGTAATGATAAAGTTTTAGGTACCAAGTTTGGATTTTTAATACTGTAAGTAAAGTCAATAATGCTTTTGACATTTCTTGAGACAGATGGCCACACCGATGGTGGATAAATTGGGAGCACGAATAAATTTGTCTGGAAACACGAAGAGAATTAAAAAAAACTTGTAATAAATTTTTAGGTACCAAGTCTGGTTTTTAGAATGAGGAAAGGAAATTCAATACTGCGTTTGCCATTTCTTGCGACAGGTTGCTACAACGATAGTGGACAACTCTCGATCCCGAATTAATTCATCTGGAAACTCGAAGAGAATGAAAAAAAAACTTGTAATGATAGTCTTAGCTACCAAGTCTGGTTTTTTTAATGAGGAAAGTAAATTCAATAGTGCGCTTGCCGTTTCTTAAGACAGGTTGCCACGCCTATAGTGGGCAAATCTCGAGCGCGAATGAATTCATCTGGAAACACGAAGAGAATGAAAAAAAAACTTATAATGATAAAGTCTTAGGTAAAAAGTCTGGTTTTTTTAATGCGGAAAGTAAATTCAATAATGCATTTGCCGTTTCTTAAGACAGGATGCCACCCCGATAGTGGATAAATCTCGAGTGCGAATGAATTCATCTGGAAACATGAACAGAATGAAAAAAAAAAACTTGTAAAGATAGTCTTAGGTACCAAGTCTGGTTTTTTAAATGCGGAAAGTAAATTCAGTAGTGCATTTGCCATTTCTTGAGACAGGTTGCCACGCCAATCGTGGACAAATCGCGAGCGCGAATGAATTCATCTAGAAACTCGAAGAGAATGAAAAAAAACTAGTAATGATAGTCTTAGGTACCAAGTTTGATATTTTGAATGCGGAATGTAAATTCAATAGTGTGTTTGCCATTTCTTGAGACAGGTTGCCCCCCCGATCGTGGACAAATCGCGAGCGCGCATGAATTCATCTGGAAACACAAAGAAAATTAAAAAAAAACAAACTTGTAATGATAAAGTTTTAGGTACCAAGTTTGGATTTTTAATACTGTAAGTAAAGTCAATAATGCGTTTGACATTTCTTGAGACAGATGGCCACACCGATGGTGGATAAATTGGGAGCACGAATAAATTTGTCTGGAAACACGAAGAGAATTAAAAAAAACTTGTAATTAATTTTTAGGTACCAAGTCTGGTTTTTAGAATGAGGAAAGGGAATTCAATACTGCGTTTACCATTTCTTGCGACAGGTTGCTACACCGATAGTGGACAAATCTCGAGCGCGAATTAATTTATCTGGAAACACGAAGAGAATGAAAAAAAACTTGCAATGGTAAAGTCCTAGGTACCAAATCTGGTTTTTTAATGCGGAAAGTAAATTTAATAGTGCGTTTGCCATTTCTGGCGACAGGTTACCACCCCGATCGTGGACAAATCGCGAGCGCGAATGAATTCATCTGGAAACTCGAAGAGAATGAAAAAAAAACTTGTAATGATAGTCTTAGGTACCAAGTCTGATATTTTGAAAGCGGAAAGTAAATTCAATAGTGTGTTTGCCATTTCTTGAGACAGGTTGCCACCCCGATCGTGGACAAATCGCGAGCGCGAATGAATTCATCTGGAAACTTGTAGAGAATGAAAAAAAAACTAGTAATGATAGTCTTAGGTACCAAGTCTGATATTTTGAATGCGGAATGTAAATTCAATAGTGTGTTTGCCATTTCCTGAGACAGGTTGCCACCCCGATCGTGGACAAATCGCGAGCGCGAATGAATTCATCTGGAAACACAAAGAAAATAAAAAAAACAAACTTGTAATGATAAAGTTTTAGGTACCAAGTTTGGATTTTTAATACTGTAAGTAAAGTCAATAATGCTTTTGACATTTCTTGAGACAGATGGCCACACCGATGGTGGATAAATTGGGAGCACGAATAAATTTGTCTGGAAACACGAAGAGAATTAAAAAAAACTTGTAAAAAATTTTTAGGTTCCAAGTCTGGTTTTTAGAATGAGGAAAGGAAATTCAATACTGCGTTTTCCATTTCTTGCGACAGGTTGCTACAACGATAGTGGACAACTCTCGAGCGCGAATTAATTCATCTGGAAACTCGAAGAGAATGAAAAAAAAACTTATAATGATAAAGTCTTAGGTAAAAAGTCTGGTTTTTTTAATGAGGAAAGTAAATTCAATAATGCATTTGCCGTTTCTTAAGACAGGTTGCCACCCCGATAGTGGATAAATCTCGAGTGCGAATGAATTCATCTGGAAACATGAACAGAATGAAAAAAAAAACTTGTAATGATAGTCTTAGGTACCAAGTCTGGTTTTTTAAATGCGGAAAGTAAATTCAGTAGTGCATTTGCCATTTCTTGAGACAGGTTGCCACGCCAATCGTGGACAAATCGCGAGCGCGAATGAATTCATCTAGAAACTCGAAGAGAATGAAAAAAAACTAGTAATGATAGTCTTAGGTACCAAGTCTGATATTTTGAATGCGGAATGTAAATTCAATAGTGTGTTTGCCATTTCTTGAGACAGGTTGCCCCCCCGATCGTGGACAAATCGCGAGCGCGCATGAATTCATCTGGAAACACAAAGAAAATAAAAAAAAAACAAACTTGTAATGATAAAGTTTTAGGTACCAAGTTTGGATTTTTAATACTGTAAGTAAAGTCAATAATGCGTTTGACATTTCTTGAGACAGATGGCCACACCGATGGTGGATAAATTGGTAGCACGAATAAATTTGTCTGGAAACACGAAGAGAATTAAAAAAAACTTGTAATTAATTTTTAGGTACCAAGTCTGGTTTTTAGAATGAGGAAAGGGAATTCAATACTGCGTTTACCATTTCTTGCGACAGGTTGCTACACCGATAGTGGACAAATCTCGAGCGCGAATTAATTTATCTGGAAACACGAAGAGAATGAAAAAAAACTTGCAATGGTAAAGTCCTAGGTACCAAATCTGGTTTTTTAATGCGGAAAGTAAATTTAATAGTGCGTTTGCCATTTCTGGCGACAGGTTACCACCCCGATCGTGGACAAATCGCGAGCGCGAATGAATTCATCTGGAAACTCGAAGAGAATGAAAAAAAAACTTGTAATGATAAAGTTTTAGATACCACGTCTGGTTTTTTTAATGCGGAAAGTAAATTCAATACTGCGTTTGCCATTTCTTAAGATAGGTTGCCACCCCGATAGTGGACAAATGTCGATCGCGAATGAATTCATCTGGAAACACGAAGAGAATTTAAATAAAACTTGCAATGATAGTCTTAGGTACCAAGTCTGGTTTTTTTAATGAGGAAAGTAAATTCAATAGTGCGTTTGCCATTTCTTAAGACAGGTTGCCACCCCGATAGTGGGCAAATATCGAGCGCGAATGAATTCATCTGGAAACACGAAGAGAACGAAAAAAAACTTTTAATGATAAAGTCTTAGGTAACAAGTCTGGTTTTTTTAATGCGGAATGTAAATTCAATAGTCCGTTTACCGTTTCTTAAGACAGGTTGCCACCCCGATAGTGGATAAATCGCGAGCGCGAATGAATTCATCTCGAATCATGAACAGAATGAAAAAAAAACTTGTAATGGTAGTCTTAGATATCAAGTCTGGTTTTTTAAATGCGGAAAGTAAATTCAATAGTGCGTTTGCCATTTCTTAAGACAGGTTGTGCCACCCCGATAGTGGACAAATCTCGAGCGCAAATGAATTCATCTGGAAACACGAAGAGAATTTAAATAAAACTTGCAGTGATAGTCTTAGGTACCATGACTGGTATTTTTAATTAGTGTTTAGTATAGTGTTTTTAAAGTAAATTCAATAGTGTATTCGCCATTTCTTGAGACAGGTTGCCACGCCGATAGTGGACAAATCTCGATCGCGAAAGAATTCATCTGCAAACACGAAGAGAATTTAAATAAAACTTGTAATGATAGTCTTATGTACCATAGTTGGTATTTTTAATGCGGAAAGTAAACTCAATTGTGTGTTTGCCATTTCTTGAGACAGGCTGCCACGCCGATCATGGACAAATCGCGAGCGCGAATGAACTCATCTGGAAACTCGAAGAGAATGAAAAAAAAACTTGTAATGATAGTCTTAGGTAGCAAGTCTAGTTTTTTTAATGAGGAAAGTAAATTCAATAGTGCGCTTGCCGTTTCTTAAGACAGGTTGCCACCCCTATAGTGGGCAAATCTCGAGCGCGAATGAATTCATCTGGAAACACGAAGAGAATAAAAAAAAACTTGTAATGATAAAGTCTTAGGTAGCAAGTCTGGTTTTTTTAATGCGGAAAGTAAATTCAATAATGCATTTGCCGTTTCTTATGACAGGATGCCACCCCGATAGTGGATACATCTCGAGCGCGAATGAATTCATCTGGAAACATGAACAGAATGAAAAAAAAAACTTGTAATGATAGTCTTAGGTACCAAGTCTGGTTTTTTAAATGCGGAAAGTAAATTCAGTAGTGCATTTGCCATTTCTTGAGACAGGATGCCACGCCAATCGTGGACAAATCGCGAGCGCGAATGAATTCATCTAGAAACTCGAAGAGAATGAAAAAAAAACTAGTACTGATAGTCTTAGGTACCAAGTCTGATATTTTGAATGCGGAATGTAAATTCAATAGTGTGTTTGCCATTTCTTGAGACAGGTTGCCACCCCGATCGTGGACAAATCGCGAGCGCGCATGAATTCGTCTGGAAACACAAAGAAAATTAAAAAAAACAAACTTGTAATGATAAAGTTTTAGGTACCAAGTTTGGATTTTTAATACTGTAAGTAAAGTCAATAATGCGTTTGACATTTCTTGAGACAGATGGCCACACCGATGGTGGATAAATTGGGAGCACGAATAAATTTGTCTGGAAACACGAAGAGAATTAAAAAAAACTTGTAATTAATTTTTAGGTACCAAGTCTGGTTTTTAGAATGAGGAAAGGGAATTCAATACTGCGTTTGCCATTTCTTGCGACAGGTTGCTACACCGATAGTGGACAAATCTCGAGCGCGAATTAATTCATCTGGAAACACGAAGAGAATGAAAAAAAACTTGCAATGGTAAAGTCCTAGGTACCAAATCTCGTTTTTTAATGCGGAAAGTAAATTTAATAGTGCGTTTGCCATTTCTGGCGACAGGTTGCCACCCCGATAGTGGATAAATCTCGAGCGCGAATGAATTCATCTGGAAACATGAACAGAATGAAAAAAAAAACTTGTAATGCTAGTCTTAGATATCAAGTCTGGTTTTTTAAATGCGGAAAGTAAATTCAATAGTGCGTTTGCCATTTCTTAAGACAGGTTGCCACCCCGATAGTGGACAAATCTCGAGCGCAAATGAATTCATCTGGAAACATGAAAAGAATTTAAATAAAACTTCCAGTGATAGTCTTACGTACCATGACTGGTACTTTCAATTAGTGTTTATTATAGTGTTTTTAAAGTAAATTCAATAGTGCATTCGCCATTTCTTGATACAGGTTGCCACGCAGATCATGGACAAATCGCGAGCGCGAATGAATTCATCTGGAAACTCGAAGAGAATGAAAAAAAAACTTGTAATGATAGTCTTAGGTACCAAGTCTGATATTTTGAAAGCGGAAAGTAAATTCAATAGTGTGTTTGCCATTTCTTGAGACAGGTTGCCACCCCGATCGTGGACAAATCGCGAGCGCGAATGAATTCATCTGGAAACTTGTAGAGAATGAAAAAAAAACTTGTAATGATAGTCTTAGGTACCAAGTCTGATATTTTGAATGCGGAATGTAAATTCAATAGTGTGATTGCCATTTCCTGAGACAGGTTGCCACCCCGATCGTGGACAAATCGCGAGCGCGAATGAATTCATCTGGAAACACAAAGAAAATAAAAAAAACAAACTTGTAATGATAAAGTTTTAGGTACCAAGTTTGGATTTTTAATACTGTAAGTAAAGTCAATAATGCTTTTGACATTTCTTGAGACAGATGGCCACACCGATGGTGGATAAATTGGGAGCACGAATAAATTTGTCTGGAAACACGAAGAGAATTAAAAAAAACTTGTAATAAATTTTTAGGTACCAAGTCTGGTTTTTAGAATGAGGAAAGGAAATTCAATACTGCGTTTTCCATTTCTTGCGACAGGTTGCTACAACGATAGTGGACAACTCTCGAGCGCGAATTAATTCATCTGGAAACTCGAAGAGAATGAAAAAAAAAACTTATAATGATAAAGTCTTAGGTAAAAAGTCTGGTTTTTTTAATGAGGAAAGTAAATTCAATAATGCATTTGCCGTTTCTTAAGACAGGTTGCCACCCCGATAGTGGATAAATCTCGAGTGCGAATGAATTCATCTGGAAATAATGAACAGAATGAAAAAAAAAAACTTGTAATGATAGTCTTAGGTACCAAATCTGGTTTTTTAAATGCGGAAAGTAAATTCAGTAGTGCATTTGCCATTTCTTGAGACAGGTTGCCACGCCAATCGTGGACAAATCGCGAGCGCGAATGAATTCATCTAGAAACTCGAAGAGAATGAAAAAAAACTAGTAATGATAGTCTTAGGTACCAAGTCTGATATTTTGAATGCGGAATGTAAATTCAATAGTGTGTTTGCCATTTCTTGAGACAGGTTGCCCCCCCGATCGTGGACAAATCGCGAGCGCGCATGAATTCATCTGGAAACACAAAGAAAATAAAAAAAAAACAAACTTGTAATGATAAAGTTTTAGGTACCAAGTTTGGATTTTTAATACTGTAAGTAAAGTCAATAATGCGTTTGACATTTCTTGAGACAGATGGCCACACCGATGGTGGATAAATTGGGAGCACGAATAAATTTGTCTGGAAACACGAAGAGAATTAAAAAAAACTTGTAATTAATTTTTAGGTACCAAGTCTGGTTTTTAGAATGAGGAAAGGGAATTCAATACTGCGTTTACCATTTCTTGCGACAGGTTGCTACACCGATAGTGGACAAATCTCGAGCGCGAATTAATTTATCTGGAAACACGAAGAGAATGAAAAAAAACTTGCAATGGTAAAGTCCTAGGTACCAAATCTGGTTTTTTAATGCGGAAAGTAAATTTAATAGTGCGTTTGCCATTTCTGGCGACAGGTTACCACCCCGATCGTGGACAAATCGCGAGCGCGAATGAATTCATCTGGAAACTCGAAGAGAATGAAAAAAAAACTTGTAATGATAGTCTTAGGTACCAAGTCTGATATTTTGAAAGCGGAAAGTAAATTCAATAGTGTGTTTGCCATTTCTTGAGACAGGTTGCCACCCCGATCGTGGACAAATCGCGAGCGCGAATGAATTCATCTGGAAACTTGTAGAGAATGAAAAAAAAACTTGTAATGATAGTCTTAGGTACCAAGTCTGATATTTTGAATGCGGAATGTAAATTCAATAGTGTGTTTGCCATTTCCTGAGACAGGTTGCCACCCCGATCGTGGACAAATCGCGAGCGCGAATGAATTCATCTGGAAACACAAAGAAAATAAAAAAAACAAACTTGTAATGATAAAGTTTTAGGTACCAAGTTTGGATTTTTAATACTGTAAGTAAAGTCAATAATGCTTTTGACATTTCTTGAGACAGATGGCCACACCGATGGTGGATAAATTGGGAGCACGAATAAATTTGTCTGGAAACACGAAGAGAATTTAAAAAAACTTGTAATAAATTTTTAGGTTCCAAGTCTGGTTTTTAGAATGAGGAAAGGAAATTCAATACTGCGTTTTCCATTTCTTGCGACAGGTTGCTACAACGATAGTGGACAACTCTCGAGCGCGAATTAATTCATCTGGAAACTCGAAGAGAATGAAAAAAAAACTTATAATGATAAAGTCTTAGGTAAAAAGTCTGGTTTTTTTAATGAGGAAAGTAAATTCAATAATGCATTTGCCGTTTCTTAAGACAGGTTGCCACCCCGATAGTGGATAAATCTCGAGTGCGAATGAATTCATCTGGAAACATGAACAGAATGAAAAAAAAAACTTGTAATGATAGTCTTAGGTACCAAGTCTGGTTTTTTAAATGCGGAAAGTAAATTCAGTAGTGCATTTGCCATTTCTTGAGACAGGTTGCCACGCCAATCGTGGACAAATCGCGAGCGCGAATGAATTCATCTAGAAACTCGAAGAGAATGAAAAAAAACTAGTAATGATAGTCTTAGGTACCAAGTCTGATATTTTGAATGCGGAATGTAAATTCAATAGTGTGTTTGCCATTTCTTGAGACAGGTTGCCCCCCCGATCGTGGACAAATCGCGAGCGCGCATGAATTCATCTGGAAACACAAAGAAAATAAAAAAAAAACAAACTTGTAATGATAAAGTTTTAGGTACCAAGTTTGGATTTTTAATACTGTAAGTAAAGTCAATAATGCGTTTGACATTTCTTGAGACAGATGGCCACACCGATGGTGGATAAATTGGGAGCACGAATAAATTTGTCTGGAAACACGAAGAGAATTAAAAAAAACTTGTAATTAATTTTTAGGTACCAAGTCTGGTTTTTAGAATGAGGAAAGGGAATTCAATACTGCGTTTACCATTTCTTGCGACAGGTTGCTACACCGATAGTGGACAAATCTCGAGCGCGAATTAATTTATCTGGAAACACGAAGAGAATGAAAAAAAACTTGCAATGGTAAAGTCCTAGGTACCAAATCTGGTTTTTTAATGCGGAAAGTAAATTTAATAGTGCGTTTGCCATTTCTGGCGACAGGTTACCACCCCGATCGTGGACAAATCGCGAGCGCGAATGAATTCATCTGGAAACTCGAAGAGATTGAAAAAAAAACTTGTAATGATAAAGTTTTAGATACCACGTCTGGTTTTTTTAATGCGGAAAGTAAATTCAATACTGCGTTTGCCATTTCTTAAGATAGGTTGCCACCCCGATAGTGGACAAATCTCGAGCGCGAATGAATTCATCTGGAAACACGAAGAGAACGAAAAAAAACTTGTAATGATAAAGTCTTAGGTAACAAGTCTGGTTTTTTTAATGCAGAATGTAAATTCAATAGTCCGTTTACCGTTTCTTAAGACAGGTTGCCACCCCGATAGTGGATAAATCGCGAGCGCGAATGAATTCATCTGGAATCATGAACAGAATGAAAAAAAAAACTTGTAATGGTAGTCTTAGATATCAAGTCTGGTTATTTAAATGCGGAAAGTACATTCAATAGTGCGTTTGCCATTGCTTGAAACAGGTTGCCACCCCGATAGTGGACAAATCTCAATCGCGAAAGAATTCATCTGCAAACACGAAGAGAATTTAAATAAAACTTGTAATGATAGTCTTATGTACCATAGTTGGTATTTTTAATGCGGAAAGTAAACTCAATTGTGTGTTTGCCATTTCTTGAGACAGGCTGCCACCCCGATCATGGACAAATCGCGAGCGCGAATGAACTCATCTGGAAACTCGAAGAGAATGAAAAAAAAAACTTGTAATGATAGTTTTAGGTAGCAAGTCTGGTTTTTTTAATGCGGAAAATAAATTCAATAATGCATTTGCCGTTTCTTATGACAGGATGCCACCCCGATAGTGGATAAATCTCGAGCGCGAATGAATTCATCTGGAAACATGAACAGAATGAAAAAAAAACTTGTAATGATAGTCTTAGGTACCAAGTCTGGTTTTTTAAATGCGGAAAGTAAATTCAGTAGTGCATTTGCCATTTCTTGAGACAGGTTGCCACGCCAATCGTGGACAAATCGCGAGCGCGAATGAATTCATCTAGAAACCCGAAGAGAATGAAAAAAAACTAGTAATGATAGTCTTAGGTACCAAGTCTGATATTTTGAATGCGGAATGTAAATTCAATAGTGTGTTTGCCATTTCTTGAGACAGGTTGCCACCCCGATCGTGGACAAATCGCGAGCGCGAATGAATTCATCTGGAGACACAAAGAAAATTAAAAAAACAAACTTGTAATGATAAAGTTTTAGGTACCAAGTTTGGATTTTTAATACTGTAGGTAAAGTCAATAATGCGTTTGACATTTCTTGAGACAGATGGCCACACCGATGGTGGATAAATTGGGAGCACGAATAAATTTGTCTGGAAACACGAAGAGAATAAAAAAAAACTTGTAATAAATTTTTAGGTACCATGTCTGGTTTTTAGAATGAGGAAAGGAAATTCAATACTGCGTTTGCCATTTCTTGGGACAGGTTGCTACACCGATAGTGGACCAATCTCGAGCGCGAATTAATTCATTTGGAAGCTCGAAGAGAATGAAAAAAAAACTTGTAATGATAGTCTTAGGTACCAAGTCTGGTTTTTTTAATGAGGAAAGTAAATTCAATAGTGCGCTTGCCGTTTCTTAAGACACGTTGCCACGCCTATAGTGGACAAATCTCGAGCGCGAATGAATTCATCTGGAAACACGAAGAGAATGAAAAAAAACTTGTAATGATAAAGTCTTAGGTAACAAGTCTGGTTTTTTTAATGCGGAAAGTAAATTCAATATTGCATTTGCCGTTTGTTAAGACAGGATGCCACCCCGATAGTGGATAAATCTCGAGCTCGAATGAATTCATCTGGAAACATGAACAGAATGAAAAAAAACTTGTAATGATAGTCTTAGGTACCAAGTCTGGTTTTTTAAATGTGGAAAGTAAATTCAGTAGTGCATTTGCCATTTCTTGAGACAGGTTGCCACGCCAATCGTGGACAAATCGCGAGCGCGAGTGAATTCATCTAGAAACTCGAAGAGAATGAAAAAAAACTAGTAATGATAGTCTTAGGTACCAAGTCTGGTTTTTTTAATGAGGAAAGTAAATTCAATAGTGCGCTTGCCGTTTCTTAAGACAGGTTGCCACGCCTATAGTGGGCAAATCTCGAGCGCGAATGAATTCATCTGGAAACACGAAGAGAATGAAAAAAAACTTATAATGATAAAGTCTTAGGTAAAAAGTCTGGTTTTTTTAATGCGGAAAGTAATTTCAATAATGCATTTGCCGTTTCTTAAGACAGGATGCCACCCCGATAGTGGATAAATCTCGAGTGCGAATGAATTCATCTGGAAACATGAACACAATGAAAAAAAAAACTAGTAATGATAGTCTTAGGTACCAAGTCTGGTTTTTTAAATGCGGAAAGTAAATTCAATAGTGTGTTTGCCATTTCTTGAGACAGGTTGCCACCCCGATCGTGGACAAATTGCGAGCGCGCATGAATTCATCTGGAAACACAAAGAAAATAAAAAAAAACAAACTTGTAATGATAAATTTTCAGGTACCAAGTCTGGTTTTTAGAATGAGGAAATACTGCGTTTGCCATTTCTTGCGACAGGTTGCTACACCGATAGTGGACAAATCTCGAGCGCGAATTAATTCATCTGGAAACACGAAGAGAATGAAAAAAAACTTGTAATGGTAAAGTCCCAGGTACCAAGTCGGGTTTTTTAATGCGGAAAGTAAATTCAATAGTGCGTTTGCCATTTATGGCGACAGGTTACCACCCCGATCGTGGACAAATCGCCAGCTCGAATGAGTTCATCTGGAAACACGAAGAGAATGAAAAAAAAACTTGTAATGATAAAGTTTTAGCTACCAAGTCTGGTTTTTCAAATGCGGAAACTCAATTCAATAGTGCGTTTGCTATTTCTTAAGGAAGGTTGCCACCCAGATCGTAGACAAATCGCGAGCGCGAATGAATTCATCTGAAAACTCGAAGAGAATGAAAAAAAAAACTTGTAATGATAAAGTTTTAGATACCACGTCTGGTTTTTTTAATGCGGAAAGTAAATTCAATACTGCGTTTGCCATTTCTTAAGATAGGTTGCCACCCCGATAGTGGACAAATCTCGATCGCGAATGAATTCATCTGGAAACACGAAGAGAATTTAAATAAAACTTGCAATGATAGTCTTAGGTACCAAGTCTGGTTTTTTTAATGAGGAAAGCAAATTGAATAGTGCGTTTGCCATTTCTTAAGACAGGTTGCCACCCCGATAGTGGGCAAATATCGAGCGAATTCATCTGGAAACACGAAGAGAACGAAAAAAAACTTGTAATGATAAAGTCTTAGGTAACAAGTCTGGTTTTTTTAATGCGGAATGTAAATTCAATAGTCCGTTTACCGTTTCTTAAGACAGGTTGCCACCCCGATAGTGGATAAATCGCGAGCGCGAATGAATTCATCTGGAATCATGAACAGAATGAAAAAAAAAACTTGTAATGGTAGTCTTAGATATCAAGTCTGGTTTTTTAAATGCGGAAAGTAAATTCAATAGTGCGTTTGCCATTTCTTAAGACAGGTTGTGCCACCCCGATAGTGGACAAATCTCGAGCGCAAATGAATTCATCTGGAAACACGAAGAGAATTTAAATAAAACTTGCAGTGATAGTCTTAGGTACCATGACTGGTATTTTTAATTAGTGTTTAGTATAGTGTTTTTAAAGTAAATTCAATAGTGTATTCGCCATTTCTTGAGACAGGTTGCCACGCCGATAGTGGACAAATCTCGATCGCGAAAGAATTCATCTGCAAACACTAAGAGAATTTAAATAAAACTTGTAATGATAGTCTTATGTACCATAGTTGGTATTTTTAATGCGGAAAGTAAACTCAATTGTGTGTTTGCCATTTCTTGAGACAGGCTGCCACGCCGATCATGGACAAATCGCGAGCGAGAATGAACTCATCTGGAAACTCGAAGAGAATGAAAAAAAAACTTGTAATGATAGTCTTAGGTAGCAAGTCTAGTTTTTTTAATGAGGAAAGTAAATTCAATAGTGCGCTTGCCGTTTCTTAAGACAGGTTGCCACCCCTATAGTAGGCAAATCTCGAGCGCGAATGAATTCATCTGGAAACACGAAGAGAATAAAAAAAAACTTGTAATGATAAAGTCTTAGGTAGCAAGTCTGGTTTTTTTAATGCGGAAAGTAAATTCAATAATGCATTTGCCGTTTCTTATGACAGGATGCCACCCCGATAGTGGATAAATCTCGAGCGCGAATGAATTCATCTGGAAACATGAACAGAATGAAAAAAAAAACTTGTAATGATAGTCTTAGGTACCAAGTCTGGTTTTTTAAATGCGGAAAGTAAATTCAGTAGTGCATTTGCCATTTCTTGAGACAGGTTGCCACGCCAATCGTGGACAAATCGCGAGCGCGAATGAATTCATCTAGAAACTCGAAGAGAATGAAAAAAAACTAGTAATGATAGTCTTAGGTACCAAGTCTGATATTTTGAATGCGGAATGTAAATTCAATAGTGTGTTTGCCATTTCTTGAGACAGGTTGCCACCCCGATCGTGGACAAATCGTGAGCGCGCATGAATTCGTCTGAAAACACAAAGAAAATTAAAAAAAACAAACTTGTAATGATAAAGTTTTAGGTACCAAGTTTGGATTTTTAATACTGTAAGTAAAGTCCATAATGCGTTTGACATTTCTTGAGACAGATGGCCACACCGATGGTGGATAAATTGGGAGCACGAATAAATTTGTCTGGAAACACGAAGAGAATTTAAAAAAACTTGTAATAAATTTTTAGGTACCAAGTCTGGTTTTTAGAATGAGGAAAGGAAATTCAATACTGCGTTTGCCATTTCTTGCGACAGGTTGCTACAACGATAGTGGACAAATCTCGAGCGCGAATTAATTCATCTGGAAACTCGAAGAGAATGAAAAAAAAAACTTGTAATGATAGTCTTAGGTACCAAGTCTGGTTTTTTTAATGAGGAAAGTAAATTCAATAGTGCGCTTGCCGTTTCTTAAGACAGGTTGCCACGCCTATAGTGGGCAAATCTCGAGCGCGAATGAATTCATCTGGAATCACGAAGAGAATGAAAAAAAAACTTATAATGATAAAGTCTTAGGTAAAAAGTCTGGTTTTTTTAATGCGGAAAGTAATTTCAATAATGCATTTGCCGTTTCTTAAGACAGGATGCCACCCCGATAGTGGATAAATCTCGAGTGCGAATGAATTCATCTGGAAACATGAACAGAATGAAAAAAAAAACTAGTAATGATAGTCTTAGGTACCAAGTCTGGTTTTTTAAATGCGGAAAGTAAATTCAATAGTGTGTTTGCCATTTCTTGAGACAGGTTGCCACCCCGATCGTGGACAAATCGCGAGCGCGCATGAATTCATCTGGAAACACAAAGAAAATAAAAAAAAACAAACTCGTAATGATAAAGTTTTAGGTACCAAGTTTGGATTTTTAATACTGTAAGTAAAGTCAATAATGCGTTTGACATTTCTTGAGACAGATGGCCACACCGATGGTGGATAAATTGGGAGCACGAATAAATTTGTCTGGAAACACGAAGAGAATTAAAAAAAACTTGTAATTAATTTTTAGGTACCAAGTCTGGTTTTTAGAATGAGGAAAGGGAATTCAATACTGCGTTTGCCATTTCTTGCGACAGGTTGCTACACCGATAGTGGACAAATCTCGAGCGCGAATTAATTCATCTGGAAACACGAAGAGAATGAAAAAAAACTTGCAATGGTAAAGTCCTAGGTACCAAATCTGGTTTTTTAATGCGGAAAGTAAATTTAATAGTGCGTTTGCCATTTCTGGCGACAGGTTACCACCCCGATCGTGGACAAATCGCGAGCGCGAATGAATTCATCTGGAAACTCGAAGAGAATGAAAAAAAAACTTGTAATGATAAAGTTTTAGATACCACGTCTGGTTTTTTTAATGCGGAAAGTAAATTCAATACTGCGTTTGCCATTTCTTAAGATAGGTTGCCACCCCGATAGTGGACAAATCTCGATCGCGAATGAATTCATCTGGAAACACGAAGAGAATTTAAATAAAACTTGCAATGATATTCTTAGGTACCAAGTCTGGTTTTTTTAATGAGGAAAGTAAATTCAATAGTGCGTTTGCCATTTCTTAAGACAGGTTGCCACCCCGATAGTGGGCAAATATCGAGCGCGAATGAATTCATCTGGAAACACGAAGAGAACGAAAAAAAACTTGTAATGATAAAGTCTTAGGTAACAAGTCTGGTTTTTTTAATGCGGAATGTAAATTCAATAGTCCGTTTACCGTTTCTTAAGACAGGTTGCCACCCCGATAGTGGATAAATCGCGAGCGCGAATGAATTCATCTGGAATCATGAACAGAATGAAAAAAAAAACTTGTAATGGTAGTCTTAGATATCAAGTCTGGTTATTTAAATGCGGAAAGTACATTCAATAGTGCGTTTGCCATTGCTTGAAACAGGTTGCCACCCCGATAGTGGACAAATCTCGATCGCGAAAGAATTCATCTGCAAACACGAAGAGAATTTAAATAAAACTTGTAATGATAGTCTTATGTACCATAGTTGGTATTTTTAATGCGGAAAGTAAACTCAATTGTGTGTTTGCCATTTCTTGAGACAGGCTGCCACCCCGATCATGGACAAATCGCGAGCGCGAATGAACTCATCTGGAAACTCGAAGAGAATGAAAAAAAAAACTTGTAATGATAGTTTTAGGTAGCAAGTCTGGTTTTTTTAATGCGGAAAATAAATTCAATAATGCATTTGCCGTTTCTTATGACAGGATGCCACCCCGATAGTGGATAAATCTCGAGCGCGAATGAATTCATCTGGAAACATGAACAGAATGAAAAAAAAACTTGTAATGATAGTCTTAGGTACCAAGTCTGGTTTTTTAAATGCGGAAAGTAAATTCAGTAGTGCATTTGCCATTTCTTGAGACAGGTTGCCACGCCAATCGTGGACAAATCGCGAGCGCGAATGAATTCATCTAGAAACCCGAAGAGAATGAAAAAAAACTAGTAATGATAGTCTTAGGTACCAAGTCTGATATTTTGAATGCGGAATGTAAATTCAATAGTGTGTTTGCCATTTCTTGAGACAGGTTGCCACCCCGATCGTGGACAAATCGCGAGCGCGCATGAATTCGTCTGAAAACACAAAGAAAATTAAAAAAAACAAACTTGTAATGATAAAGTTTTAGGTACCAAGTTTGGATTTTTAATACTGTAAGTAAAGTCCATAATGCGTTTGACATTTCTTGAGACAGATGGCCACACCGATGGTGGATAAATTGGGAGCACGAATAAATTTGTCTGGAAACACGAAGAGAATTTAAAAAAACTTGTAATAAATTTTTAGGTACCAAGTCTGGTTTTTAGAATGAGGAAAGGAAATTCAATACTGCGTTTGCCATTTCTTGCGACAGGTTGCTACAACGATAGTGGACAAATCTCGAGCGCGAATTAATTCATCTGGAAACTCGAAGAGAATGAAAAAAAAAACTTGTAATGATAGTCTTAGGTACCAAGTCTGGTTTTTTTAATGAGGAAAGTAAATTCAATAGTGCGCTTGCCGTTTCTTAAGACAGGTTGCCACGCCTATAGTGGGCAAATCTCGAGCGCGAATGAATTCATCTGGAATCACGAAGAGAATGAAAAAAAAACTTATAATGATAAAGTCTTAGGTAAAAAGTCTGGTTTTTTTAATGCGGAAAGTAATTTCAATAATGCATTTGCCGTTTCTTAAGACAGGATGCCACCCCGATAGTGGATAAATCTCGAGTGCGAATGAATTCATCTGGAAACATGAACAGAATGAAAAAAAAAACTAGTAATGATAGTCTTAGGTACCAAGTCTGGTTTTTTAAATGCGGAAAGTAAATTCAATAGTGTGTTTGCCATTTCTTGAGACAGGTTGCCACCCCGATCGTGGACAAATCGCGAGCGCGCATGAATTCATCTGGAAACACAAAGAAAATAAAAAAAAACAAACTCGTAATGATAAAGTTTTAGGTACCAAGTTTGGATTTTTAATACTGTAAGTAAAGTCAATAATGCGTTTGACATTTCTTGAGACAGATGGCCACACCGATGGTGGATAAATTGGGAGCACGAATAAATTTGTCTGGAAACACGAAGAGAATTAAAAAAAAACTTGTAATTAATTTTTAGGTACCAAGTCTGATTTTTAGAATGAGGAAAGGGAATTCAATACTGCGTTTGCCATTTCTTGCGACAGGTTGCTACACCGATAGTGGACAAATCTCGAGCGCGAATTAATTCATCTGGAAACACGAAGAGAATGAAAAAAAACTTGCAATGGTAAAGTCCTAGGTACCAAATCTGGTTTTTTAATGCGGAAAGTAAATTTAATAGTGCGTTTGCCATTTCTGGCGACAGGTTACCACCCCGATCGTGGACAAATCGCGAGCGCGAATAAATTCATCTGGAAACTCGAAGAGAATGAAAAAAAAACTTGTAATGATAAAGTTTTAGATACCACGTCTGGTTTTTTTAATGCGGAAAGTAAATTCAATACTGCGTTTGCCATTTCTTAAGATAGGTTGCCACCCCGATAGTGGACAAATCTCGATCGCGAATGAATTCATCTGGAAACACGAACAGAATTTAAATAAAACTTGCAATGATATTCTTAGGTACCAAGTCTGGTTTTTTTAATGAGGAAAGTAAATTCAATAGTGCGTTTGCCATTTCTTAAGACAGGTTGCCACCCCGATAGTGGGCAAATATCGAGCGCGAATGAATTCATCTGGAAACACGAAGAGAACGAAAAAAAACTTGTAATGATAAAGTCTTAGGTAACAAGTCTGGTTTTTTTAATGCGGAATGTAAATTCAATAGTCCGTTTACCGTTTCTTAAGACAGGTTGCCACCCCGATAGTGGATAAATCGCGAGCGCGAATGAATTCATCTGGAATCATGAACAGAATGAAAAAAAAAACTTGTAATGGTAGTCTTAGATATCAAGTCTGGTTATTTAAATGCGGAAAGTAAATTCAATAGTGCGTTTGCCATTGCTTGAAACAGGTTGCCACCCCGATAGTGGACAAATCTCGATCGCGAAAGAATTCATCTGCAAACACGAAGAGAATTTAAATAAAACTTGTAATGATAGTCTTATGTACCATAGTTGGTATTTTTAATGCGGAAAGTAAACTCAATTGTGTGTTTGCCATTTCTTGAGACAGGCTGCCACCCCGATCATGGACAAATCGCGAGCGCGAATGAACTCATCTGGAAACTCGAAGAGAATGAAAAAAAAAACTTGTAATTATAGTTTTAGGTAGCAAGTCTGGTTTTTTTAATGCGGAAAATAAATTCAATAATGCATTTGCCGTTTCTTATGACAGGATGCCACCCCGATAGTGGATAAATCTCGAGCGCGAATGAATTCATCTGGAAACATGAACAGAATGAAAAAAAAACTTGTAATGATAGTCTTAGGTACCAAGTCTGGTTTTTTAAATGCGGAAAGTAAATTCAGTAGTGCATTTGCCATTTCTTGAGACAGGTTGCCACGCCAATCGTGGACAAATCGCGAGCGCGAATGAATTCATCTAGAAACCCGAAGAGAATGAAAAAAAACTAGTAATGATAGTCTTAGGTACCAAGTCTGATATTTTGAATGCGGAATGTAAATTCAATAGTGTGTTTGCCATTTCTTGAGACAGGTTGCCACCCCGATCGTGGACAAATCGCGAGCGCGAATGAATTCATCTGGAGACACAAAGAAAATTAAAAAAACAAACTTGTAATGATAAAGTTTTAGGTACCAAGTTTGGATTTTTAATACTGTAGGTAAAGTCAATAATGCGTTTGACATTTCTTGAGACAGATGGCCACACCGATGGTGGATAAATTGGGAGCACGAATAAATTTGTCTGGAAACACGAAGAGAATAAAAAAAAACTTGTAATAAATTTTTAGGTACCATGTCTGGTTTTTAGAATGAGGAAAGGAAATTCAATACTGCGTTTGCCATTTCTTGGGACAGGTTGCTACACCGATAGTGGACCAATCTCGAGCGCGAATTAATTCATTTGGAAGCTCGAAGAGAATGAAAAAAAAACTTGTAATGATAGTCTTAGGTACCAAGTCTGGTTTTTTTAATGAGGAAAGTAAATTCAATAGTGCGCTTGCCGTTTCTTAAGACACGTTGCCACGCCTATAGTGGACAAATCTCGAGCGCGAATGAATTCATCTGGAAACACGAAGAGAATGAAAAAAAACTTGTAATGATAAAGTCTTAGGTAACAAGTCTGGTTTTTTTAATGCGGAAAGTAAATTCAATATTGCATTTGCCGTTTGTTAAGACAGGATGCCACCCCGATAGTGGATAAATCTCGAGCTCGAATGAATTCATCTGGAAACATGAACAGAATGAAGAAAAACTTGTAATGATAGTCTTAGGTACCAAGTCTGGTTTTTTAAATGTGGAAAGTAAATTCAGTAGTGCATTTGCCATTTCTTGAGACAGGTTGCCACGCCAATCGTGGACAAATCGCGAGCGCGAGTGAATTCATCTAGAAACTCGAAGAGAATGAAAAAAAACTAGTAATGATAGTCTTAGGTACCAAGTCTGGTTTTTTTAATGAGGAAAGTAAATTCAATAGTGCGCTTGCCGTTTCTTAAGACAGGTTGCCACGCCTATAGTGGGCAAATCTCGAGCGCGAATGAATTCATCTGGAAACACGAAGAGAATGAAAAAAAACTTATAATGATAAAGTCTTAGGTAAAAAGTCTGGTTTTTTTAATGCGGAAAATAATTTCAATAATGCATTTGCCGTTTCTTAAGACAGGATGCCACCCCGATAGTGGATAAATCTCGAGTGCGAATGAATTCATCTGGAAACATGAACACAATGAAAAAAAAAACTAGTAATGATAGTCTTAGGTACCAAGTCTGGTTTTTTAAATGCGGAAAGTAAATTCAATAGTGTGTTTGCCATTTCTTGAGACAGGTTGCCACCCCGATCGTGGACAAATCGCGAGCGCGCATGAATTCATCTGGAAACACAAAGAAAATAAAAAAAAACAAACTTGTAATGATAAATTTTCAGGTACCAAGTCTGGTTTTTAGAATGAGGAAATACTGCGTTTGCCATTTCTTGCGACAGGTTGCTACACCGATAGTGGACAAATCTCGAGCGCGAATTAATTCATCTGGAAACACGAAGAGAATGAAAAAAAACTTGTAATGGTAAAGTCCCAGGTACCAAGTCGGGTTTTTTAATGCGGAAAGTAAATTCAATAGTGCGTTTGCCATTTATGGCGACAGGTTACCACCCCGATCGTGGACAAATCGCCAGCTCGAATGAGTTCATCTGGAAACACGAAGAGAATGAAAAAAAAAACTTGTAATGATAAAGTTTTAGCTACCAAGTCTGGTTTTTCAAATGCGGAAACTCAATTCAATAGTGCGTTTGCTATTTCTTAAGGAAGGTTGCCACCCAGATCGTAGACAAATCGCGAGCGCGAATGAATTCATCTGAAAACTCGAAGAGAATGAAAAAAAAAACTTGTAATGATAAAGTTTTAGATACCACGTCTGGTTTTTTTAATGCGGAAAGTAAATTCAATACTGCGTTTGCCATTTCTTAAGATAGGTTGCCACCCCGATAGTGGACAAATCTCGATCGCGAATGAATTCATCTGGAAACACGAAGAGAATTTAAATAAAACTTGCAATGATAGTCTTAGGTACCAAGTCTGGTTTTTTTAATGAGGAAAGCAAATTGAATAGTGCGTTTGCCATTTCTTAAGACAGGTTGCCACCCCGATAGTGGGCAAATATCGAGCGAATTCATCTGGAAACACGAAGAGAACGAAAAAAAACTTGTAATGATAAAGTCTTAGGTAACAAGTCTGGTTTTTTTAATGCGGAATGTAAATTCAATAGTCCGTTTACCGTTTCTTAAGACAGGTTGCCACCCCGATAGTGGATAAATCGCGAGCGCGAATGAATTCATCTGGAATCATGAACAGAATGAAAAAAAAAACTTGTAATGGTAGTCTTAGATATCAAGTCTGGTTTTTTAAATGCGGAAAGTAAATTCAATAGTGCGTTTGCCATTTCTTAAGACAGGTTGTGCCACCCCGATAGTGGACAAATCTCGAGCGCAAATGAATTCATCTGGAAACACGAAGAGAATTTAAATAAAACTTGCAGTGATAGTCTTAGGTACCATGACTGGTATTTTTAATTAGTGTTTAGTATAGTGTTTTTAAAGTAAATTCAATAGTGTATTCGCCATTTCTTGAGACAGGTTGCCATGCCGATAGTGGACAAATCTCGATCGCGAAAGAATTCATCTGCAAACACTAAGAGAATTTAAATAAAACTTGTAATGATAGTCTTATGTACCATAGTTGGTATTTTTAATGCGGAAAGTAAACTCAATTGTGTGTTTGCCATTTCTTGAGACAGGCTGCCACGCCGATCATGGACAAATCGCGAGCGAGAATGAACTCATCTGGAAACTCGAAGAGAATGAAAAAAAAACTTGTAATGATAGTCTTAGGTAGCAAGTCTAGTTTTTTTAATGAGGAAAGTAAATTCAATAGTGCGCTTGCCGTTTCTTAAGACAGGTTGCCACCCCTATAGTGGGCAAATCTCGAGCGCGAATGAATTCATCTGGAAACACGAAGAGAATAAAAAAAAACTTGTAATGATAAAGTCTTAGGTAGCAAGTCTGGTTTTTTTAATGCGGAAAGTAAATTCAATAATGCATTTGCCGTTTCTTATGACAGGATGCCACCCCGATAGTGGATAAATCTCGAGCGCGAATGAATTCATCTGGAAACATGAACAGAATGAAAAAAAAAACTTGTAATGATAGTCTTAGGTACCAAGTCTGGTTTTTTAAATGCGGAAAGTAAATTCAGTAGTGCATTTGCCATTTCTTGAGACAGGTTGCCACGCCAATCGTGGACAAATCGCGAGCGCGAATGAATTCATCTAGAAACTCGAAGAGAATGAAAAAAAACTGGTAATGATAGTCTTAGGTACCAAGTCTGATATTTTGAATGCGGAATGTAAATTCAATAGTGTGTTTGCCATTTCTTGAGACAGGTTGCCACCCCGATCGTGGACAAATCGCGAGCGCGCATGAATTCGTCTGAAAACACAAAGAAAATTTAAAAAAACAAACTTGTAATGATAAAGTTTTAGGTACCAAGTTTGGATTTTTAATACTGTAAGTAAAGTCCATAATGCGTTTGACATTTCTTGAGACAGATGGCCACACCGATGGTGGATAAATTGGGAGCACGAATAAATTTGTCTGGAAACACGAAGAGAATTTAAAAAAACTTGTAATAAATTTTTAGGTACCAAGTCTGGTTTTTAGAATGAGGAAAGGAAATTCAATACTGCGTTTGCCATTTCTTGCGACAGGTTGCTACAACGATAGTGGACAAATCTCGAGCGCGAATTAATTCATCTGGAAACTCGAAGAGAATGAAAAAAAAAACTTGTAATGATAGTCTTAGGTACCAAGTCTGGTTTTTTTAATGAGGAAAGTAAATTCAATAGTGCGCTTGCCGTTTCTTAAGACAGGTTGCCACGCCTATAGTGGGCAAATCTCGAGCGCGAATGAATTCATCTGGAATCACGAAGAGAATGAAAAAAAAACTTATAATGATAAAGTCTTAGGTAAAAAGTCTGGTTTTTTTAATGCGGAAAGTAATTTCAATAATGCATTTGCCGTTTCTTAAGACAGGATGCCACCCCGATAGTGGATAAATCTCGAGTGCGAATGAATTCATCTGGAAACATGAACAGAATGAAAAAAAAAAAACTAGTAATGATAGTCTTAGGTACCAAGTCTGGTTTTTTAAATGCGGAAAGTAAATTCAATAGTGTGTTTGCCATTTCTTGAGACAGGTTGCCACCCCGATCGTGGACAAATCGCGAGCGCGCATGAATTCATCTGGAAACACAAAGAAAATAAAAAAAAACAAACTCGTAATGATAAAGTTTTAGGTACCAAGTTTGGATTTTTAATACTGTAAGTAAAGTCAATAATGCGTTTGACATTTCTTGAGACAGATGGCCACACCGATGGTGGATAAATTGGGAGCACGAATAAATTTGTCTGGAAACACGAAGAGAATTAAAAAAAACTTGTAATTAATTTTTAGGTACCAAGTCTGGTTTTTAGAATGAGGAAAGGGAATTCAATACTGCGTTTGCCATTTCTTGCGACAGGTTGCTACACCGATAGTGGACAAATCTCGAGCGCGAATTAATTCATCTGGAAACACGAAGAGAATGAAAAAAAACTTGCAATGGTAAAGTCCTAGGTACCAAATCTGGTTTTTTAATGCGGAAAGTAAATTTAATAGTGCGTTTGCCATTTCTGGCGACAGGTTACCACCCCGATCGTGGACAAATCGCGAGCGCGAATGAATTCATCTGGAAACTCGAAGAGAATGAAAAAAAAACTTGTAATGATAAAGTTTTAGATACCACGTCTGGTTTTTTTAATGCGGAAAGTAAATTCAATACTGCGTTTGCCATTTCTTAAGATAGGTTGCCACCCCGATAGTGGACAAATCTCGATCGCGAATGAATTCATCTGGAAACACGAAGAGAATTTAAATAAAACTTGCAATGATATTCTTAGGTACCAAGTCTGGTTTTTTTAATGAGGAAAGTAAATTCAATAGTACGTTTGCCATTTCTTAAGACAGGTTGCCACCCCGATAGTGGGCAAATATCGAGCGCGAATGAATTCATCTGGAAACACGAAGAGAACGAAAAAAAACTTGTAATGATAAAGTCTTAGGTAACAAGTCTGGTTTTTTTAATGCGGAATGTAAATTCAATAGTCCGTTTACCGTTTCTTAAGACAGGTTGCCACCCCGATAGTGGATAAATCGCGAGCGCGAATGAATTCATCTGGAATCATGAACAGAATGAAAAAAAAAACTTGTAATGGTAGTCTTAGATATCAAGTCTGGTTATTTAAATGCGGAAAGTAAATTCAATAGTGCGTTTGCCATTTCTTAAGACAGGTTGTGCCACCCCGATAGTGGACAAATCACGATCGCAAATGCATTCATCTGGAAACACGAAGAGAATTTAAATAAAACTTGCAGTGATAGTCTTAGGTACCATGACTGGTATTTTTAATTAGTGTTTAGTATAGTGTTTTTAAAGTAAATTCAATAGTGTATTCGCCATTTCTTGAGACAGGTTGCCACGCCGATAGTGGACAAATCTCGATCGCGAAAGAATTCATCTGCAAACACGAAGAGAATTTAAATAAAACTTGTAATGATAGTCTTATGTACCATAGTTGGTATTTTTAATGCGGAAAGTAAACTCAATTGTGTGTTTGCCATTTCTTGAGACAGGCTGCCACGCCGATCATGGACAAATCGCGAGCGCGAATGAACTCATCTGGAAACTCGAAGAGAATGAAAAAAAAACTTGTAATGATAGTCTTAGGTAGCAAGTCTAGTTTTTTTAATGAGGAAAGTAAATTCAATAGTGCGCTTGCCGTTTCTTAAGACAGGTTGCCACCCCTATAGTGGGCAAATCTCGAGCGCGAATGAATTCATCTGGAAACACGAAGAGAATAAAAAAAAACTTGTAATGATAAAGTCTTAGGTAGCAAGTCTGGTTTTTTTAATGCGGAAAGTAAATTCAATAATGCATTTGCCGTTTCTTATGACAGGATGCCACCCCGATAGTGGATACATCTCGAGCGCGAATGAATTCATCTGGAAACATGAACAGAATGAAAAAAAAAACTTGTAATGATAGTCTTAGGTACCAAGTCTGGTTTTTTAAATGCGGAAAGTAAATTCAGTAGTGCATTTGCCATTTCTTGAGACAGGTTTCCACGCCAATCGTGGACAAATCGCAAGCGCGAATGAATTCATCTAGAAACTCGAAGAGAATGAAAAAAAACTAGTAATGATAGTCTTAGGTACCAAGTCTGATATTTTGAATGCGGAATGTAAATTCAATAGTGTGTTTGCCATTTCTTGAGACAGGTTGCCACCCCGATCGTGGACAAATCGCGAGCGCGCATGAATTCGTCTGAAAACACAAAGAAAATTAAAAAAAACAAACTTGTAATGATAAAGTTTTAGGTACCAAGTTTGGATTTTTAATACTGTAAGTAAAGTCCATAATGCGTTTGACATTTCTTGAGACAGATGGCCACACCGATGGTGGATAAATTGGGAGCACGAATAAATTTGTCTGGAAACACGAAGAGAATTTAAAAAAACTTGTAATAAATTTTTAGGTACCAAGTCTGGTTTTTAGAATGAGGAAAGGAAATTCAATACTGCGTTTGCCATTTCTTGCGACAGGTTGCTACAACGATAGTGGACAAATCTCGAGCGCGAATTAATTCATCTGGAAACTCGAAGAGAATGAAAAAAAAAAACTTGTAATGATAGTCTTAGGTACCAAGTCTGGTTTTTTTAATGAGGAAAGTAAATTCAATAGTGCGCTTGCCGTTTCTTAAGACAGGTTGCCACGCCTGTAGTGGGCAAATCTCGAGCGCGAATGAATTCATCTGGAATCACGAAGAGAATGAAAAAAAAACTTATAATGATAAAGTCTTAGGTAAAAAGTCTGGTTTTTTTAATGCGGAAAGTAATTTCAATAATGCATTTGCCGTTTCTTAAGACAGGATGCCACCCCGATAGTGGATAAATCTCGAGTGCGAATGAATTCATCTGGAAACATGAACAGAATGAAAAAAAAAACTAGTAATGATAGTCTTAGGTACCAAGTCTGGTTTTTTAAATGCGGAAAGTAAATTCAATAGTGTGTTTGCCATTTCTTGAGACAGGTTGCCACCCCGATCGTGGACAAATCGCGAGCGCGCATGAATTCATCTGGAAACACAAAGAAAATAAAAAAAAACAAACTTGTAATGATAAAGTTTTAGGTACCAAGTTTGGATTTTTAATACTGTAAGTAAAGTCAATAATGCGTTTGACATTTCTTGAGACAGATGGACACACCGATGGTGGATAAATTGGGAGCACGAATAAATTTGTCTGGAAACACGAAGAGAATTAAAAAAAACTTGTAATTAATTTTTAGGTACCAAGTCTGGTTTTTAGAATGAGGAAAGGGAATTCAATACTGCGTTTGCCATTTCTTGCGACAGGTTGCTACACCGATAGTGGACAAATCTCGAGCGCGAATTAATTCATCTGGAAACACGAAGAGAATGAAAAAAAACTTGCAATGGTAAAGTCCTAGGTACCAAATCTGGTTTTTTAATGCGGAAAGTAAATTTAATAGTGCGTTTGCCATTTCTGGCGACAGGTTACCACCCCGATCGTGGACAAATCGCGAGCGCGAATGAATTCATCTGGAAACTCGAAGAGAATGAAAAAAAAACTTGTAATGATAAAGTTTTAGATACCACGTCTGGTTTTGTTAATGCGGAAAGTAAATTCAATACTGCGTTTGCCATTTCTTAAGATAGGTTGCCACCCCGATAGTGGACAAATCTCGATCGCGAATGAATTCATCTGGAAACACGAAGAGAATTTAAATAAAACTTGCAATGATAGTCTTAGGTACCAAGTCTGGTTTTTTTAATGAGGAAAGTAAATTCAATAGTGCGTTTGCCATTTCTTAAGACAGGTTGCCACCCCGATAGTGGGCAAATATCGAGCGCGAATGAATTCATCTGGAAACACGAAGAGAACGAAAAAAAACTTGTAATGATAAAGTCTTAGGTAACAAGTCTGGTTTTTTAAATGCAGAATGTAAATTCAATAGTCCGTTTACCGTTTCTTAAGACAGGTTGCCACCCCGATAGTGGATAAATCGCGAGCGCGAATGAATTCATCTCGAATCATGAACAGAATGAAAAAAAAAACTTGTAATGGTAGTCTTAGATATCAAGTCTGGTTATTTAAATGCGGAAAGTAAATTCAATAGTGCGTTTGCCATTTCTTAAGACAGGTTGTGCCACCCCGATAGTGGACAAATCACGATCGCAAATGCATTCATCTGGAAACACGAAGAGAATTTAAATAAAACTTGCAGTGATAGTCTTAGGTACCATGACTGGTATTTTTAATTAGTGTTTAGTATAGTGTTTTTAAAGTAAATTCAATAGTGTATTCGCCATTTCTTGAGACAGGTTGCCACGCCGATAGTGGACAAATCTCGATCGCGAAAGAATTCATCTGCAAACACGAAGAGAATTTAAATAAAACTTGTAATGATAGTCTTATGTACCATAGTTGGTATTTTTAATGCGGAAAGTAAACTCAATTGTGTGTTTGCCATTTCTTGAGACAGGCTGCCACGCCGATCATGGACAAATCGCGAGCGCGAATGAACTCATCTGGAAACTCGAAGAGAATGAAAAAAAAACTTGTAATGATAGTCTTAGGTAGCAAGTCTAGTTTTTTTAATGAGGAAAGTAAATTCAATAGTGCGCTTGCCGTTTCTTAAGACAGGTTGCCACCCCTATAGTGGGCAAATCTCGAGCGCGAATGAATTCATCTGGAAACACGAAGAGAATAAAAAAAAACTTGTAATGATAAAGTCTTAGGTAGCAAGTCTGGTTTTTTTAATGCGGAAAGTAAATTCAATAATGCATTTGCCGTTTCTTATGACAGGATGCCACCCCGATAGTGGATACATCTCGAGCGCGAATGAATTCATCTGGAAACATGAACAGAATGAAAAAAAAAACTTGTAATGATAGTCTTAGGTACCAAGTCTGGTTTTTTAAATGCGGAAAGTAAATTCAGTAGTGCATTTGCCATTTCTTGAGACAGGTTTCCACGCCAATCGTGGACAAATCGCAAGCGCGAATGAATTCATCTAGAAACTCGAAGAGAATGAAAAAAAACTAGTAATGATAGTCTTAGGTACCAAGTCTGATATTTTGAATGCGGAATGTAAATTCAATAGTGTGTTTGCCATTTCTTGAGACAGGTTGCCACCCCGATCGTGGACAAATCGCGAGCGCGCATGAATTCGTCTGAAAACACAAAGAAAATTAAAAAAAACAAACTTGTAATGATAAAGTTTTAGGTACCAAGTTTGGATTTTTAATACTGTAAGTAAAGTCCATAATGCGTTTGACATTTCTTGAGACAGATGGCCACACCGATGGTGGATAAATTGGGAGCACGAATAAATTTGTCTGGAAACACGAAGAGAATTTAAAAAAACTTGTAATAAATTTTTAGGTACCAAGTCTGGTTTTTAGAATGAGGAAAGGAAATTCAATACTGCGTTTGCCATTTCTTGCGACAGGTTGCTACAACGATAGTGGACAAATCTCGAGCGCGAATTAATTCATCTGGAAACTCGAAGAGAATGAAAAAAAAAAAACTTGTAATGATAGTCTTAGGTACCAAGTCTGGTTTTTTTAATGAGGAAAGTAAATTCAATAGTGCGCTTGCCGTTTCTTAAGACAGGTTGCCACGCCTATAGTGGGCAAATCTCGAGCGCGAATGAATTCATCTGGAATCACGAAGAGAATGAAAAAAAAACTTATAATGATAAAGTCTTAGGTAAAAAGTCTGGTTTTTTTAATGTGGAAAGTAATTTCAATAATGCATTTGCCGTTTCTTAAGACAGGATGCCACCCCGATAGTGGATAAATCTCGAGTGCGAATGAATTCATCTGGAAACATGAACAGAATGAAAAAAAAAACTAGTAATGATAGTCTTAGGTACCAAGTCTGGTTTTTTAAATGCGGAAAGTAAATTCAATAGTGTGTTTGCCATTTCTTGAGACAGGTTGCCACCCCGTTCGTGGACAAATCGCGAGCGCGCATGAATTCATCTGGAAACACAAAGAAAATAAAAAAAAACAAACTTGTAATGATAAAGTTTTAGGTACCAAGTTTGGATTTTTAATACTGTAAGTAAAGTCAATAATGCGTTTGACATTTCTTGAGACAGATGGACACACCGATGGTGGATAAATTGGGAGCACGAATAAATTTGTCTGGAAACACGAAGAGAATTAAAAAAAACTTGTAATTAATTTTTAGGTACCAAGTCTGGTTTTTAGAATGAGGAAAGGGAATTCAATACTGCGTTTGCCATTTCTTGCGACAGGTTGCTACACCGATAGTGGACAAATCTCGAGCGCGAATTAATTCATCTGGAAACACGAAGAGAATGAAAAAAAACTTGCAATGGTAAAGTCCTAGGTACCAAATCTGGTTTTTTAATGCGGAAAGTAAATTTAATAGTGCGTTTGCCATTTCTGGCGACAGGTTACCACCCCGATCGTGGACAAATCGCGAGCGCGAATGAATTCATCTGGAAACTCGAAGAGAATGAAAAAAAAAACTTGTAATGATAAAGTTTTAGATACCACGTCTGGTTTTGTTAATGCGGAAAGTAAATTCAATACTGCGTTTGCCATTTCTTAAGATAGGTTGCCACCCCGATAGTGGACAAATCTCGATCGCGAATGAATTCATCTGGAAACACGAAGAGAATTTAAATAAAACTTGCAATGATAGTCTTAGGTACCAAGTCTGGTTTTTTTAATGAGGAAAGTAAATTCAATAGTGCGTTTGCCATTTCTTAAGACAGGTTGCCACCCCGATAGTGGGCAAATATCGAGCGCGAATGAATTCATCTGGAAACACGAAGAGAACGAAAAAAAACTTGTAATGATAAAGTCTTAGGTAACAAGTCTGGTTTTTTAAATGCAGAATGTAAATTCAATAGTCCGTTTACCGTTTCTTAAGACAGGTTGCCACCCCGATAGTGGATAAATCGCGAGCGCGAATGAATTCATCTCGAATCATGAACAGAATGAAAAAAAAAACTTGTAATGGTAGTCTTAGATATCAAGTCTGGTTATTTAAATGCGGAAAGTAAATTCAATAGTGCGTTTGCCATTTCTTAAGACAGGTTGTGCCACCCCGATAGTGGACAAATCACGATCGCAAATGCATTCATCTGGAAACACGAAGAGAATTTAAATAAAACTTGCAGTGATAGTCTTAGGTACCATGACTGGTATTTTTAATTAGTGTTTAGTATAGTGTTTTTAAAGTAAATTCAATAGTGTATTCGCCATTTCTTGAGACAGGTTGCCACGCCGATAGTGGACAAATCTCGATCGCGAAAGAATTCATCTGCAAACACGAAGAGAATTTAAATAAAACTTGTAATGATAGTCTTATGTACCATAGTTGGTATTTTTAATGCGGAAAGTAAACTCAATTGTGTGTTTGCCATTTCTTGAGACAGGCTGCCACGCCGATCATGGACAAATCGCGAGCGCGAATGAACTCATCTGGAAACTCGAAGAGAATGAAAAAAAAACTTGTAATGATAGTCTTAGGTAGCAAGTCTAGTTTTTTTAATGAGGAAAGTAAATTCAATAGTGCGCTTGCCGTTTCTTAAGACAGGTTGCCACCCCTATAGTGGGCAAATCTCGAGCGCGAATGAATTCATCTGGAAACACGAAGAGAATAAAAAAAAACTTGTAATGATAAAGTCTTAGGTAGCAAGTCTGGTTTTTTTAATGCGGAAAGTAAATTCAATAATGCATTTGCCGTTTCTTATGACAGGATGCCACCCCGATAGTGGATACATCTCGAGCGCGAATGAATTCATCTGGAAACATGAACAGAATGAAAAAAAAAACTTGTAATGATAGTCTTAGGTACCAAGTCTGGTTTTTTAAATGCGGAAAGTAAATTCAGTAGTGCATTTGCCATTTCTTGAGACAGGTTTCCACGCCAATCGTGGACAAATCGCAAGCGCGAATGAATTCATCTAGAAACTCGAAGAGAATGAAAAAAAACTAGTAATGATAGTCTTAGGTACCAAGTCTGATATTTTGAATGCGGAATGTAAATTCAATAGTGTGTTTGCCATTTCTTGAGACAGGTTGCCACCCCGATCGTGGACAAATCGCGAGCGCGCATGAATTCGTCTGAAAACACAAAGAAAATTAAAAAAAACAAACTTGTAATGATAAAGTTTTAGGTACCAAGTTTGGATTTTTAATACTGTAAGTAAAGTCCATAATGCGTTTGACATTTCTTGAGACAGATGGCCACACCGATGGTGGATAAATTGGGAGCACGAATAAATTTGTCTGGAAACACGAAGAGAATTTAAAAAAACTTGTAATAAATTTTTAGGTACCAAGTCTGGTTTTTAGAATGAGGAAAGGAAATTCAATACTGCGTTTGCCATTTCTTGCGACAGGTTGCTACAACGATAGTGGACAAATCTCGAGCGCGAATTAATTCATCTGGAAACTCGAAGAGAATGAAAAAAAAAAACTTGTAATGATAGTCTTAGGTACCAAGTCTGGTTTTTTTAATGAGGAAAGTAAATTCAATAGTGCGCTTGCCGTTTCTTAAGACAGGTTGCCACGCCTATAGTGGGCAAATCTCGAGCGCGAATGAATTCATCTGGAATCACGAAGAGAATGAAAAAAAAACTTATAATGATAAAGTCTTAGGTAAAAAGTCTGGTTTTTTTAATGTGGAAAGTAATTTCAATAATGCATTTGCCGTTTCTTAAGACAGGATGCCACCCCGATAGTGGATAAATCTCGAGTGCGAATGAATTCATCTGGAAACATGAACAGAATGAAAAAAAAAACTAGTAATGATAGTCTTAGGTACCAAGTCTGGTTTTTTAAATGCGGAAAGTAAATTCAATAGTGTGTTTGCCATTTCTTGAGACAGGTTGCCACCCCGTTCGTGGACAAATCGCGAGCGCGCATGAATTCATCTGGAAACACAAAGAAAATAAAAAAAAACAAACTTGTAATGATAAAGTTTTAGGTACCAAGTTTGGATTTTTAATACTGTAAGTAAAGTCAATAATGCGTTTGACATTTCTTGAGACAGATGGACACACCGATGGTGGATAAATTGGGAGCACGAATAAATTTGTCTGGAAACACGAAGAGAATTAAAAAAAACTTGTAATTAATTTTTAGGTACCAAGTCTGGTTTTTAGAATGAGGAAAGGGAATTCAATACTGCGTTTGCCATTTCTTGCGACAGGTTGCTACACCGATAGTGGACAAATCTCGAGCGCGAATTAATTCATCTGGAAACACGAAGAGAATGAAAAAAAACTTGCAATGGTAAAGTCCTAGGTACCAAATCTGGTTTTTTAATGCGGAAAGTAAATTTAATAGTGCGTTTGCCATTTCTGGCGACAGGTTACCACCCCGATCGTGGACAAATCGCGAGCGCGAATGAATTCATCTGGAAACTCGAAGAGAATGAAAAAAAAACTTGTAATGATAAAGTTTTAGATACCACGTCTGGTTTTGTTAATGCGGAAAGTAAATTCAATACTGCGTTTGCCATTTCTTAAGATAGGTTGCCACCCCGATAGTGGACAAATCTCGATCGCGAATGAATTCATCTGGAAACACGAAGAGAATTTAAATAAAACTTGCAATGATAGTCTTAGGTACCAAGTCTGGTTTTTTTAATGAGGAAAGTAAATTCAATAGTGCGTTTGCCATTTCTTAAGACAGGTTGCCACCCCGATAGTGGGCAAATATCGAGCGCGAATGAATTCATCTGGAAACACGAAGAGAACGAAAAAAAACTTGTAATGATAAAGTCTTAGGTAACAAGTCTGGTTTTTTAAATGCAGAATGTAAATTCAATAGTCCGTTTACCGTTTCTTAAGACAGGTTGCCACCCCGATAGTGGATAAATCGCGAGCGCGAATGAATTCATCTCGAATCATGAACAGAATGAAAAAAAAAACTTGTAATGGTAGTCTTAGATATCAAGTCTGGTTATTTAAATGCGGAAAGTAAATTCAATAGTGCGTTTGCCATTTCTTAAGACAGGTTGTGCCACCCCGATAGTGGACAAATCTCGATCGCAAATGCATTCATCTGGAAACACGAAGAGAATTTAAATAAAACTTGCAGTGATAGTCTTAGGTACCATGACTGGTATTTTTAATTAGTGTTTAGTATAGTGTTTTTAAAGTAAATTCAATAGTGTATTCGCCATTTCTTGAGACAGGTTGCCACGCCGATAGTGGACAAATCTCGATCGCGAAAGAATTCATCTGCAAACACGAAGAGAATTTAAATAAAACTTGTAATGATAGTCTTATGTACCATAGTTGGTATTTTTAATGCGGAAAGTAAACTCAATTGTGTGTTTGCCATTTCTTGAGACAGGCTGGCACGCCGATCATGGACAAATCGCGAGCGCGAATGAACTCATCTGGAAACTCCAAGAGAATGAAAAAAAAACTTGTAATGATAGTCTTAGGTAGCAAGTCTAGTTTTTTTAATGAGGAAAGTAAATTCAATAGTGCGCTTGCCGTTTCTTAAGACAGGTTGCCACCCCTAAAGTGGGCAAATCTCGAGCGCGAATGAATTCATCTGGAAACACGAAGAGAATAA